>JAZAQT010000687.1:0-485714 GCA_036417435.1 Inia geoffrensis | reverse complement strand
TACGCTAACACTAAACCGCAGCGGTACCCTAACCTGTACCCTAATCCCTCTCCATTCCCTAAACCTAACCCTAACCTTAAACCTAACCATGACACTCACCCGAAACTTTACCCTCACCCGTGTCCTAATTTTAACCAGTACATCAACACTAACCCATGCCCTCTAACGTACGCCAACCCTAAGCCATTGCCGTACCCTAACCTGTACCCTAATCAATCCCCATTCCCTAACCCTAACCCTAACCCTAACCCTTAACGTGACCCTCTTCCGAGGCCTTACCCTCACCCGTGCCCTAATCGTAAGCAGTACACTAACACTAACTAGTGTCCTCACACGTACGCTAAACCTTAAGCGTTGTGGTACCCTAAACTGTGCCCTAATATCTCCCCATTCCCTAACCCTAACCCTAACCCGAATTCTATCCCTGACCCCTCACCCAAAACCTTACCCTCACCCGTGCCCTAATCTTAACCAGGACACCAACACTAACTTGTGCCCTCACACGTACGCTAACCCTTAATCGTTGTCGTACCCTAAACTGTACCCTAATCCTTCCCCATTCCCTAACCCTAACCCTAACCCGAATCCTAAACCTGACCCTCACCTGAAGCCTTACCCTCACCCGTGCCCTAATCTTAACCAGGACACTAACACTAACCCTTGCCCTCACACGAACGCTAACCCTTAAGCACTGTCGTACCCTAAGCTGTACCCTAATCCCTCTGCATTCCTTAACCCTAACCCTAACCCGAATCCTAACCCTGACCCTCACTCGAAGCCTTACCCTCACCCGTGCCCTAACCTTAACCAGGACACCAACACTAACTCGTGCCCTCACACGTACGCTAAACCTTAAGCGTTGTCATACCCTAAATTGTACCCTAATCCCTCCCCATTCCTTAACCCTAACCCTAACCCCATCCCTAAACCTGACCCACTTCCGATGCCCTACCCTAACCAATGCCCTAATCTTAACCAGTACACAAACACTAACTCATGCCCTCAAACGTACGCTAACCCTTAAGTATTGTCGTACCCTATCCTGTACCCTAATCCCTCCCCATTCCCTAACCCTAACCCTAAGCGAAACCCTGAACGTGACCCTTTTCCGAGGCCTTACCCTCATCGGTGCCGTTGTCTTAAGCAGTACACCAACACTAACTCGTGCCCTCACACTTACGCTAACCCTTAAGCATTGTCGTGCCCTAACCTGTACCCTAATCCCTCCCCATTCCCTAACCCTAACCCTAACCCGAATCCTAACCCTGACCCTCACCCGAAGCCTTACCCTCACCCGTGCCCTAATCTTAACCAGGACACCAAGACTAACTCGTGCCCTCACACTTACGCTAACCCTTAAGCATTGTCGTACCCTAACCTGTACCCTAATCCCTCTCCATTCCCTAACCCTAACCCTAACCCCGAATCCTAACACTGACCCTCACCCGAAGCCTTACCCTCACCCGTGCCCTAATCTTAACCAGGACACCAAGAATAACACGTGCCCTCACACGTACGCTAACACTAAACCGCAGCGGTACCCCTAACCTGTACCCTAATCCCTCTCCATTCCCTAACCCTAACCCTAACCTGAAACCTAACCATGACACTCACCCGAAACTTTACCCTCACCCGTGTCCTAATTTTTACCAGTACATCAACACTAACCCATGCCCTCTAACGTACGCCAACCCTAAGCCATTGCCGTACCCTAACCTGTACCCTAATCAATCCCCATTCCCTAACCCTAACCCTAACCCTAACCCTTAACGTTACCCTCTTCCGAGGCCTTACCCTCACCCGTGCCCTAATCGTAAGCAGTACACTAACTAGTGACCTCAAACGTACGCTAACCCTTAATCGTTGTCGTACCCTAAACTGTACCCTAATCCCTCCCCATTCCCTAACACTAACCCTAACCCGAATCCTAAACCTGACCCTCACCTGAAGCCTTACCCTCACCCGTGCCCTAATCTTAACCAGGACACTAACACTAACCCTTGCCCTCACACGAACGCTAACCCTTAAGCACTGTCGTACCCTAAGCTGTACCCTAATCCCTCTGCATTCCTTAACCCTAACCCTAACCCGAATGCTAACCCTGACCCTCACCCGAAGCCTTACCCTCACCCGTGCCCTAATCTTAACCAGGACACCAACACTAACTCGTGCCCTCACACGTACGCTAAACCTTAAGCTTTGTCGTACCCTAAATTGTACCCTAATCCCTCCCCATTCCTTAACCCTAACCCTAACCCCCATCCCTAAATCTGACCCACTTCCTATGCCCTACCCTAACCAATGCCCTAATCTTAACCAGTACACAAACACTAACTCATGCCCTCAAACGTACGCTAACCCTTAAGCATTGTCGTACCCTATCCTTTACCCTAATCCCTCCCCATTCCCCTAACCCTAACCCTAAGCGAAACCCTGAACGTGACCCTTTTCCGAGGCCTTACCCTCATCAGTGCCGTTGTCTTAAGCAGTACACCAACACTAACTCGTGCCCTCACACTTACGCTAACCCTTAAGCATTGTCGTACCCTAACCTGTACCCTAATCCCTCTCCATTCCCTAACCCTAACCCTAACCCGAATCCTAACCCTGACCCTCACCCGAAGCCTTACCCTCACCCGTGCCCTAATCTTAACCAGGACACCAAGACTAACTCGTGCCCTCAAACGTACGCTAACACTAAACCGCAGCGGTACCCTAACCTGTACCCTAATCCCTCTCCATTCCCTAACCCTAACCCTAACCTGAAACCTAACCATGACACTCACCCGAAACTTTAACCTCACCCGTGTCCTAAATTTAACCAGTACATCAACACTAACCCATGCCCTCTAACGTACGCCAACCCTAAGCCATTGCCGTACCCTAACCTGTACCCTAATCAATCCCCATTCCCTAACCCTAACCCTAACCTTAACCCTTAACGTGACACTCTTCCGAGGCCTTACCCTCACCCGTGCCCTAATCGTAAGCAGTACACTAACACTAACTAGTGACCTCACACGTACGCTAAACCTTAAGCGTTGTGGTACCCTAAACTGTGCCCTAATATCTCCCCATTCCGTAACCCTAACCCTAACCCGAATTCTATCCCTGACGCTCACCCGAAACCTTACCCTCACCCGTGCCCTAATCTTAACCAGGACACCAACACTAACTTGTGCCCTCACACCTACGCTAACCCTTAATCGTTGTCGTACCCTAAACTGTACCCTAATCCCTCCCCATTCCCTAACCCTAACCCTAACCCCGAATCCTAACCCTGACCCTCACCTGAAGCCTTACCCTCACCCGTGCCCTAATCTTAACCAGGACACTAACACTAACCCTTGCCCTCACACGAACGCTAACCCTTAAGCACTGTCGTACCCTAAGCTGTACCCTAATCCCTCTGCATTCCTTAACCCTAACCCTAACCCGAATCCTAACCCTGACCCTCACCCGAAGCCTTACCCTGACCCGTGCCCTTATCTTAACCAGGACACCAACACTAACTCGTGCCCTCACACGTACGCTAAACCTTAAGCGTTGTTGTACCCTAAATTGTACCCTAATCCCTCCCCATTCCTTAACCCTAACCCTAACCCCATCCCTAAACCTGACCCACTTCCGATGCCCTACCCTAACCAATGCCCTAATCTTAACCAGGACACAAACACTAACTCATGCCCTCAAACGTATGCTAACCCTTAAGCATTGTCGTACCCTATCCTGTACCCTAATCCCTCCCCATTCTCTAACACTAACCCTAAGCGAAACCCTGAACGTGACCCTTTTCCGAGGCCTTACACTCATCGGTGCCGTTGTCTTAACCAGTACACCAACACTAACTCGTGCCCTCACACTTACGCTAACCCTTAAGCATTGTCGTACCCTAACCTGTACCCTAATCCCTCTCCATTCCCTAACCCTAACCCTAACCCGAATCCTAACCCTAACCCTCACCCGAAGCCTTACCCTCACCCGTGCCCTAATATTAACCAGGACACCAAGACTAACTCGTGCCCTCAAACGTACGCTAACACTAAACCGCAGCGGTACCCTAACCTGTACCCTAATCACTCTCCATTCCCTAACCCTAACCCTAACCTCAAACCTAACCATGACACTCACCCGAAACTTTACCCTCACCCGTGTCCTAATTTTAACCAGTACATCAACACTAACCCATGCCCTCTAACGTACGCCAACCCTAAGCCATTGCCGTACCCTAACCTGTACCCTAATCAATCCCCATTCCCTAACCCTAACCCTAACCCTAACCCTTAACGTGACCCTCTTCCGAGGCCTTACCCTCACCCGTGCCCTAATCGTAAGCAGTACACTAACACTAACTAGTGACCTCACACGTACGCTAAACCTTAAGCGTTGTGGTACCCTAAACTGTGCCCTAATATCTCCCCATTCCCTAACCCTAACCCTAACCCGAATTCTATCCCTGACACTCACCCAAAACCTTACCCTCACCCGTGCCCTAATCTTAACCAGGACACCAACACTAACTTGTGCCCTCACACGTACGCTAACCCTTAATTGTTGTCGTACCCTAAACTGTACCCTAATCCTTCCCCATTCCCTAACCCTAACCCTAACTTGAATGCTAAACCTGACCCTCACCTGAAGCCTTACCCTCACCCGTGCCCTAATCTTAACCAGGACACTAACACTAACCCTTGCCCTCACACGAACGCTAACCCTTAAGCACTGTCGTACCCTAAGCTGTACCCTAATCCCTCTGCATTCCTTAACCCTAACCCTAACCCGAATCCTAACCCTGACCCTCACCCGAAGCCTTACCCTCACCCGTGCCCTAATCTTAACCAGGACACCAACACTAACTCGTGCCCTCACACGTACGCTAAACCTTAAGCGTTGTCGTACCCTAAATTGTACCCTAATCCCTCCCCATTCCTTAACCCTAACCCTAACCCCATCCCTAAATCTGACCCACTTCCGATGCCCTACCCTAACCAATGCCCTAATCTTAACCAGTACACAAACACTAACTCATGCCCTCAAACGTACGCTAACCCTTAAGTATTGTCGTACCCTATCCTGTACCCTAATCCCTCCCCATTCCCTAACCCTAACCCTAAGCGAAACCCTGAACGTGACCCTTTTCCGAGGCCTTACCCTCATCGGTGCCGTTGTCTTAAGCAGTACACCAACACTAACTCGTGCCCTCACACTTACGCTAACCCTTAAGCATTGTCGTGCCCTAACCTGTACCCTAATCCCTCTCCATTCCCTAACCCTAACCCTAACCCGAATCCTAACCCTGACCCTCACCCGAAGCCTTACCCTCAACCGTGCCCTAATCTTAACCAGGACACCAAGACTAACTCGTGCCCTCACACTTACGCTAACCCTTAAGCATTGTCGTACCCTAACCTGTACCCTAATCCCTCTCCATTCCCTAACCCTAACCCTAACCTGAAACCTAACCATGACACTCACCCGAAACTTTACCCTCACCCGTGTCCTAATTTTAACCAGTACATCAACACTAACCCATGCCCTCTAACGTACGCCAACCCTAAGCCATTGCCGTACCCTAACCTGTACCCTAATCAATCCCCATTCCCTAACCCTAACCCTAATCCTAACCCTTAACGTGACCCTCTTCCGAGACCTTACCCTCACCCGTGCCCTAATCGTAAGCAGTACACTAACACTAACTAGTGACCTCACACGTACGCTAAACCTTAAGCGTTGTGGTACCCTAAACTGTGCCCTAATATCTCCCCATTCCCTAACCCTAACCCTAACCCGAATTCTATCCCTGACCCTCACCCGAAACCTTACCCTCACCCGTGCCCTAATCTTAACCAGGACACCAACACTAACTTGTGCCCTCACACGTACGCTAACCCTTAATCGTTGTCGTTCCCTAAACTGTACCCTCATCCCTCCCCATTCCCTAACCCTAACCCTAACCCGAATCCTAACCCTGACCCTCACCTGAAGCCTTACCCTCACCCGTGCCCTAATCTTAACCAGGACACTAACACTAACCCTTGCCCTCACACGAACGCTAACCCTTAAGTACTGTCGTACCCTAAGCTGTACCCTAATCCCTCTGCATTCCTTAACCATAACCCTAACCCGAATCCTAACCCTGACCCTCACCCGAAGCCTTACCCTCACCCGTGCCCTAATCTTAACCAGGACACCAACACTAACTCGTGCCCTCACACGTACGCTAAATCTTAAGCGTTGTCGTACCCTAAATTGTACCCTAATCCCTCCCCATTCCTTAACCCTAACCCTAACCCCATCCCTAAACCTGACCCACTTCCGATGCCCTACCCTAACCAATGCCCTAATCTTAACCAGGACACAAACACTAACTCATGCCCTCAAACGTACGCTAACCCTTAAGCATTGTCGAACCCTATCCTGTACCCTAATCCCTCCCCATTCCCTAACCCTAACCCTAAGCGAAACCCTGAACGTGACCCTTTTCCGAGGCCTTACCCTCATCGGTGCCGTTGTGTTAACCAGTACACCAACACTAACTCGTGCCCTCACACTTACGCTAACCCTTAAGCATTGTCGTACCCTAACCTGTACCCTAATCCCTCTCCATTCCCTAACCCTAACCCTAACCCGAATCCTAACCCTGACCCTCACCCGAAGCCTTACCCTCACCCGTTCCCTAATCTTAACCAGGACACCAAGACTAACTCGTGCCCTCACATTTACGCTAACCCTTAAGCATTGTCGTACCCTAACCTGTACCCTAATCCCTCTCCATTCCGTAACCCTAACCCTAACCCGAATCCTAACCCTGACCCTCACCCGAAGCCTTACCCTCACCCGTGCCCTAATCTTAACCAGGACACCAAGACTAACTCGTGCCCTCACACGTACGCTAACACTAAACCGCAGCGGTACCCTAACCTGTACCCTAATCCCTCTCCATTCCCTAACCCTAACCCTAACCTGAAACCTAACCATGACACTCACCCGAAACTTTACCCTCACCCGTGTCCTAATTTTAACCAGTACATCAACACTAACCCATGCCCTCTAACGTACGCCAACCCTAAGCCATTGCCGTACCCTAACCTGTACCCTAATCAATCCCCATTCCCTAACCCTAACCCTAACCCTAACCCTTAACGTGACCCTCTTCCGAGGCCTTACCCTCACCCGTGCCCTAATCGTAAGCAGTACACTAACACTAACTAGTGACCTCACACGTACGCTAAACCTTAAGCGTTGTGGTACCCTAAAATGTGCCCTAATATCTCCCCATTCCCTAACCCTAACCCTAACACGAATTCTATCCCTGACCCTCACCCGAAACCTTACCCTCACCCGTGCCCTAATCTTAACCAGGACACCAACACTAACTTGTGCCCTCACACGTACGCTAACCCTTAATCGTTGTCGTACCCTAAACTGTACCCTCATCCCTCCCCATTCCCTAACCCTAACCCTAACCCGAATCCTAACCCTGACCCTCACCTGAAGCTTTACCCTCACCCGTGCCCTAATCTTAACCAGGACACTAACACTAACCCTTGCCCTCACACGAACGCTAACCCTTAAGTACTGTCGTACCCTAAGCTGTACCCTAATCCCTCTGCATTCCTTAACCCTAACCCTAACCCGAATCCTAACCCTGACCCTCACCCGAAGCCTTACCCTCACCCGTGCCCTAATCTTAACCAGGACACCAACACTAACACGTGCCCTCACACGTACGCTAAACCTTAAGCGTTGTCGTACCCTAAATTGTACCCTAATCCCTCCCCATTCCTTAACCCTAACCCTAACCCCATCCCTAAACCTGACCCACTTCCGATGCCCTACCCTAACCAATGCCCTAATCTTAACCAGGACACAAACACTAACTCAGGCCCTCAAACGTACGCTAACCCTTAAGCATTGTCGTACACTATCCTGTACCGTAATCCCTCCCCATTCCCTAACCCTAACACTAAGCGAAACCCTGAACGTGACTCTTTTCCGAGGCCTTACCCTCATCGGTGCCGTTGTCTTAACCAGTACACCAACACTAACTCGTGCCCTCACACTTACGCTAACCCTTAAGCATTGTCGTACCCTAACCTGTACCCTAATCCCTCTCCATTCCCTAACCCTAACCCTAACCCGAATCCTAACCCTGACCCTCACCCGAAGCCTTACCCTCAACCGTGCCCTAATCTTAACCAGGACACCAAGACTAACTCGTGCTCTCAAACGTACGCTAACACTAAACCGCAGCGGTACCCTAACCTGTACCCTAATCCCTCTCCATTCCCTAACCCTAACCCTAACCTGAAACCTAACCATGACACTCACCCGAAACTTTACCCTCACCCGTGTCCTAATTTTAACCAGTACATCAACACTAACCCATGCCCTCTAACGTACGCCAACCCTAAGCCATTGCCGTACCCTAACCTGTACCCTAATCAATCCCCATTCCCTAACCCTAACCCTAACCCTAACCCTTAACGTGACCCTCTTCCGAGGCCTTACCCTCACCCGTGCCCTAATCGTAAGCAGTACACTAACACTAACTAGTGACCTCACACGTACGCTAAACCTTAAGCGTTGTGGTACCCTAAAATGTGCCCTAATATCTCCCCATTCCCTAACCCTAACCCTAACACGAATTCTATCCCTGACCCTCACCCGAAACCTTACCCTCACCCGTGCCCTAATCTTAACCAGGACACCAACACTAACTTGTGCCCTCACACGTACGCTAACCCTTAATCGTTGTCGTACCCTAAACTGTACCCTCATCCCTCCCCATTCCCTAACCCTAACCCTAACCCGAATCCTAACCCTGACCCTCACCTGAAGCTTTACCCTCACCCGTGCCCTAATCTTAACCAGGACACTAACACTAACCCTTGCCCTCACACGAACGCTAACCCTTAAGTACTGTCGTACCCTAAGCTGTACCCTAATCCCTCTGCATTCCTTAACCCTAACCCTAACCCGAATCCTAACCCTGACCCTCACCCGAAGCCCTACCCTCACCCGTGCCCTAATCTTAACCAGGACACCAACACTAACACGTGCCCTCACACGTACGCTAAACCTTAAGCGTTGTCGTACCCTAAATTGTACCCTAATCCCTCCCCATTCCTTAACCCTAACCCTAACCCCATCCCTAAACCTGACCCACTTCCGATGCCCTACCCTAACCAATGCCCTAATCTTAACCAGGACACAAACACTAACTCAGGCCCTCAAACGTACGCTAACCCTTAAGCATTGTCGTACACTATCCTGTACCGTAATCCCTCCCCATTCCCTAACCCTAACACTAAGCGAAACCCTGAACGTGACCCTTTTCCGAGGCCTTACCCTCATCGGTGCCGTTGTCTTAAGCAGTACACCAACACTAACTCGTGCCCTCACACTTACGCTAACCCTTAAGCATTGTCGTGCCCTAACCTGTACCCTAATCCCTCCCCATTCCCTAACCCTAACCCTAACCCGAATCCTAACCCTGACCCTCACCCGAAGCCTTACCCTCACCCGTGCCCTAATCTTAACCAGGACACCAAGACTAACTCGTGCCCTCACACTTACGCTAACCCTTAAGCATTGTCGTACCCTAACCTGTACCCTAATCCCTCTCCATTCCCTAACCCTAACCCTAACCCGAATCCTAACACTGACCCTCACCCGAAGCCTTACCCTCACCCGTGCCCTAATCTTAACCAGGACACCAAGACTAACTCGTGCCCTCAAACGTACGCTAAAACTAAACCACAGCGGTACCCTAACCTGTACCCTAATCCCTCTCCATTCCCTAACCCTAACCCTAACCTGAAACCTAACCATGACACTCACCCGAAACTTTACCCTCACCCGTGTCCTAAATTTAACCAGTACATCAACACTAACCCATGCCCTCTAACGTACGCCAACCCTAAGCCATTGCCGTACCCTAACCTGTACCCTAATCAATCCCCATTCCCTAACCCTAACCCTAACCTTAACCCTTAACGTGACACTCTTCCGAGGCCTTACCCTCACCCGTGCCCTAATCGTAAGCAGTACACTAACACTAACTAGTGACCTCACACGTACGCTAAACCTTAAGCGTTGTGGTACCCTAAACTGTGCCCTAATATCTCCCCATTCCGTAACCCTAACCCTAACCCGAATTCTATCCCTGACCCTCACCCGAAACCTTACCCTCACCCGTGCCCTAATCTTAACCAGGACACCAACACTAACTTGTGCCCTCACACGTACGCTAACCCTTAATCGTTGTCGTACCCTAAACTGTACCCTAATCCCTCCCCATTCCCTAACCCTAACCCTAACCCGAATCCTAACCCTGACCCTCACCTGAAGCCTTACCCTCACCCGTGCCCTAATCTTAACCAGGACACTAACACTAACCCTTGCCCTCACACGAACGCTAACCCTTAAGCATTGTCGTACCCTATCCTGTACCCTAATCCCTCCCCATTCTCTAACCCTAACCCTAAGCGAAACCCTGAACGTGACCCTTTTCCGAGGCCTTACCCTCATCGGTGCCGTTGTCTTAACCAGTACACCAACACTAACTCGTGCCCTCACACTTACGCTAACCCTTAAGCATTGTCGTACCCTAACCTGTACCCTAATCCCTCTCCATTCCCTAACCCTAACCCTAACCTGAATCCTAACCCTGACCCTCACCCGAAGCCTTACCCTCACCCGTGCCCTAATATTAACCAGGACACCAAGACTAACTCGTGCCCTCAAACGTACGCTAACACTAAACCGCAGCGGTACCCTAACCTGTACCCTAATCCCTCTCCATTCCCTAAACCTAACCCTAACCTTAAACCTAACCATGACACTCACCCGAAACTTTACCCTCACCCGTGTCCTAATTTTAACCAGTACATCAACACTAACCCATGCCCTCTAACGTACGCCAACCCTAAGCCATTGCCGTACCCTAACCTGTACCCTAATCAATCCCCATTCCCTAACCCTAACCCTAACCCTAACCCTTAACGTGACCCTCTTCCGAGGCCTTACCCTCACCCGTGCCCTAATCGTAAGCAGTACACTAACACTAACTAGTGTCCTCACACGTACGCTAAACCTTAAGCGTTGTGGTACCCTAAACTGTGCCCTAATATCTCCCCATTCCCTAACCCTAACCCTAACCCGAATTCTATCCCTGACCCTCACCCAAAACCTTACCCTCACCCGTGCCCTAATCTTAACCAGGACACCAACACTAACTTGTGCCCTCACACGTACGCTAACCCTTAATCGTTGTCGTACCCTAAACTGTACCCTAATCCTTCCCCATTCCCTAACCCTAACCCTAACCCGAATCCTAAACCTGACCCTCACCTGAAGCCTTACCCTCACCCGTGCCCTAATCTTAACCAGGACACTAACACTAACCCTTGCCCTCACACGAACGCTAACCCTTAAGCACTGTCGTACCCTAAGCTGTACCCTAATCCCTCTGCATTCCTTAACCCTAACCCTAACCCGAATCCTAACCCTGACCCTCACCCGAAGCCTTACCCTCACCCGTGCCCTAATCTTAACCAGGACACCAACACTAACTCGTGCCCTCACACGTACGCTAAACCTTAAGCGTTGTCGTACCCTAAATTGTACCCTAATCCCTCCCCATTCCTTAACCCTAACCCTAACCCCATCCCTAAATCTGACCCACTTCCGATGCCCTACCCTAACCAATGCCCTAATCTTAACCAGTACACAAACACTAACTCATGCCCTCAAACGTACGCTAACCCTTAAGTATTGTCGTACCCTATCCTGTACCCTAATCCCTCCCCATTCCCTAACCCTAACCCTAAGCGAAACCCTGAACGTGACCCTTTTCCGAGGCCTTACCCTCATCGGTGCCGTTGTCTTAAGCAGTACACCAACACTAACTCGTGCCCTCACACTTACGCTAACCCTTAAGCATTGTCGTGCCCTAACCTGTACCCTAATCCCTCCCCATTCCCTAACCCTAACCCTAACCCGAATCCTAACCCTGACCCTCACCCGAAGCCTTACCCTCACCCGTGCCCTAATCTTAACCAGGACACCAAGACTAACTCGTGCCCTCACACTTACGCTAACCCTTAAGCATTGTCGTACCCTAACCTGTACCCTAATCCCTCTCCATTCCCTAACCCTAACCCTAACCCGAATCCTAACACTGACCCTCACCCGAAGCCTTACCCTCACCCGTGCCCTAATCTTAACCAGGACACCAAGAATAACACGTGCCCTCACACGTACGCTAACACTAAACCGCAGCGGTACCCTAACCTGTACCCTAATCCCTCTCCATTCCCTAACCCTAACCCTAACCTGAAACCTAACCATGACACTCACCCGAAACTTTACCCTCACCCGTGTCCTAATTTTAACCAGTACATCAACACTAACCCATGCCCTCTAACGTACGCCAACCCTAAGCCATTGCCGTACCCTAACCTGTACCCTAATCAATCCCCATTCCCTAACCCTAACCCTAACCCTAACCCTTAACGTTACCCTCTTCCGAGGCCTTACCCTCACCCGTGCCCTAATCGTAAGCAGTACACTAACTAGTGACCTCAAACGTACGCTAACCCTTAATCGTTGTCGTACCCTAAACTGTACCCTAATCCCTCCCCATTCCCTAACACTAACCCTAACCCGAATCCTAAACCTGACCCTCACCTGAAGCCTTACCCTCACCCGTGCCCTAATCTTAACCAGGACACTAACACTAACCCTTGCCCTCACACGAACGCTAACCCTTAAGCACTGTCGTACCCTAAGCTGTACCCTAATCCCTCTGCATTCCTTAACCCTAACCCTAACCCGAATGCTAACCCTGACCCTCACCCGAAGCCTTACCCTCACCCGTGCCCTAATCTTAACCAGGACACCAACACTAACTCGTGCCCTCACACGTACGCTAAACCTTAAGCTTTGTCGTACCCTAAATTGTACCCTAATCCCTCCCCATTCCTTAACCCTAACCCTAACCCCATCCCTAAATCTGACCCACTTCCTATGCCCTACCCTAACCAATGCCCTAATCTTAACCAGTACACAAACACTAACTCATGCCCTCAAACGTACGCTAACCCTTAAGCATTGTCGTACCCTATCCTTTACCCTAATCCCTCCCCATTCCCTAACCCTAACCCTAAGCGAAACCCTGAACGTGACCCTTTTCCGAGGCCTTACCCTCATCGGTGCCGTTGTCTTAAGCAGTACACCAACACTAACTCGTGCCCTCACACTTACGCTAACCCTTAAGCATTGTCGTACCCTAACCTGTACCCTAATCCCTCTCCATTCCCTAACCCTAACCCTAACCCGAATCCTAACCCTGACCCTCACCCGAAGCCTTACCCTCACCCGTGCCCTAATCTTAACCAGGACACCAAGACTAACTCGTGCCCTCAAACGTACGCTAACACTAAACCGCAGCGGTACCGTAACCTGTACCCTAATCCCTCTCCATTCCCTAACCCTAACCCTAACCTGAAACCTAACCATGACACTCACCCGAAACTTTAACCTCACCCGTGTCCTAAATTTAACCAGTACATCAACACTAACCCATGCCCTCTAACGTACGCCAACCCTAAGCCATTGCCGTACCCTAACCTGTACCCTAATCAATCCCCATTCCCTAACCCTAACCCTAACCTTAACCCTTAACGTGACACTCTTCCGAGGCCTTACCCTCACCCGTGCCCTAATCGTAAGCAGTACACTAACACTAACTAGTGACCTCACACGTACGCTAAACCTTAAGCGTTGTGGTACCCTAAACTGTGCCCTAATATCTCCCCATTCCGTAACCCTAACCCTAACCCGAATTCTATCCCTGACGCTCACCCGAAACCTTACCCTCACCCGTGCCCTAATCTTAACCAGGACACCAACACTAACTTGTGCCCTCACACCTACGCTAACCCTTAATCGTTGTCGTACCCTAAACTGTACCCTAATCCCTCCCCATTCCCTAACCCTAACCCTAACCCGAATCCTAACCCTGACCCTCACCTGAAGCCTTACCCTCACCCGTGCCCTAATCTTAACCAGGACACTAACACTAACCCTTGCCCTCACACGAACGCTAACCCTTAAGCACTGTCGTACCCTAAGCTGTACCCTAATCCCTCTGCATTCCTTAACCCTAACCCTAACCCGAATCCTAACCCTGACCCTCACCCGAAGCCTTACCCTGACCCGTGCCCTTATCTTAACCAGGACACCAACACTAACTCGTGCCCTCACACGTACGCTAAACCTTAAGCGTTGTTGTACCCTAAATTGTACCCTAATCCCTCCCCATTCCTTAACCCTAACCCTAACCCCATCCCTAAACCTGACCCACTTCCGATGCCCTACCCTAACCAATGCCCTAATCTTAACCAGGACACAAACACTAACTCATGCCCTCAAACGTATGCTAACCCTTAAGCATTGTCGTACCCTATCCTGTACCCTAATCCCTCCCCATTCTCTAACACTAACCCTAAGCGAAACCCTGAACGTGACCCTTTTCCGAGGCCTTACACTCATCGGTGCCGTTGTCTTAACCAGTACACCAACACTAACTCGTGCCCTCACACTTACGCTAACCCTTAAGCATTGTCGTACCCTAACCTGTACCCTAATCCCTCTCCATTCCCTAACCCTAACCCTAACCCGAATCCTAACCCTAACCCTCACCCGAAGCCTTACCCTCACCCGTGCCCTAATATTAACCAGGACACCAAGACTAACTCGTGCCCTCAAACGTACGCTAACACTAAACCGCAGCGGTACCCTAACCTGTACCCTAATCCCTCTCCATTCCCTAACCCTAACCCTAACCTCAAACCTAACCATGACACTCACCCGAAACTTTACCCTCACCCGTGTCCTAATTTTAACCAGTACATCAACACTAACCCATGCCCTCTAACGTACGCCAACCCTAAGCCATTGCCGTACCCTAACCTGTACCCTAATCAATCCCCATTCCCTAACCCTAACCCTAACCCTAACCCTTAACGTGACCCTCTTCCGAGGCCTTACCCTCACCCGTGCCCTAATCGTAAGCAGTACACTAACACTAACTAGTGACCTCACACGTACGCTAAACCTTAAGCGTTGTGGTACCCTAAACTGTGCCCTAATATCTCCCCATTCCCTAACCCTAACCCTAACCCGAATTCTATCCCTGACCCTCACCCAAAACCTTACCCTCACCCGTGCCCTAATCTTAACCAGGACACCAACACTAACTTGTGCCCTCACACGTACGCTAACCCTTAATTGTTGTCGTACCCTAAACTGTACCCTAATCCTTCCCCATTCCCTAACCCTAACCCTAACTTGAATCCTAAACCTGACCCTCACCTGAAGCCTTACCCTCACCCGTGCCCTAATCTTAACCAGGACACTAACACTAACCCTTGCCCTCACACGAACGCTAACCCTTAAGCACTGTCGTACCCTAAGCTGTACCCTAATCCCTCTGCATTCCTTAACCCTAACCCTAACCCGAATCCTAACCCTGACCCTCACCCGAAGCCTTACCCTCACCCGTGCCCTAATCTTAACCAGGACACCAACACTAACTCGTGCCCTCACACGTACGCTAAACCTTAAGCGTTGTCGTACCCTAAATTGTACCCTAATCCCTCCCCATTCCTTAACCCTAACCCTAACCCCATCCCTAAATCTGACCCACTTCCGATGCCCTACCCTAACCAATGCCCTAATCTTAACCAGTACACAAACACTAACTCATGCCCTCAAACGTACGCTAACCCTTAAGTATTGTCGTACCCTATCCTGTACCCTAATCCCTCCCCATTCCCTAACCCTAACCCTAAGCGAAACCCTGAACGTGACCCTTTTCCGAGGCCTTACCCTCATCGGTGCCGTTGTCTTAAGCAGTACACCAACACTAACTCGTGCCCTCACACTTACGCTAACCCTTAAGCATTGTCGTGCCCTAACCTGTACCCTAATCCCTCTCCATTCCCTAACCCTAACCCTAACCCGAATCCTAACCCTGACCCTCACCCGAAGCCTTACCCTCAACCGTGCCCTAATCTTAACCAGGACACCAAGACTAACTCGTGCCCTCACACTTACGCTAACCCTTAAGCATTGTCGTACCCTAACCTGTACCCTAATCCCTCTCCATTCCCTAACCCTAACCCTAACCTGAAACCTAACCATGACACTCACCCGAAACTTTACCCTCACCCGTGTCCTAATTTTAACCAGTACATCAACACTAACCCATGCCCTCTAACGTACGCCAACCCTAAGCCATTGCCGTACCCTAACCTGTACCCTAATCAATCCCCATTCCCTAACCCTAACCCTAATCCTAACCCTTAACGTGACCCTCTTCCGAGACCTTACCCTCACCCGTGCCCTAATCGTAAGCAGTACACTAACACTAACTAGTGACCTCACACGTACGCTAAACCTTAAGCGTTGTGGTACCCTAAACTGTGCCCTAATATCTCCCCATTCCCTAACCCTAACCCTAACCCGAATTCTATCCCTGACCCTCACCCGAAACCTTACCCTCACCCGTGCCCTAATCTTAACCAGGACACCAACACTAACTTGTGCCCTCACACGTACGCTAACCCTTAATCGTTGTCGTTCCCTAAACTGTACCCTCATCCCTCCCCATTCCCTAACCCTAACCCTAACCCGAATCCTAACCCTGACCCTCACCTGAAGCCTTACCCTCACCCGTGCCCTAATCTTAACCAGGACACTAACACTAACCCTTGCCCTCACACGAACGCTAACCCTTAAGTACTGTCGTACCCTAAGCTGTACCCTAATCCCTCTGCATTCCTTAACCATAACCCTAACCCGAATCCTAACCCTGACCCTCACCCGAAGCCTTACCCTCACCCGTGCCCTAATCTTAACCAGGACACCAACACTAACTCGTGCCCTCACACGTACGCTAAATCTTAAGCGTTGTCGTACCCTAAATTGTACCCTAATCCCTCCCCATTCCTTAACCCTAACCCTAACCCCATCCCTAAACCTGACCCACTTCCGATGCCCTACCCTAACTAATGCCCTAATCTTAACCAGGACACAAACACTAACTCATGCCCTCAAACGTACGCTAACCCTTAAGCATTGTCGAACCCTATCCTGTACCCTAATCCCTCCCCATTCCCTAACCCTAACCCTAAGCGAAACCCTGAACGTGACCCTTTTCCGAGGCCTTACCCTCATCGGTGCCGTTGTGTTAACCAGTACACCAACACTAACTCGTGCCCTCACACTTACGCTAACCCTTAAGCATTGTCGTACCCTAACCTGTACCCTAATCCCTCTCCATTCCCTAACCCTAACCCTAACCCGAATCCTAACCCTGACCCTCACCCGAAGCCTTACCCTCACCCGTTCCCTAATCTTAACCAGGACACCAAGACTAACTCGTGCCCTCACATTTACGCTAACCCTTAAGCATTGTCGTACCCTAACCTGTACCCTAATCCCTCTCCATTCCGTAACCCTAACCCTAACCCGAATCCTAACCCTGACCCTCACCCGAAGCCTTACCCTCACCCGTGCCCTAATCTTAACCAGGACACCAAGACTAACTCGTGCCCTCACACGTACGCTAACACTAAACCGCAGCGGTACCCTAACCTGTACCCTAATCCCTCTCCATTCCCTAACCCTAACCCTAACCTGAAACCTAACCATGACACTCACCCGAAACTTTACCCTCACCCGTGTCCTAATTTTAACCAGTACATCAACACTAACCCATGCCCTCTAACGTACGCCAACCCTAAGCCATTGCCGTACCCTAACCTGTACCCTAATCAATCCCCATTCCCTAACCCTAACCCTAACCCTAACCCTTAACGTGACCCTCTTCCGAGGCCTTACCCTCACCCGTGCCCTAATCGTAAGCAGTACACTAACACTAACTAGTGACCTCACACGTACGCTAAACCTTAAGCGTTGTGGTACCCTAAAATGTGCCCTAATATCTCCCCATTCCCTAACCCTAACCCTAACACGAATTCTATCCCTGACCCTCACCCGAAACCTTACCCTCACCCGTGCCCTAATCTTAACCAGGACACCAACACTAACTTGTGCCCTCACACGTACGCTAACCCTTAATCGTTGTCGTACCCTAAACTGTACCCTCATCCCTCCCCATTCCCTAACCCTAACCCTAACCCGAATCCTAACCCTGACCCTCACCTGAAGCTTTACCCTCACCCGTGCCCTAATCTTAACCAGGACACTAACACTAACCCTTGCCCTCACACGAACGCTAACCCTTAAGTACTGTCGTACCCTAAGCTGTACCCTAATCCCTCTGCATTCCTTAACCCTAACCCTAACCCGAATCCTAACCCTGACCCTCACCCGAAGCCTTACCCTCACCCGTGCCCTAATCTTAACCAGGACACCAACACTAACACGTGCCCTCACACGTACGCTAAACCTTAAGCGTTGTCGTACCCTAAATTGTACCCTAATCCCTCCCCATTCCTTAACCCTAACCCTAACCCCATCCCTAAACCTGACCCACTTCCGATGCCCTACCCTAACCAATGCCCTAATCTTAACCAGGACACAAACACTAACTCAGGCCCTCAAACGTACGCTAACCCTTAAGCATTGTCGTACACTATCCTGTACCGTAATCCCTCCCCATTCCCTAACCCTAACACTAAGCGAAACCCTGAACGTGACCCTTTTCCGAGGCCTTACCCTCATCGGTGCCGTTGTCTTAACCAGTACACCAACACTAACTCGTGCCCTCACACTTACGCTAACCCTTAAGCATTGTCGTACCCTAACCTGTACCCTAATCCCTCTCCATTCCCTAACCCTAACCCTAACCCGAATCCTAACCCTGACCCTCACCCGAAGCCTTACCCTCAACCGTGCCCTAATCTTAACCAGGACACCAAGACTAACTCGTGCTCTCAAACGTACGCTAACACTAAACCGCAGCGGTACCCTAACCTGTACCCTAATCCCTCTCCATTCCCTAACCCTAACCCTAACCTGAAACCTAACCATGACACTCACCCGAAACTTTACCCTCACCCGTGTCCTAATTTTAACCAGTACATCAACACTAACCCATGCCCTCTAACGTACACCAACCCTAAGCCATTGCCGTACCCTAACCTGTACCCTAATCAATCCCCATTCCCTAACCCTAACCCTAACCCTAACCCTTAACGTGACCCTCTTCCGAGGCCTTACCCTCACCCGTGCCCTAATCGTAAGCAGTACACTAACACTAACTAGTGACCTCACACGTACGCTAAACCTTAAGCGTTGTGGTACCCTAAAATGTGCCCTAATATCTCCCCATTCCCTAACCCTAACGCTAACACGAATTCTATCCCTGACCCTCACCCGAAACCTTACCCTCACCCGTGCCCTAATCTTAACCAGGACACCAACACTAACTTGTGCCCTCACACGTACGCTAACCCTTAATCGTTGTCGTACCCTAAACTGTACCCTCATCCCTCCCCATTCCCTAACCCTAACCCTAACCCGAATCCTAACCCTGACCCTCACCTGAAGCTTTACCCTCACCCGTGCCCTAATCTTAACCAGGACACTAACACTAACCCTTGCCCTCACACGAACGCTAACCCTTAAGTACTGTCGTACCCTAAGCTGTACCCTAATCCCTCTGCATTCCTTAACCCTAACCCTAACCCGAATCCTAACCCTGACCCTCACCCGAAGCCTTACCCTCACCCGTGCCCTAATCTTAACCAGGACACCAACACTAACACGTGCCCTCACACGTACGCTAAACCTTAAGCGTTGTCGTACCCTAAATTGTACCCTAATCCCTCCCCATTCCTTAACCCTAACCCTAACCCCATCCCTAAACCTGACCCACTTCCGATGCCCTACCCTAACCAATGCCCTAATCTTAACCAGGACACAAACACTAACTCAGGCCCTCAAACGTACGCTAACCCTTAAGCATTGTCGTACACTATCCTGTACCGTAATCCCTCCCCATTCCCTAACCCTAACACTAAGCGAAACCCTGAACGTGACCCTTTTCCGAGGCCTTACCCTCATCGGTGCCGTTGTCTTAACCAGTACACCAACACTAACTCGTGCCCTCACACTTACGCTAACCCTTAAGCATTGTCGTACCCTAACCTGTACCCTAATCCCTCTCCATTCCCTAACCCTAACCCTAACCCGAATCCTAACCCTGACCCTCACCCGAAGCCTTACCCTCAACCGTGCCCTAATCTTAACCAGGACACCAAGACTAACTCGTGCTCTCAAACGTACGCTAACACTAAACCGCAGCGGTACCCTAACCTGTACCCTAATCCCTCTCCATTCCCTAACCCTAACCCTAACCTGAAACCTAACCATGACACTCACCCGAAACTTTACCCTCACCCGTGTCCTAATTTTAACCAGTACATCAACACTAACCCATGCCCTCTAACGTACGCCAACCCTAAGCCATTGCCGTACCCTAACCTGTACCCTAATCAATCCCCATTCCCTAACCCTAACCCTAATCCTAACCCTTAACGTGACCCTCTTCCGAGACCTTACCCTCACCCGTGCCCTAATCGTAAGCAGTACACTAACACTAACTAGTGACCTCACACGTACGCTAAACCTTAAGCGTTGTGGTACCCTAAACTGTGCCCTAATATCTCCCCATTCCCTAACCCTAACCCTAACCCGAATTCTATCCCTGACCCTCACCCGAAACCTTACCCTCACCCGTGCCCTAATCTTAACCAGGACACCAACACTAACTTGTGCCCTCACACGTACGCTAACCCTTAATCGTTGTCGTTCCCTAAACTGTACCCTCATCCCTCCCCATTCCCTAACCCTAACCCTAACCCGAATCCTAACCCTGACCCTCACCTGAAGCCTTACCCTCACCCGTGCCCTAATCTTAACCAGGACACTAACACTAACCCTTGCCCTCACACGAACGCTAACCCTTAAGTACTGTCGTACCCTAAGCTGTACCCTAATCCCTCTGCATTCCTTAACCATAACCCTAACCCGAATCCTAACCCTGACCCTCACCCGAAGCCTTACCCTCACCCGTGCCCTAATCTTAACCAGGACACCAACACTAACTCGTGCCCTCACACGTACGCTAAATCTTAAGCGTTGTCGTACCCTAAATTGTACCCTAATCCCTCCCCATTCCTTAACCCTAACCCTAACCCCATCCCTAAACCTGACCCACTTCCGATGCCCTACCCTAACCAATGCCCTAATCTTAACCAGGACACAAACACTAACTCATGCCCTCAAACGTACGCTAACCCTTAAGCATTGTCGAACCCTATCCTGTACCCTAATCCCTCCCCATTCCCTAACCCTAACCCTAAGCGAAACCCTGAACGTGACCCTTTTCCGAGGCCTTACCCTCATCGGTGCCGTTGTGTTAACCAGTACACCAACACTAACTCGTGCCCTCACACTTACGCTAACCCTTAAGCATTGTCGTACCCTAACCTGTACCCTAATCCCTCTCCATTCCCTAACCCTAACCCTAACCCGAATCCTAACCCTGACCCTCACCCGAAGCCTTACCCTCACCCGTTCCCTAATCTTAACCAGGACACCAAGACTAACTCGTGCCCTCACATTTACGCTAACCCTTAAGCATTGTCGTACCCTAACCTGTACCCTAATCCCTCTCCATTCCGTAACCCTAACCCTAACCCGAATCCTAACCCTGACCCTCACCCGAAGCCTTACCCTCACCCGTGCCCTAATCTTAACCAGGACACCAAGACTAACTCGTGCCCTCACACGTACGCTAACACTAAACCGCAGCGGTACCCTAACCTGTACCCTAATCCCTCTCCATTCCCTAACCCTAACCCTAACCTGAAACCTAACCATGACACTCACCCGAAACTTTACCCTCACCCGTGTCCTAATTTTAACCAGTACATCAACACTAACCCATGCCCTCTAACGTACGCCAACCCTAAGCCATTGCCGTACCCTAACCTGTACCCTAATCAATCCCCATTCCCTAACCCTAACCCTAACCCTAACCCTTAACGTGACCCTCTTCCGAGGCCTTACCCTCACCCGTGCCCTAATCGTAAGCAGTACACTAACACTAACTAGTGACCTCACACGTACGCTAAACCTTAAGCGTTGTGGTACCCTAAAATGTGCCCTAATATCTCCCCATTCCCTAACCCTAACCCTAACACGAATTCTATCCCTGACCCTCACCCGAAACCTTACCCTCACCCGTGCCCTAATCTTAACCAGGACACCAACACTAACTTGTGCCCTCACACGTACGCTAACCCTTAATCGTTGTCGTACCCTAAACTGTACCCTCATCCCTCCCCATTCCCTAACCCTAACCCTAACCCGAATCCTAACCCTGACCCTCACCTGAAGCTTTACCCTCACCCGTGCCCTAATCTTAACCAGGACACTAACACTAACCCTTGCCCTCACACGAACGCTAACCCTTAAGTACTGTCGTACCCTAAGCTGTACCCTAATCCCTCTGCATTCCTTAACCCTAACCCTAACCCGAATCCTAACCCTGACCCTCACCCGAAGCCTTACCCTCACCCGTGCCCTAATCTTAACCAGGACACCAACACTAACACGTGCCCTCACACGTACGCTAAACCTTAAGCGTTGTCGTACCCTAAATTGTACCCTAATCCCTCCCCATTCCTTAACCCTAACCCTAACCCCATCCCTAAACCTGACCCACTTCCGATGCCCTACCCTAACCAATGCCCTAATCTTAACCAGGACACAAACACTAACTCAGGCCCTCAAACGTACGCTAACCCTTAAGCATTGTCGTACACTATCCTGTACCGTAATCCCTCCCCATTCCCTAACCCTAACACTAAGCGAAACCCTGAACGTGACCCTTTTCCGAGGCCTTACCCTCATCGGTGCCGTTGTCTTAACCAGTACACCAACACTAACTCGTGCCCTCACACTTACGCTAACCCTTAAGCATTGTCGTACCCTAACCTGTACCCTAATCCCTCTCCATTCCCTAACCCTAACCCTAACCCGAATCCTAACCCTGACCCTCACCCGAAGCCTTACCCTCAACCGTGCCCTAATCTTAACCAGGACACCAAGACTAACTCGTGCTCTCAAACGTACGCTAACACTAAACCGCAGCGGTACCCTAACCTGTACCCTAATCCCTCTCCATTCCCTAACCCTAACCCTAACCTGAAACCTAACCATGACACTCACCCGAAACTTTACCCTCACCCGTGTCCTAATTTTAACCAGTACATCAACACTAACCCATGCCCTCTAACGTACGCCAACCCTAAGCCATTGCCGTACCCTAACCTGTACCCTAATCAATCCCCATTCCCTAACCCTAACCCTAACCCTAACCCTTAACGTGACCCTCTTCCGAGGCCTTACCCTCACCCGTGCCCTAATCGTAAGCAGTACACTAACACTAACTAGTGACCTCACACGTACGCTAAACCTTAAGCGTTGTGGTACCCTAAAATGTGCCCTAATATCTCCCCATTCCCTAACCCTAACCCTAACACGAATTCTATCCCTGACCCTCACCCGAAACCTTACCCTCACCCGTGCCCTAATCTTAACCAGGACACCAACACTAACTTGTGCCCTCACACGTACGCTAACCCTTAATCGTTGTCGTACCCTAAACTGTACCCTCATCCCTCCCCATTCCCTAACCCTAACCCTAACCCGAATCCTAACCCTGACCCTCACCTGAAGCTTTACCCTCACCCGTGCCCTAATCTTAACCAGGACACTAACACTAACCCTTGCCCTCACACGAACGCTAACCCTTAAGTACTGTCGTACCCTAAGCTGTACCCTAATCCCTCTGCATTCCTTAACCCTAACCCTAACCCGAATCCTAACCCTGACCCTCACCCGAAGCCTTACCCTCACCCGTGCCCTAATCTTAACCAGGACACCAACACTAACACGTGCCCTCACACGTACGCTAAACCTTAAGCGTTGTCGTACCCTAAATTGTACCCTAATCCCTCCCCATTCCTTAACCCTAACCCTAACCCCATCCCTAAACCTGACCCACTTCCGATGCCCTACCCTAACCAATGCCCTAATCTTAACCAGGACACAAACACTAACTCAGGCCCTCAAACGTACGCTAACCCTTAAGCATTGTCGTACACTATCCTGTACCGTAATCCCTCCCCATTCCCTAACCCTAACACTAAGCGAAACCCTGAACGTGACCCTTTTCCGAGGCCTTACCCTCATCGGTGCCGTTGTCTTAACCAGTACACCAACACTAACTCGTGCCCTCACACTTACGCTAACCCTTAAGCATTGTCGTACCCTAACCTGTACCCTAATCCCTCTCCATTCCCTAACCCTAACCCTAACCCGAATCCTAACCCTGACCCTCACCCGAAGCCTTACCCTCAACCGTGCCCTAATCTTAACCAGGACACCAAGACTAACTCGTGCTCTCAAACGTACGCTAACACTAAACCGCAGCGGTACCCTAACCTGTACCCTAATCCCTCTCCATTCCCTAACCCTAACCCTAACCTGAAACCTAACCATGACACTCACCCGAAACTTTACCCTCACCCGTGTCCTAATTTTAACCAGTACATCAACACTAACCCATGCCCTCTAACGTACGCCAACCCTAAGCCATTGCCGTACCCTAACCTGTACCCTAATCAATCCCCATTCCCTAACCCTAACCCTAACCCTAACCCTTAACGTGACCCTCTTCCGAGGCCTTACCCTCACCCGTGCCCTAATCGTAAGCAGTAAACTAACACTAACTAGTGACCTCACACGTACGCTAAACCTTAAGCGTTGTGGTACCCTAAACTGTGCCCTAATATCTCCCCATTCCCTAACCCTAACCCTAACACGAATTCTATCCCTAACCCTCACCCGAAACCTTACCCTCATCCGTGCCCTAATCTTAACCAGGACACCAACACTAACTGGTGCCCTCACACGTACGCTAACCCTTAATCGTTGTCGTACCCTAAACTGTACCCTAATCCCTCCCCATTCCCTAACCCTAACCCTAACCCGAATCCTAACCCTGACCCTCACATGAAGCCTTACCCTCACCCGTGCCCTAATCTTAACCAGGACACTAACACTAACCCTTGCCCTCACACGAACGCTAACCCTTAAGTACTGTCGTACCCTAAGCTGTACCCTAATCCCTCTGCATTCATTAACCCTAACCCTAACCCGAATCCTAACCCTGACCCTCACCCGAAGCCTTACCCTCACCCGTGCCCTAATCTTAACCAGGACACCAACACTAACTTGTGCCCTCACACGTACGCTAACCCTTAATCGTTGTCGTACCCTAAACTGTACCCTAATCCTTCCCCATTCCCTAAACCTAACCCTAACCCGAATCCTAACCCTGACCCTCACCTGAAGCCTTACCCTCACCCGTGCCCTAATCTTAACCAGGACACTAACACTAACACTTGCCCTCACACGAACGCTAACCCTTAAGCACTGTCGTACCCTAAGTTGTACCCTAATCCCTCTGCATTCCTTAACCCTAACCCTAACCCGAATCCTAACCCTGACCCTCACCCGAAGCCTTACCCTCACCCGTGCCCTAATCTTAACCAGGACACCAACACTAACTCGTGCCCTCACACGTACGCTAAACCTTAAGCGTTGTCGTACCCTAAATTGTACCCTAATCCCTCCGCATTCCTTAACCCTAACCCTAACCTCATCCCTAAATCTGACCCACTTCCGATGCCCTACCCTAACCAATGCCCTAATCTTAACCAGTACACAAACACTAACTCATGCCCTCAAACGTACGCTAACCCTTAAGCATTGTCGTACCCTATCCTGTACCCTAATCCCTCCCCATTCCCTAACCCTAACCCTAAGCGAAACCCTGAACGTGACCCTTTTCCGAGGCCTTACCATCATCAGTGCCGTTGTCTTAACCAGTACACCAACACTAACTCGTGCCCTCACACTTACGCTAACCCTTAAGCATTGTTGTACCCTAACCTGTACCCTAATCCCTCTCCATTCCCTAACCCTAACCCTAACCCGAATCCTAACGCTGACCCTCACCCGAAGCCTTACCCTCACCCGTGCCCTAATCTTAACCAGGACACCAAGACTAACTCGTGCCCTCACACGTACGCTAACACTAAACCGCAGCGGTACCCTAACCTGTACCCTAATCCCTCTCCATTCCCTAACCCTAACCCTAACCTGAAACCTAACCATGACACTCACCCGAAACTTTACCCTCACCCGTGTCCTAATTTTAACCAGTACATCAACACTAACACATGCCCTCTAACGTACGCCAACCCTAAGCCATTGCCGTACCCTAACCTGTACCCTAATCAATCCCCATTCCCTAACCCTAAACCTAACCCTAACCCTTAACGTGACCCTCTTCCGAGGCCTTACCCTCACCCGTGACCTAATCTTAACCAGGACACCAACACTAACTTGTGCCCTCACACGTACGCTAACCCTTAATCGTTGTCGTACCCTAAACTGTACCCTAATCCTTCCCCATTCCCTAACCCTAACCCTAACCCGAATCCTAACCCTGACCCTCACCTGAAGCCTTACCCTCACCCGTGCCCTAATCTTAACCAGGAAACTAACACTAACCCTTGCCCTCACACGAACGCTAACCCTTAAGCACTGTCGTACCCTAAGCTGTACCCTAATCCCTCTGCATTCCTTAACCCTAACCCTAACCCGAATCCTAACCCTGACCCTCACCTGAATCCTTACCCTCACGCGTGCCCTAATCTTAACCAGGACACTAACACTAACCCTTGCCCTCACACGAACGCTAACCCTTAAGCACTGTCGTTCCCTAAGCTGTACCCTAATCCCTCTGCATTCCTTAACCCTAACCCTAACCCGAATCCTAACCCTGACCCTCACGCGAAGCCTTATCCTCACCCGTGCCCTTATCTTAACCAGGACACCAACACTAACTCGTGCCCTCACACGTACGCTAAACCTTAAGCGTTGCCGTACCGTAAATTTTACCCTAATCCCTCCCCATTCCTTAACCCTAACCCTAACCCCATCCCTAAATCTGACCCACTTCCGATGCCCTACCCTAACCAATGCCCTAATCTTAACCAGGACACAAACACTAACTCATGCCCTCAAACGTTCGCTAACCCTTAAGCATTGTCGTACCCTATCCTGTACCCTAATCCCTCCCCATTCCCTAACCCTAACCCTAAGCGAAACCCTGAACGTGACCCTTTTCCGAGGCCTTACCCTCATCGGTGCCGTTGTGTTAACCAGTACACCAACACTATCTCGTGCCCTCACACTTACGCTAACCCTTAAGCATTGTCGTACCCTAACCTGTACCCTAATCCCTCTCCATTCCCTAACCCTAACCCTAACCCGAATCCTAACACTGACCCTCACCCGAAGCCTTACCCTCACCCGTGCCCTAATCTTAACCAGGACACCAAGACTAACTCGTGCCCTCACACTTACGCTAACCCTTAAGCATTGTCGTACCCTAACCTATACCCTAATCCCTCTCCATTCCCTAACCCTAACCCTAACCCGAATCCTAACCCTGACCCTCACCCGAAGCCTTACCCTCACCCGTGCCCTAATCTTAACCAGGACACCAAGACTAACTCGTGCCCTCAAACGTACGCTAACACTAAACCGCAGCGGTACCCTAACCTGTACCCTAATCCCTCTCCATTCCCTAACCCTAACCCTAACCTGAAACCTAACCATGACACTCACCCGAAACTTTACCCTCACCCGTGTCCTAATTTTAACCAGTACATCAACACTAACCCATGCCCTCTAACGTACGCCAACCCTAAGCCATTGCCGTACCCTAACCTGAACCCTAATCAATCCCCATTCCCTAACCCTAACCCTAACCCAGCCGTTAACGTGACCCTCTTCCGAGGCCTTACCCTCACCCGTGCCCTAATCGTAAGCAGTACACTAACACTAACTAGTGACCTCACACGTACGCTAAACCTTAAGCGTTGTGGTACCCTAAACTGTGCCCTAATATCTCCCCATTCCCTAACCCTAACCCTAACCCGAATTCTATCCCTGACCCTCACCCGAAACCTTACCCTCACCCGTGCCCTAATCTTAACCAGGACACTAACAATAACCCTTGCCCTCACACGAACACTAACCCTTAAGCACTGTCGTACCCTAAGCAGTACCCTAATCCCTCTGCATTCCTTAACCCTAACCCTAACCCGAATCCTAACCCTGACCCTCACCCGAAGCCTTACCCTCACCCGTGCCCTAATCTTAACCAGGACACCAACACTAACTCGTGCCCTCACACGTACGCTAAACCTTAAGTGTTGTCGTACCCTAAATTGTACCCTAATCCCTCCCCATTCCTTAACCCTAACCCTAACCCCATCCCTAAACCTGACACACTTCCGATGCCCTACCCTAACCAATGCCCTAATTTTAACCAGTACACAAACACTAACTCATGCCCTCAAACGTACGCTAACCCTTAAGCATTGTCGTACCCTATCCTGTACCCTAATCCCTCCCCATTCCCTAACCCTTACCCTAACCACAACCCTGAACGTGACCCTTTTCCGAGGCCTTACCCTCATCGGTGCCTTTGTCTTTACCAGTACACCAACACTAATTCGTGCCCTCACACTTATGCTAACCCTTAAGCACTGTCGTACCCTAACCTGTACCCTAATCCCTCTCCATTCCCTAACCCTAACCCTAACCTGAAACCTAACCATGACACTCACCCGAAACTTTACCCTCACCCGTGCCCTAATCTTAACCAGGACACCAGGACTAACTCGTGCCCTCAAACGTACGCTAACACTAAACCGCAGCGGTACCCTAACCTGTACCCTAATCCCTCTCCATTCCCTAACCCTAACCGTAACCTGAAACCTAACCATGACACTCACCCGAAACTTTACCCTCACCCGTGTCCTAATTTTAACCAGTACATCAACACTAACCCATGCCCTCTAACGTACGCCAACCCTAAGCCATTGCCGTACCCTAACCTGTACCCTAATCAATCCCCATTCCCTAACCCTAACCCTAACCCAGCCCTTAACGTGACCCTCTTCCGAGGCCTTACCCTCACCCGTGCCCTAATCGTAAGCAGTACCCTAACACTAACTAGTGACCTCACACGTACGCTAAACCTTAAGCGTTGTGGTACCCTAAACTGTGCCCTAATATCTCCCCATTCCCTAACCCTAACCCTAACCCGAATTCTATCCCTGACCCTCACCCGAAACCTTACCCTCACCCATGCCCTAATCTTAACGAGGACGCCAACACTAACTTGTGCCCTCACACGTATGCTAACCCTTAAGCGTTGTCGTACCCTAAACTGTACCCTGATCCCTCCCCATTCCCTAACCCTAACCCTAACTCGAATCCTAACCCTGACCCTCACCCGAAGCCTTACCCTCACCCGTGCCCTAATCTTAACCAGGACACTAACACTAACCCTTGCCCTCACACGAACGCTAACCCTTAAGCACTGTCGTACCCTAAGCTGTACCCTAATCCCTCTGCATTCCTTAACCCTAACCCTAACCCGAATCATAACCCTGACCCTCACCCGAAGCCTTACCCTCACCCGTGCCCTAAACTTAACCAGGACACCAACACTAACTCGTGCCCTCACACGTACGCTAAACCTTAAGCGTTGTCGTACCCTAAATTGTACCCTAATCCCTCCCCATTCCTTAACCCTAACCCTAAACCCATCCCTAAACCTGACCCACTTCCGATGCCCTACCCTAACCAATGCCCTAATCTTAACCAGTACACAAACACTAACTCATGACCTCAAACGTACGCTAACCCTTAAGCATTGTCGTACCCTATCCTGTACCCTAATCCCTCCCCATTCCCTAACCCTAACCCTAAGCGAAACCCTGAACGTGACCCTTTTCCGAGGCCTTACCCTCATCGGTGCCGTTGTCTTAACCAGTACACCAACACTAACTCGTGCCCTCACACTTACGCTAACCCTTAAGCATTGTCGTACCCTAACCTGTACCCTAATCCCTCCCCATTCCCTAACCCTAACCCTAACCCGAATCCTAACCCTGACCCTCACCCGAAGCCTTACCCTCACCCGTGCCCTAATCTTAACCAGGACACCAAGACTAACTCGTGCCCTCAAACGTACGCTAACACTGAACCGCAGCGTTACCCTAACCTGTACCCTAATCCCTCTCCATTCCCTAACCCTAACCCTAACCTGAAACCTAACCATGACACTCTCCCGAAACTTTACCCTCACCCGTGTCCTAATTTTAACCAGTACATCAACACTAACCCATGCCCTCTAACGTACGCCAACCCTAAGCCATTGCCGTACCCTAACCTGTACCCTAATCAATCCCCATTCCCTAACCCTAACCCTAACCCTAACCCTTAACGTGACCCTCTTCCGAGGCCTTACCCTCACCCGTGCCCTAATCGTAAGCAGTACACTAACACTATCTAGTGACCTCACACGTACGCTAAACCTTAAGCGTTGTGGTACCCTAAACTGTGCCCTAATATCTCCCCATTCCCTAACCCTAACCCTAACCCGAATTCTATCCCTGACCCTCACCCGAAACCTTACCCTCACCGATGCCCTAATCTTAACGAAGACACCAACACTAACTTGTGCCCTCACACGTATGCTAACCCTTAATCGTTGTCATACCCTAAACTGTACCCTAATCCCTCCCCATTCCCTAACCCTAACCCTAACCCGAATCCTAACCCTGACCCTCACCCGAAGCCTTACCCTCACCCGTGCCCTAATCTTAACCAGGACACTAACACTAACTCTTGCCCTCACACGAACGCTAACCCTTAAGCACTGTCGTACCTTAAGCTGTACCCTAATCCCTCTGCATTCCTTAACCCTAACCCTAACCCGAATCCTAACCCTGACCCTCACCCGAAGCCTTACCCTCACCCGTGCCCTAATCTTAACCAGGACACCAAGACTAACTCGTGCCCTCAAACGTACGCTAACACTAAACCGCAGCGGTACCCTAACCTGTACCCTAATCCCTCTCCATTCACTAAACCTAACCCTAACCTGAAACCTAACCATGACACTCACCCGAAACTTTACCCTCACCCGTGTCCTAATTTTAACCAGTACATCAACACTAACCCATGCCCTATAACGTACGCCAACCCTAAATCATTGCCGCACCCTAACCTGTACCCTAATCAATCCCCATTCCCTAACCCTAACCCTAACCCTAACCCTTAACGTGACCCTCTTCCGAGGCCTTACCCTCACCCGTGCCCTAATCGTAAGCAGTACACTAACACTAACTTGTGCCCTCACACGTACGCTAACCCTTAATCGTTGTCGTACCCTAAACTGTACCCTAATCCCTCCCCATTCCCTAAACCTAACCCTAACCCGAATCCTAACCCTGACCCTCACCTGAAGCCTTACCCTCACCCGTGCCCTAATCTTAACCAGGACACTAACACTAACCCTTGCCCTCAAACGAACGCTAACCCTTAAGCACTGTCGTACCCTAAGCTGTACCCTAATCCCTCTGCATTCCTTAACCCTAACCCTAACCCGAATCCTAACCCTGACCCTCACCCGAAGCCTTACCCTCACCCGTGGCCTAATCTTAACCAGGACACCAACACTAACTCGTGCCCTCACACGTACGCTAAACCTTAAGCGTTGTCGTACCCTAAATTGTACCCTAATCCCTCCCCATTCCTTAACCCTAACCCTAAACCCATCCCTAAACCTGACCCACTTCCGATGCCCTACCCTAACCAATGCCCTAATCTTAACCAGTACACAAACACTAACTCATGCCCTCAAACGTACGCTAACCCTTAAGCATTGTCGTACCCTATCCTGTACCCTAATCCCTCCCCATTCCCTAACCCTAACCCTAAGCAAAACCCTGAACGTGACCCTTTTCCGAGGCCTTACCCTCATCGGTGCCGTTGTCTTAACCAGTACACCAAAACTAACTCGTGCCCTCACACTTACGCTAACCCTTAAGCATTGTCGTACCCTAACCTGTACCCTAATCCCTCCCCATTCCCTAACCCTAACCCTAACCCGAATCCTAACCCTGACCCTCACCCGAAGCCTTACCCTCACCCGTGCCCTAATCTTAACCAGGACACCAAGACTAACTTGTGCCCTCAAACGTACGCTAACACTAAACCGCAGCGTTACCCTAACCTGTACCCTAATCCCTCTCCATTCCCTAACCCTAACCCTAACCTGAAACCTAACCATGACACTCTCCCGAAACTTTACCCTCACCCGTGTCCTAATTTTAACCAGTACATCAACACTAACCCATGCCCTCTAACGTACGCCAACCCTAAGCCATTGCCGTACCCTAACCTGTACCCTAATCAATCCCCATTCCCTAACCCTAACCGTAACCCTAACCCTTAACGTGACCCTCTTCCGAGGCCTTACCCTCACCCGTGCCCTAATCGTAAGCAGTACACTAACACTAACTAGTGACCTCACACGTACGCTAAACCTTAAGCGTTGTGGTACCCTAAACTGTGCCCTAATATCTCCCCATTCCCTAACCCTAACCCTAACCCGAATTCTATCCCTGACCCTCACCCGAAACCTTACCCTCACCCATGCCCTAATCTTAACGAAGACACCAACACTAACTTGTGCCCTCACACGTATGCTAACCCTTAATCGTTGTCATACCCTAAACTGTACCCTAATCCCTCCCCATTCCCTAACCCTAACCCTAACCCGAATCCTAACCCTGACCCTCACCCGAAGCCTTACCCTCACCCGTGCCCTAATCTTAACCAGGACACTAACACTAAACCTTGCCCTCACACGAACGCTAACCCTTAAGCACTGTCGTACCCTAAGCTGTACCCTAATCCCTCTGCATTCCTTAACCCTAACCCTAACCCGAATCCTAACCCTGACCCTCACCCGAAGCCTTACCCTCACCCGTGCCCTAATCTTAACCAGGACACCAAGACTAACTCGTGCCCTCAAACGTACGCTAACACTGAACCGCAGCGTTACCCTAACCTGTACCCTAATCTCTCTCCATTCCCTAACCCTAACCCTAACCTGAAACCTAACCATGACACTCTCCCGAAACTTTACCCTCACCCGTGTCCTAATTTTAACCAGTACATCAACACTAACCCATGCCCTCTAACGTACGCCAACCCTAAGCCATTGCCGTACCCTAACCTGTACCCTAATCAATCCCCATTCCCTAACCCTAACCCTAACCCTAACCCTTAACGTGACCCTCTTCCGAGGCCTTACCCTCACCCGTGCCCTAATCGTAAGCAGTACACTAACACTAACTAGTGACCTCACACGTACGCTAAACCTTAAGCGTTGTGGTACCCTAAACTGTGCCCTAATATCTCCCCATTCCCTAACCCTAACCCTAACCCGAATTCTATCCCTGACCCTCACCCGAAACCTTACCCTCACCCATGCCCTAATCTTAACGAAGACACCAACACTAACTTGTGCCCTCACACGTATGCTAACCTTTAATCGTTGTCATACCCTAAACTGTACCCTAATCCCTCCCCATTCCCTAACCCTAACCCTAACCCGAATCCTAACCCTGACCCTCACCCGAAGCCTTACCCTCACCCGTGCCCTAATCTTAACCAGGACACTAACACTAACCCTTGCCCTCACACGAACGCTAACCCTTAAGCACTGTCGTACCCTAAGCTGTACCCTAATCCCTCTGCATTCCTTAACCCTAACCCTAACCCGAATCCTAACCCTGACCCTCACCCGAAGCCTTACCCTCACCCGTGCCGTAATCTTAACCAGGACACCAAGACTAACTTGTGCCCTCAAACGTACGCTAACACTAAACCGCAGCGTTACCCTAACCTGTACCCTAATCCCTCTCAATTCCCTAACCGTAACCCTAACCTGAAACCTAACCATGACACTCTCCCGAAACTTTACCCTCACCCGTGTCCTAATTTTAACCAGTACATCAACACTAACCCTTGCCCTCTAACGTACGCCAACCCTAAGCCATTGCCGTACCCTAACCTGTACCCTAATCAATCCCCATTCCCTAACCCTAACCCTAACCCTAACCCTTAACGTGACCCTCTTCCGAGGCCTTACCCTCACCCGTGCCCTAATCGTAAGCAGTACACTAACACTAACTAGTGACCTCACACGTACGCTAAACCTTAAGCGTTGTGGTACCCTAAACTGTGCCCTAATATCTCCCCATTCCCTAACCCTAACCCTAACCCGAATTCTATCCCTGACCCTCACCCGAAACCTTACCCTCACCCGTGCCCTAATCTTAACGAGGACACCAACACTAACTTGTGCCCTCACACGTATGCTAACCCTTAAGCGTTGTCGTACCCTAAACTGTACCCTGATCCCTCCCCATTCCCTAACCCTAACCCTAACCCGAATCCTAACCCTGACCCTCACCCGAAGCCTTACCCTCACCCGTGCCCTAATCTTAACCAGGACACTAACACTAACCCTTGCCCTCACACGAACGCTAACCCTTAAGCACTGTCGTACCCTAAGCTGTACCCTAATCCCTCTGCATTCCTTAACCCTAACCCTAACCCGAATCTTAACCCTGACCCTCACCCGAAGCCTTACCCTCACCCGTGCCCTAAACTTAACCAGGACACCAACACTAACTCGTGCCCTCACACGTACGCTAAACCTTAAGCGTTGTCGTACCCTAAATTGTACCCTAATCCCTCCCCATTCCTTAACCCTAAACCTAAACCCATCCCTAAACCTGACCCACTTCCGATGCCCTACCCTAACCAATGCCCTAATCTTAACCAGTACACAAACACTAACTCATGACCTCAAACGTACGCTAACCCTTAAGCATTGTCGTACCCTATCCTGTACCCTAATCCCTCCCCATTCCCTAACCCTAACCCTAAGCGAAACCCTGAACGTGACCCTTTTCCGAGGCCTTACCCTCATCGGTGCCGTTGTCTTAACCAGTACACCAACACTAACTCGTGCCCTCACACTTACGCTAACCCTTAAGCATTGTCGTACCCTAACCTGTACCCTAATCCCTCTCCATTCCCTAACCCTAACCCTAACCCGAATCCTAACCCTGACCCTCACCCGAAGCCTTACCCTCACCCGTGCCCTAATCTTAACCAGGACACCAAGACTAACTTGTGCCCTCAAACGTACGCTAACACTAAACCGCAGCGTTACCCTAACCTGTACCCTAATCCTTCTCCATTCCCTAACCCTAACCCTAACCTGAAACCTAACCATGACACACTCCCGAAACTTTACCCTCACCCGTGTCCTAATTTTAACCAGTACATCAACACTAACCCTTGCCCTCTAACGTACGCCAACCCTAAGCCATTGCCGTACCCTAACCTGTACCCTAATCAATCCCCATTCCCTAACACTAACCCTAAACCTAACCCTTAACGTGACCCTCTTCCGAGGCCTTACCCTCACCCGTGCCCTAATCGTAAGCAGTACACTAACACTAACTAGTGACCTCACACGTACGCTAAACCTTAAGCGTTGTGGTACCCTAAACTGTGCCCTAATATCTCCCCATTCCCTAACCCTAACCCTAACCCGAATTCTATCCCTGACCCTCACCCGAAACCTTACCCTCACCCATGCCCTAATCTTAACGAAGACACCAACACTAACTTGTGCCCTCACACGTATGCTAACCCTTAATCGTTGTCATACCCTAAACTGTACCCTAATCCCTCCCCATTCCCTAACCCTAACCCTAACCCGAATCCTAACCCTGACCCTCACCCGAAGCCTTACCCTCACCCGTGCCCTAATCTTAACCAGGACACTAACACTAACCCTTGCCCTCACACGAACGCTAACCCTTAAGCACTGTCGTACCCTAAGCTGTACCCTAATCCCTCTGCATTCCTTAACCCTAACCCTAACCCGAATCCTAACCCTGACCCTCACCCGAAGCCTTACCCTCACCCGTGCCGTAATCTTAACCAGGACACCAAGACTAACTTGTGCCCTCAAACGTACGCTAACACTAAACCGCAGCGTTACCCTAACCTGTACCCTAATCCCTCTCAATTCCCTAACCGTAACCCTAACCTGAAACCTAACCATGACACTCTCCCGAAACTTTACCCTCACCCGTGTCCTAATTTTAACCAGTACATCAACACTAACCCTTGCCCTCTAACGTACGCCAACCCTAAGCCATTGCCGTACCCTAACCTGTACCCTAATCAATCCCCATTCCCTAACCCTAACCCTAACCCTAACCCTTAACGTGACCCTCTTCCGAGGCCTTACCCTCACCCGTGCCCTAATCGTAAGCAGTACACTAACACTAACTAGTGACCTCACACGTACGCTAAACCTTAAGCGTTGTGGTACCCTAAACTGTGCCCTAATATCTCCCCATTCCCTAACCCTAACCCTAACCCGAATTCTATCCCTGACCCTCACCCGAAACCTTACCCTCACCCGTGCCCTAATCTTAACGAGGACACCAACACTAACTTGTGCCCTCACACGTATGCTAACCCTTAAGCGTTGTCGTACCCTAAACTGTACCCTGATCCCTCCCCATTCCCTAACCCTAACCCTAACCCGAATCCTAACCCTGACCCTCACCCGAAGCCTTACCCTCACCCGTGCCCTAATCTTAACCAGGACACTAACACTAACCCTTGCCCTCACACGAACGCTAACCCTTAAGCACTGTCGTACCCTAAGCTGTACCCTAATCCCTCTGCATTCCTTAACCCTAACCCTAACCCGAATCTTAACCCTGACCCTCACCCGAAGCCTTACCCTCACCCGTGCCCTAAACTTAACCAGGACACCAACACTAACTCGTGCCCTCACACGTACGCTAAACCTTAAGCGTTGTCGTACCCTAAATTGTACCCTAATCCCTCCCCATTCCTTAACCCTAAACCTAAACCCATCCCTAAACCTGACCCACTTCCGATGCCCTACCCTAACCAATGCCCTAATCTTAACCAGTACACAAACACTAACTCATGACCTCAAACGTACGCTAACCCTTAAGCATTGTCGTACCCTATCCTGTACCCTAATCCCTCCCCATTCCCTAATCCTAACCCTAAGCGAAACCCTGAACGTGACCCTTTTCCGAGGCCTTACCCTCATCGGTGCCGTTGTCTTAACCAGTACACCAACACTAACTCGTGCCCTCACACTTACGCTAACCCTTAAGCATTGTCGTACCCTAACCTGTACCCTAATCCCTCTCCATTCCCTAACCCTAACCCTAACCCGAATCCTAACCCTGACCCTCACCCGAAGCCTTACCCTCACCCGTGCCCTAATCTTAACCAGGACACCAAGACTAACTTGTGCCCTCAAACGTACGCTAACACTAAACCGCAGCGTTACCCTAACCTGTACCCTAATCCTTCTCCATTCCCTAACCCTAACCCTAACCTGAAACCTAACCATGACACACTCCCGAAACTTTACCCTCACCCGTGTCCTAATTTTAACCAGTACATCAACACTAACCCTTGCCCTCTAACGTACGCCAACCCTAAGCCATTGCCGTACCCTAACCTGTACCCTAATCAATCCCCATTCCCTAACACTAACCCTAAACCTAACCCTTAACGTGACCCTCTTCCGAGGCCTTACCCTCACCCGTGCCCTAATCGTAAGCAGTACACTAACACTAACTAGTGACCTCACACGTACGCTAAACCTTTAGCGTTGTGGTACCCTAAACTGTGCCCTAATATCTCCCCATTCCCTAACCCTAACCCTAACCCGAATTCTATCCCTGACCCTCACCCAAAACCTTACCCTCACCCGTGCCCTAATCTTAACCAGGACACCAACACTAACTTGTGCCCTCACACGTATGCTAACCCTTAATCGTTGTCGTACCCTAAACTGTACCCTAATCCCTCCCCTTTCCCTAACCCTAACCCTAACCCGAATCCTAACCCTGACCCTCACCCGAAGCCTTACCCTCACCCGTGCCCTAATCTTAACCATTACGCTAACAGTAACCCTTGCCCTCACACGAACGCTAACCCTTAAGCACTGTCGTACCCTAAGCTGTACCCTAATCCCTCTGCATTCCTTAACCCTAACCCTAACCCGAATCCTAACCCTGACCCTCACCCGAAGCCTTACCCTCACCCGTGCCCTAATCTTAACCAGGACACCAACACTAACACGTGCCCTCACACGTACGCTAAACCTTAAGCGTTGTCGTACCCTAAATTGTACCCTAATCCCTCCCCATTCTTTAACCCTAACACTAACCCTATCACTAAACCTGACCCACTTCCGATGCCCTACCCTAACCAATGCCCTAATCTTAACCAGTACACAAACACTAACTCATGCCCTCAAACGTACGCTAACCCTTAAGCATTGTCGTACCCTATCCTGTACCCTAATCCATTCCCATTCCCTAACCCTAACCCTAAGCGAAACCCTGAACGTGACCCTTTTCCGAGGCCTTACCCTCATCGGTGCCGTTGTCTTAACCAGTACACCAACACTAACTCGTGCCCTCACACTTACGCTAACCCTTAAGCATTGTCGTACCCTAACCTGTACCCTAATCCCTCTCCATTCCCTAACCCTAACCCTAACCCGAATCCTAACCCTGACCCTCACCCGAAGCCTTACCCTCACCCGTGCCCTAATCTTAACCAGGACACCAAGACTAACTCGTGCCCTCAAACGTACGCTAACACTAAACCACAGCGGTACCCTAACCTGTACCCTAATCCCTCTCCATTCCCTAACCCTAACCCTAACCTGAAACCTAACCATGACACTCTCCCGAAACTTTACCCTCACCCGTGTCCTAATTTTAACCAGTACATCAACACTAACCCATGCCCTCTAACGTACGCCAACCCTAAGCCATTGCCGTACCCTAACCTGTACCCTAATCAATCCCCATTCCCTAACCCTAACCCTAACCCTAACCCTTAACGTGACCCTCTTCCGAGGCCTTACCCTCACCCGTGCCCTAATCGTAAGCAGTACACTAACACTAACTAGTGACCTCACACGTACGCTAAACCTTAAGCGTTGTGGTACCCTAAACTGTGCCCTAATATCTCCCCATTCCCTAACCCTAACCCTAACCCGAATTCTATCACTGACCCTCACCCGAAACCTTACCCTCACCCATGCCCTAATCTTAACGAAGACACCAACACTAACTTGTGCCCTCACACGTATGCTAACCCTTAATCGTTGTCATACCCTAAACTGTACCCTAATCCCTCCCCATTCCCTAACCCTAACCCTAACCCGAATCCTAACCCTGACCCTCACCCGAAGCCTTACCCTCACCCGTGCCCTAATCTTAACCAGGACACTAACACTAACCCTTGCCCTCACACGAACGCTAACCCTTAAGCACTGTCGTACCCTAAGCTGTACCCTAATCCCTCTGCATTCCTTAACCCTAACCCTAACCCGAATCCTAACCCTGACCCTCACCCGAAGCCTTACCCTCACCCGTGCCCTAATCTTAACCAGGACACCAACACTAACTCGTGCCCTCAAACGTACGCTAACACTGAACCGCAGCGTTACCCTAACCTGTACCCTAATCTCTCTCCATTCCCTAACCCTAACCCTAACCTGAAACCTAACCATGACACTCTCCCGAAACTTTACCCTCACCCGTGTCCTAATTTTAACCAGTACATCAACACTAACCCATGCCCTCTAACGTACGCCAACCCTAAGCCATTGCCGTACCCTAACCTGTACCCTAATCAATCCCCATTCCCTAACCCTAACCCTAACCCTAACCCTTAACGTGACCCTCTTCCGAGGCCTTACCCTCACCCGTGCCCTAATCGTAAGCAGTACACTAACACTAACTAGTGACCTCACACGTACGCTAAACCTTAAGCGTTGTGGTACCCTAAACTGTGCCCTAATATCTCCCCATTCCCTAACCCTAACCCTAACCCGAATTCTATCCCTGACCCTCACCCGAAACCTTACCCTCACCCATGCCCTAATCTTAACGAAGACACCAACACTAACTTGTGCCCTCACACGTATGCTAACCCTTAATCGTTGTCATACCCTAAACTGTACCCTAATCCCTCCCCATTCCCTAACCCTAACCCTAACCCGAATCCTAACCCTGACCCTCACCCGAAGCCTTACCCTCACCCGTGCCCTAATCTTAACCAGGACACTAACACTAACCCTTGCCCTCACACGAACGCTAACCCTTAAGCACTGTCGTACCCTAAGCTGTACCCTAATCCCTCTGCATTCCTTAACCCTAACCCTAACCCGAATCCTAACCCTGACCCTCACCCGAAGCCTTACCCTCACCCGTGCCGTAATCTTAACCAGGACACCAAGACTAACTTGTGCCCTCAAACGTACGCTAACACTAAACCGCAGCGTTACCCTAACCTGTACCCTAATCCCTCTCAATTCCCTAACCGTAACCCTAACCTGAAACCTAACCATGACACTCTCCCGAAACTTTACCCTCACCCGTGTCCTAATTTTAACCAGTACATCAACACTAACCCTTGCCCTCTAACGTACGCCAACCCTAAGCCATTGCCGTACCCTAACCTGTACCCTAATCAATCCCCATTCCCTAACCCTAACCCTAACCCTAACCCTTAACGTGACCCTTTTCCGAGGCCTTACCCTCACCCGTGCCCTAATCGTAAGCAGTACACTAACACTAACTAGTGACCTCACACGTACGCTAAACCTTAAGCGTTGTGGTACCCTAAACTGTGCCCTAATATCTCCCCATTCCCTAACCCTAACCCTAACCCGAATTCTATCCCTGACCCTCACCCGAAACCTTACCCTCACCCGTGCCCTAATCTTAACGAGGACACCAACACTAACTTGTGCCCTCACACGTATGCTAACCCTTAAGCGTTGTCGTACCCTAAGCTGTACCCTAATCCCTCTGCATTCCTTAACCCTAACCCTAACCCGAATCATAACCCTGACCCTCACCCGAAGCCTTACCCTCACCCGTGCCCTAAACTTAACCAGGACACCAACACTAACTCGTGCCCTCACACGTACGCTAAACCTTAAGCGTTGTCGTGCCCTAAATTGTACCCTAATCCCTCCCCATTCCTTAACCCTAAACCTAAACCCATCCCTAAACCTGACCCACTTCCGATGCCCTACCCTAACCAATGCCCTAATCTTAACCAGTACACAAACACTAACTCATGCCCTCAAACGTACGCTAACCCTTAAGCATTGTCGTACCGTATCCTGTACCCTAATCCCTCCCCATTCCCTAACCCTAACCCTAAGCGAAACCCTGAACGTGGCCCTTTTCCGAGGCCTTACCCTCATCGGTGCCGTTGTCTTAACCAGTACACCAACACTAACTCGTGCCCTCACACTTACGCTAAGCCTTAAGCATTGTCGTACCCTAAGCTGTACCCTAATCCCTCTCCATTCCCTAACCCTAACCCTAACCCGAATCCTAACCCTGACCCTCACCCGAAGCCTTACCCTCACCCGTGCCCTAATCTTAACCAGCACACCAAGACTAACTCGTGCCCTCAAACGTATGCTAACACTAAACCGCAGCGGTAACCTAACCTGTACCCTAATCCCTCTCCATTCCCTAACCCTAACCCTAACCTGAAACCTAACCATGAAACTCACCCGAAACTTTACCCTCACCCGTGTCCTAATTTTAACCAGTACATCAACACTAACCCATGCCCTCTAACGTAGGCCAACCCTAAGCCATTGCCGTACCCTAACCTGTACCCTAATCAATCCCCATTCCCTAACCCTAACCCTAACCCTAACCCTTAACGTGACCCTCTTCCGAGGCCTTACCCTCACCCGTGCCCTAATGGTAAGCAGTTCACTAACACTAACTAGTGACCTCACACGTACGCTAAACCTTAAGCGTTGTGGTACCCTAAACTGTGCCCTAATATCTCCCCATTCCCTAACCCTAACCCTAACCCGAATTCTATCCCTGACCCTCACCCGAAACCTTACCCTCACCCGTGCCCTAATCTTAACCAGGACACCAACACTAACTTGTGCCCTCACACGTATGCTAACCCTTAATCGTTGTCGTACCCTAAACTGTACCCTAATCCCTCCCCATTCCCTAACCCTAACCCTAACCCGAATCCTAACCCTGACCCTCACCTGAAGCCTTACCCTCACCCGTGCCCTAATCTTAACCAGGACACTAACACTAACACTTGACCTCACACGAACGTTAACCCTTAAGCACTGTCGTACCCTAAGCTGTACCCTAATCCCTCTGCATTCCTTAACCCTAACCCTAACCCGAATCCTAACCCTGACCCTCACCCGAAGCCTTACCCTCACCCGTGCCCTAATCTTAACCAGGACACCAACACTAACTCGTGCCCTCACACGTACGCTAAACCTTAAGCGTTGTCGTACCCTAAATTGTACCCTAATCCCTCCCCATTCCTTAACCCTAACCCTAACCCAATCCCTAAAGCTGACCCACTTCCGATGCCCTACCCTAACCAATGCCCTAATCTTAACCAGGACACAAACACTAACTCATGCCCTCAAACGTACGCTAACCCTTAATCATTGTCGTACCCTATCCTGTACCCTAATCCCTCCCCATTCCCTAACCCTAACCCTAAGCGATACCCTGAACGTGACCCTTTTCCGAGGCCTTACCCTCATCGGTGCCGTTGTCTTAACCAGTACACCAACACTAACTCGTGCCCTCACACTTACGCTAACCCTTAAGCATTGTCGTACCCTATCCTGTACCCTAATCCCTCCCCATTCCCTAACCCTAACCCTAAACGAAACCCTGAACGTGACCCTTTTCCGAGGCCTTACCCTCATCGGTGCCGTTGTCTTAACCAGTACACCAACACTAACTCGTGCCCTCACACTTACGCTAACCCTTAAGCATTGTCGTACCCTAACCTGTACCCTAATCCCTCGCCATTCCCTAACCCTAACCCTAACCCGAATCCTAACCCTGACCCTCACCCGAAGCCTTACCCTCACCCGTGCCCTAATCTTAACCAGGACACCAAGACTAACTCGTGCCCTCACACGTACGCTAACACTAAACCGAAGCGGTACCCTAACCTCTACCCTAATCCCTCTCCATTCCCTAACCCTAACCGTAACCTGAAACCTAACCATGACACTCACCCGAAACTTTACCCTCACCCGTGTCCTAATTTTAACCAGTACATCAACACTAACCCATGCCCTCTAACGTACGCCAAACCTAAGCCATTGCCGTACCCTAACCTGTACCCTAATCAATCCCCATTCCCTAACTCTAACCCTTAACGTGACCCTCTTCCGAGGCCTTACCCCCACCCGTGTCCTAATCGTAAGCAGTACACTATCACTAACTAGTGACCTCACACGTACGCTAAACCTTAAGCGTTGTGGTACCCTAAACTGTGCCCTAATATCTCCCCATTCCCTAACCCTAACGCTAACCCGAATTCTATCCCTGACCCTCACCCGAAACCTTACCCTCACCCGTGCCCTAATCTTAACCAGGACACCAACACTAACTTGTGCCCTCACACGTATGCTAACCCTTAATCGTTGTCGTACCCTAAACTGTACCCTAATCCCTCCCCATTCCCTAACCCTAACCCTAACCCGAATCCTAACCCTGACCCTCACCTGAAGTCTAACCCTCACCCGTGCCCTAATCTTAACCAGGACACTAACACTAACCCTTGCCCTCACACGAACGCTAACCCTTAAGCACTGTCGTACCCTAAGCTGTACCCTAATCCCTCTGCATTCCTTAACCCTAACCCTAACCCGAATCCTAACCCTGACCCTCAGCCGAAGCCTTACCCTCACCCGTGCCCTAATCTTAACCAGGACACCAACACTAACCAGTGCCCTCACACGTACGCTAACAGTAAACCGCAGCGGTGCCCTAACCTGTACCCTAATCCCTCTCCATTCCCTAACCCTAACCCTAACCTGAAACGTAACCATGACACTCACCCGAAACTTTACCCTCACCCGTGTCCTAATTTTAACCAGTACATCAACACTAACCCATGCCCTCTAACGTACGCCAACCCTAAGCCATTGCCGTACCCTAACCTGTACCCTAATCAATCCCCATTCCCTAAACCTAACCCTAACCCTAACCCTTAACGTGACCCTCTTCCGAGGCCTTACCCTCACCCGTGCCCTAATCGTAAGCAGTACACTAACACTAACTAGTGACCTCACACGTACGCTAAACCTTAAGCGTTGTGGTACCCTAAACTGTGCCCTAATATCTCCCCATTCCCTAACCCTAACCCTAACCCGAATTCTATCACTGACCCTCACCCGAAACTTTACCCTCACCTGTGCCCTAATCTTAATCAGGACACCAACACTAACTCGTGCCCTCACACGTACGCTAAACCTTAAGCGTTGTCGTACCCTAAATTGTACCCTAATCCCTCCCCATTCCTTAACCCTAACCCTATCCCCATCCCTAAACCTGACCCACTTCCGATGCCCTACCCTAACCAATGCCCTAATTTTAACCAGTACACAAACACTAACTCATGCCTTCAAACGTACGCTAACCCTTAAGCATTGTCGTACCCTACCCGGTACCCTAATCCCTCCCCATTCCCTAACCCTAACCCTAACCCGAATCCTAACCCTGACCCTCACCTGAAGCCTTACCCTCACCCGTGCCCTAATCTTAACCAGGACACTAAAACTAACCCTTGCCCTCACACGGACGCTAACCCTTAAGCACTCTCGTACCCTAAGCTGTACCCTAATCGCTCTGCATTCCTTAACCCTAACCCTAACCCGAATCCTAACCCTGACCCTCACCCAAAGCCTTTCCCTCACCCGTACCCGAATCTTAACCAGGACACCAACACTAACTGGTGCCCTCACACGTACGCTAAACCTTAAGCGTTGTCGTACCCTAAATTGTACCCTAATCCCTCCCCGTTGCTTAACACTAACACTAACCCCATCCCTAAACCTGACCCACTTCCGATGCCCTACCCTAACCAATGCCCTAATCTTAACCAGGACACAAACACTAACTCATGCCCTCAAACGTACGCTAACCCTTAAGCATTGTCGTACCCTATCCTGTAGCCTAATCCCTCCCCATTCCCTAACCCTAACCCTAAGCGAAACCCTGAACGTGACCCTTTTCCGAGGCCTTACCCTCATCAGTGCCGTTGTCTTAACCAGTACACCAACAGTAACTCGTGCCCTCACACTTACGCTAACCCTTAAGCATTGTCGTACCCTAACCTGTACCCTAATCCCTCTCCATTCCCTAACCCTAACCCTAACCCGAATCCTAACCCTAACCCTCACCAGAAGCCTTACCCTCACCCGTGCCCTAATCTTAACCAGGACACCAAGACTAACTCGTGCCCTCAAACGTACGCTAACACTAAACCGCAGCGGTACCCTAACCTGTACCCTAATCCCTCTCCATTCCCTAACCCTAACCCTAACCTGAAACCTAACCATGACACTCTCCCGAAACTTTACCCTCACCCGTGTCCTAATTTTAACCAGTACATCAACTCTAACCCATGCCCGCTAACGTACGCCAACCCTAAGCCATTGCCGTACCCTAACCTGTACCCTAATCAATCCCCATTCCCTAACCCTAACCCTAACCCTAACCCTTAACGTGACCCTCTTCCGAGGCCTTACCCTCACCCGTGCCCTAATCGTAAGCAGTACACTAACACTAACTAGTGACCTCACACGTATGCTAAACCTTAAGCGTTGTGGTACCCTAAACTGTGCCCTAATATCTCCCCATTCCCTAACCCTAACCCTAACCCGAATTCTATCCCTGACCCTCACCCGAAACCTTACCCTCACCCGTGCCCTAATCTTAACCAGGACACCAAGACTAACTCGTGCCCTCAAACGTACGCTAACACTAAACCGCAGCGGTACCCTAACCTGTACCCTAATCCCTCTCCATTCCCTAACCCTAACCCTAACCTGAAACCTAACCATGACACTCACCCGAAACTTTACCCTCACCCGTGTCCTAATTTTAACCAGTACATCAACACTAACCCATGCCCTCTAACGTACGCCAACCCTACGCCATTGCCGTACCCTAACCTGTACCCTAATCAATCCCCATTCCCTAACCCTAACCCTAACCCTAACCCTTAACGTGACCGTCTTCCGAGGCCTTACCCTCACCCGTGCCCTAATCGTAAGCAGTACACTAACACTAACTAGTGACCTCACACGTACGCTAAACCTTAAGCGTTGTGGTACCCTAAACTGTGCCCTAATATCTCCCCATTCCCTAACCCTAACCCTAACCCGAATTCTATACCTGACCCTCACCCGAAACCTTACCCTCACCCGTGCCCTAATCTTAACCAGGACACCACCACTAACTTGTGCCCTCACACGTACGCTAACACTTAATCGTTGTCGTACCCTAAACTGTACCCTAATCCCTCCCCATTCCCTAACCCTAACCCTAACCCGAATCCTAACCCTGACCCTCACCTGAAGCCTTACCCTCACCCGTGCCCTAATCTTAACCAGGACACTAACACTAACCCTTGCCCTCACACGAACGCTAACCCTTAAGCACTGTCGTACCCTAAGCTGTACCCTAATCCCTCTGCATTCCTTAACCTTAACCCTAACCCGAATCCTAACCCTGACACTCACCCGAAGCCTTACCCTCACCCGTGCCCTAATCTTAACCAGGACACCAACACTAACTCGTGCCCTCACACGTACGCTAAACCTTAAGCGTTGTCATACCCTAAATTGTACCCTAATCCCTCCCCATTCCTTAACCCTAACCCTAACCCCATCCCTAAACCTGACCCACTTCCGATGCCCTACCCTAACCAATGCCCTAATCTTAACCAGTACACAAACACCAACTCATGCCCTCAAACGTACGCTAACCCTTAAGCATCGTCGTACCCTATCCTGTACCCTAATCCCTCCCCATTCCCTAACCCTAACCCTAAGCGAAACCCTGAACGTGACCCTTTTCCGAGGCCTTACCCTCATCGGTGCCGTTGTCTTAACCAGTACACCAACACTAACTCGTGCCCTCACACTTACGCTAAACCTTAAGCATTGTCGTACCCTAACCTGTACCCTAATCCCTCTCTATTCCCTAACCTTAACCCTAACCCGAATCCTAACCCTGACCCCCACCCGAAGCCTTACCCTCACCCGTGCCCTAATCTTAACAAGGACACCAAGACTAACTCGTGCCCTCACACGTACGCTAACACTAAACCGCAGCGGTACCCTAACCTGTACCCTAATCCCTCTCCATTCCCTAACCCTAACCCTAACCTGAAACCTAACCATGACACTCACCCGAAACTATACCCTCACCCGTGTCCTAATTTTAACCAGTACATCAACACTAACCCATGCCCTCTAACGTACGTTAACCCTAAGCCATTGCCGTACCCTAACCTGTACCCTAATCAATCCCCATTCCCTAACCCTAACCCTAACCCTAACCCTTAACGTGACCCTCTTCCGAGGCCTTACCCTCACCCGTGCCCTAATCGTAAACAGTACACTAACACTAACTAGTGACCTCACACGTACGCTAAAACTTAAGCGTCGTGGTACCCTAAACTGTGCCCTAATATCTCCCCATTCCCTAACCCTAACCCTAACCCGAATTCTATCCCTGACCCTCACCCGAAACTTTACCCTCACCTGTGCCCTAATCTTAATCAGGACACCAACACTAACTCGTGCCCTCACACGTACGCTAAACCTTAAGCGTTGTCGTACCCTAAATTGTACCCTAATCCCTCCCCATTCCTTAACCCTAACCCTAACCCCATCCCTAAACCTGACCCACTTCCGATGCCCTACCCTAACAATGCCCTAATCTTAACCAGGACACAAACACTAACCCATGCCCTCAAACGTACGCTAACCCTTAAGCATTGTCGTACCCTAACCTGTACCCTAATCCCTCTCCATTCCCTAACCCTAACCCCAACCCGAATCCTAACCCTGACCCTCACCCGAAGCCTTACCCTCACCCGTGCCCTAATCTTAACCAGGACACCAAGACTAACTCGTGCCCTCAAAAGTACGCTAACACTAAACCGCAGTGGTACCCTAACCTGTACGCTAATCCCTCTCCATTCCCTAACCCTAACCCTAACCTGAAACCTAACCATGACACTCACCCGAAACTTTACCCTCACCCGTGTCCTAATTTTAACCAGTACATCAACACTAACCCATGCCCTCTAACGTCGCCAACCCTAAGCCATTGCCGTACCCTAACCTGTACCCTAATCAATCCCCATTCCCTAACCCTAACCCTAACCCTAACCCTTAACGTGACCCTCTTCCGAGGCCTTACCCTCACCCGTGCCCTAATCGTAAGCAGTACACTAACACTAACTAGTGACCTCACACGTACGCTAAACCTTAAGCGTTGTGGTACCCTAAACTGTGCCCTAATATCTCCCCATTCCCTAACCCTAACCCTAACCCGAATTCTATCCCTGACCGTCACCCGAAACCTTACCCTCACCCGTGCCCTAATCTTAACCAGGACACCAACACTAACTTGTGCCCTCACACGTACGCTAACCCTTAATCGTTGTCGTACCCTAAACTGTACCCTAATCCCTCCCCATTCCCTAACCCTAACCCTAACCCGAATCCTAACCCTGACCCTCACCTGAAGCCTTACCCTCACCCGTGCCCTAATCTTAACCAGGACACTAACACTAACCCTTGCCCTCACACGAACGCTAACAATTAAGCACTGTCGTACCCTAAGCTGTACCCTAATCCCTCTCCATTCCCTAACCCTAACCCTAACCTGAAACCTAACCATGACACTCACCCGAAACTTTACCCTCACCCGTGTCCTAATTTTAACCAGTACATCAACACTAACCCATGCCCTCTAACGTACGCCAACCCTAAGCCATTGCCGTACCCTAACCTGTACCCTAATCAATCCCCATTCCCTAACCCTAACCCTTAACGTGACCCTCTTCCGAGGCCTTACCCTCACCCGTGCCCTAATCGTAAGCAGTACACTAACACTAACTAGTGACCTCACACGTACGCTAAACCTTAAGCGTTGTGGTACCCTAAACTGTGCCCTAATATCTCCCCATTCCCTAACCCTAACCCTAACCCGAATTCTATCACTGACCCTCACCCGAAACTTTACCCTCACCTGTGCCCTAATCTTAATCAGGACACCAACACTAACTCGTGCCCTCACACGTACGCTAAACCTTAAGCGTTGTCGTACCCTAAATTGTACCCTAATCCCTCCCCATTCCTTAACCCTAACCCTATCCCCATCCCTAAACCTGACCCACTTCCGATGCCCTACCCTAACCAATGCCCTAATTTTAACCAGTACACAAACACTAACTCATGCCTTCAAACGTACGCTAACCCTTAAGCATTGTCGTACCCTACCCTGTACCCTAATCCCTCCCCATTCCCTAACCCTAACCCTAACCCGAATCCTAACCCTGACCCTCACCTGAAGCCTTACCCTCACCCGTGCCCTAATCTTAACCAGGACCCTAACACTAACCCTTGCCGTCACACGAACGCTAACCCTTAAGCACTGTCGTACCCTAAGCTGTACCCTAATCCCTCTGCATTCCTTAACCCTAACCCTAAGCCGAATCCTAACCCTGACCCTCACCCGAAGCCTTACCCTCACCCGTGCCCTAATCTTAACCAGGACACCAACACTAACTCGTGCCCTCACACGTACGCTAAACCTTAAGCGTTGTCGTACCCTAAATTGTACCCTAATCCCTCCGCATTCCTTAACCCTAACCCTAACCACATCCCTAAACCTGACCCACTTCCGATGCCCTACCCTAACCAATGCCCTAATCTTAACCAGTACACAAACACTAACTCATGCCCTCAAACGTACGCTAACCCTTAAGCATTGTCGTACCCTATCCTGTACCCTAATCCCTCCCCATTCCCTAACCCTAACCCTAAGCGAAACCCTGAACGTGACCCTTTTCCGAGGCCTTACCCTCATCGGTGCCGTTGTCTTAACCAGTACACCAACACTAACTCGTGCCCTCACACTTACGCTAACCCTTAAGCATTGTCGTACCCTAACCTGTACCCTAATCCCTCTCCATTCCCTAACACTAAACCTAACCCGAATCCTAACCCTGACCCTCACCCGAAGCCTTACCCTCACCCGTGCCCTAATCTTAACCAGGACACCAAGACTAACTCGTGCCCTCACACGTACGCTAACACTAAACCGCAGCGGTACCCTAACCTGTACCCTAATCCCTCTCCATTCCCTAACCCTAACCCTAACCTGAAACCTAACCATGACACGCACCCGAAACTTTACCCTCACCCGTGTCCTAATTTTAACCAGTACATCAACACTAACCCATGCCCTCTAACGTACGCCAACCCTAAGCCATTGCCGTACCCTAAACTGTACCCTAATCAATCCCCATTCCCTAACCCTAACCCTAACCCTAACCCTTAACGTGACCCTCTTCCGAGGCCTTACCCTCACCCGTGCCCTAATCGTAAGCAGTACACTAACACTAACAAGTTACCTCACACGTACGCTAAAACTTAAGCGTTGTGGTACCCTAAACTGTGCCCTAATATCTCCCCTTTCCCTAACCCTAACCCTAACCCGAATTCTATCCCTGACCCTCACCCGAAACCTTACCCTCACCCGTCCCCTAATCTTAAACAGGACACCAACACTAACTTGTGCCCTCACACGTACGCTAACCCTTAATCGTTGTCGTACCCTAAACTGTACCCTAATCCCTCCCCATTCCCTAACCTTAACCCTAACCCGAATCCTAACCCTGACCCTCACCTGAAGCCTTACCCTCACCCGTGCCCTAATCTTAACCAGGACACTAACACTAACCCTTGCCCTCACACGAACGCTAACCCTTAAGCACTGTCGTACCCTAAGCTGTACCCTAATCCCTCTGCATTCCTTAACCCTAACCCTAACACGAATCCTAACCCTGACCCTCACCCGAAGCCTTACCCTCACCCGTGCCCTAATCTTAACCAGGACACCAACACTAACTCGTGCCCTCACACGTACGCTAAACCTTAAGCGTTGTCGTACCCTAAATTGTACCCTAATCCCTCCGCATTCCTTAACCCTAACCCTAACCCCATCCCTAAACCTGACCCACTTCCGATGCCCTACCCTAACCAATGCCCTATTCTTAACCAGGACACAAACACTAACTCATGCCCTCAAACGTACGCTAACCCTTAAGCATTGTCGTACCGTATCCTGTACCCTAATCCCTCCCCATTCCCTAACCCTAACCCTAAGCGAAACCCTGAACGTGACCCTTTTCCGAGGCCTTACCCTCATCGGTGCCGTTGTCTTAACCAGTACACCAACACTAACTCGTGCCCTCACACTTACGCTAAGCCTTAAGCATTGTCGTACCCTAACCTGTACCCTAATCCCTCTCCATTCCCTAACCCTAACCCTAACCCGAATCCTAACCCTGACCCTCACCCGAAGCCTTACCCTCACCCGTACCCTAATCTTAACCAGGACACCAAGACTAACTCGTGCCCTCAAACGTACGCTAACACTAAACCGCAGCGGTACCCTAACCTGTACCCTAATCCCTCTCCATTCCCTAACCGTAACCCTAACCTGAAACCTAACCATGACACTCACCCGAAACTTTACCCTAACCCGTGTCCTAATTTTAACCAGTACATCAACACTAACCCATGCCCTCTAACGTACGCCAACCCTAAGCCATTGCCGTACCCTAACCTGTACACTAATCAATCCCCATTTCCTAACCCTAACCCTAACTCTAACCCTTAACGTGACCCTCTTCCGAGGCCTTACCCTCACCCGTGCCCTAATCGTAAGCAGTACACTAACACTAACTCGTGCCCTCACACTTACGCTAACCCTTAAGCATTGTCGTACCCTAACCTGTACCCTAATCCCTCTCCATTCCCTAACCCTAACACTAACCCGAATCCTAACCCTGACCCTCACCCGAAGCCTTACCCTCACCCGTGCCCTAATCTTAACCAGCACACCAAGACTAACTCGTGCCCTCAAACGTATGCTAACACTAAACCGCAGCGCTAACCTAACCTGTACCCTAATCCCTCTCCATTCCCTGACCCTAACCCTAACCTGAAACCTAACCATGAAACTCACCCGAAACTTTACCCTCACCCGTGTCCTAATTTTAACCAGTACATCAACACTAACCCATGCCCTCTAACGTAGGCCAACCCTAAGCCATTGCGGTACCCTAACCTGTACCCTAATCAATCCCCATTCCCTAACCCTAACCCTAACCCTAACCCTTAACGTGACCCTCTTCCGAGGCCTTACCCTCACCCGTGCCCTAATGGTAAGCAGTTCACTAACACTAACTAGCGACCTCACACGTACGCTAAACCTTAAGCGTTGTGGTACCCTAAACTGTGCCCTAATATCTCCCCATTCCCTAACCCTAACCCTAACCCGAATTCTATCCCTGACCCTCACCCGAAACCTTACACTCACCCGTCCCCTAATCTTAACCAGGACACCAACACTAACTTGTGCCCTCACATGTACGCTAACCCTTAATCGTTGTCGTACCCTAAACTGTACCCTAATCCCTCCCCATTCCCTAACCCTAACCCTAAACCGAATCCTAACCCTGACCCTCACCTGAAGCCTTACCCTCACCCGTGCCCTAATCTTAACCAGGACACTAACACTAACACTTGACCTCACACGAACGTTAACCCTTAAGCACTGTCGTACCCTAAGCTGTACCCTAATCCCTCTGCATTCCTTAACCCTAACCCTAACCCGAATCCTAACCCTGACCCTCACCCGAAGCCTTACCCTCACCCGTGCCCTAATCTTAACCAGGACACCAACACTAACTCGTGCCCTCACACGTACGCTAAACCTTAAGCGTTGTCGTACCCTAAATTGTACCCTAATCCCTCCCCATTCCTTAACCCTAACCCTAACCCAATCCCTAAACCTGACCCACTTCCGATGCCCTACCCTAACCAATGCCCTAATCTTAACCAGGACACAAACACTAACTCATGCCCTCAAACGTACGCTAACCCTTAATCATTGTCGTACCCTATCCTGTACCCTAATCCCTCCCCATTCCCTAACCCTAACCCTAAGCGAAACCCTGAACGTGACCCTTTTCCGAGGCCTTACCCTCATCGGTGCCGTTGTCTTAACCAGTACACCAACACTAACTCGTGCCCTCACACTTACGCTAACCCTTAAGCATTGTCGTACCCTATCCTGTACCCTAATCCCTCCCCATTCCCTAACCCTAACACTAAACGAAACCCTGAACGTGACCCTTTTCCGAGGCCTTACCCTCATCGGTGCCGTTGTCTTAACCAGTACACCAACACTAACTCGTGCCCTCACACTTACGCTAACCCTTAAGCATTGTCGTACCCTAACCTGTACCCTAATCCCTCGCCATTCCCTAACCCTAACCCTAACCCGAATCCTAACCCTGACCCTCACCCGAAGCCTTACCCTCACCCGTGCCCTAATCTTAACCAGGACACCAAGACTAACTCGTGCCCTCAAACGTACGCTAACACTAAACCGAAGCGGTACCCTAACCTCTACCCTAATCCCTCTCCATTCCCTAACCCTAACCGTAACCTGAAACCTAACCATGACACTCACCCGAAACTTTACCCTCACCCGTGTCCTAATTTTAACCAGTACATCAACACTAACCCATGCCCTCTAACGTACGCCAAACCTAAGCCATTGCCGTACCCTAACCTGTACCCTAATCAATCCCCATTCCCTAAACCTAACCCTAACCCTAACCCTTAACGTGACCCTCTTCCGAGGCCTTACCCTCACCCGTGCCCTAATCGTAAGCAGTACACTAACACTAACTAGTGACCTCACACGTACGCTAAACCTTAAGCGTTGTGGTACCCTAAACTGTGCCCTAATATCTCCCCATTCCCTAACCCTAACCCTAACCCGAATTCTATCCCTGACCCTCACCCGAAACTTTACCCTCACCTGTGCCCTAATCTTAATCAGGACACCAACACTAACTCGTGCCTTCACACGTACGCTAAACCTTAAGCGTTGTCGTACCCTAAATTGTACCCTAATCCCTCCCCATTCCTTAACCCTAACCCTATCCCCATCCCTAAACCTGACCCACTTCCGATGCCCTACCCTAACCAATGCCCTAATTTTAACCAGTACACAAACACTAACTCATGCCTTCAAACGTACGCTAACCCTTAAGCATTGTCGTACCCTACCTTGTACCCTAATCCCTCCCCATTCCCTAACCCTAACCCTAACCCGAATCCTAACCCTGACCCTCACCTGAAGCCTTACCCTCACCCGTGCCCTAATCTTAACCAGGACACTAACACTAACCCTTGCCCTCACACGGACGCTAACCCTTAAGCACTCTCGTACCCTAAGCTGTACCCTAATCGCTCTGCATTCCTTAACCCTAACCCTAACCCGAATCCTAACCCTGACCCTCACCCAAAGCCTTTCCCTCACCCGTACCCGAATCTTAACCAGGACACCAACACTAACTGGTGCCCTCACACGTACGCTAAACCTTAAGCGTTGTCGTACCCTAAATTGTACCCTAATCCCTCCCCATTGCTTAACACTAACACTAACCCCATCCCTAAACCTGACCCACTTCCGATGCCCTACCCTAACCAATGCTCTAATCTTAACCAGTACACAAACACTAACTCATGCCCTCAAACGTACGCTAACCCTTAAGCACTGTCGTACCCTATCCTGTAGCCTAATCCCTCCCCTTCCCTAACCCTAACCCTAAGCGAAACAATGAACGTGACCCTTTTCCGAGGCCTTACCCTCATCGGTGCCGTTGTCTTAACCAGTACACCAACAGTAACTCGTGCCCTCACACTTACGCTAACCCTTAAGCATTGTCGTACCCTAACCTGTACCCTAATCCCTCTCCATTCCCTAACCCTAACCCTAACCCGAATCCTAACCCTAACCCTCACCCGAAGCCTTACCCTCACCCGTGCCCTAATCTTAACCAGGACACCAAGACAAACTCGTGCCCTCAAACGTACGCTAACACTAAACCGCAGCGGTACCCTAACCTGTACCCTAATCCCTCTCCATTCCCTAACCCTAACCCTAACCTGAAACCTAACCATGACACTCTCCCGAAACTTTACCCTCACCCGTGTCCTAATTTTAACCAGTACATCAACTCTAACCCATGCCCGCTAACGTACGCCAACCCTAAGCCATTGCCGTACCCTAACCTGTACCCTAATCAATCCCCATTCCCTAACCCTAGCCCTAACCCTAACCCTTAACGTGACCCTCTTCCGAGGCCTTACCCTCACCCGTGCCCTAATCGTAAGCAGTACACTAACACTAACTAGTGACCTCACACGTATGCTAAACCTTAAGCGTTGTGGTACCCTAAACTGTGCCCTAATATCTCCCCATTCCCTAACCCTAACCCTAACCCGAATTCTATCCCTGACCCTCACCCGAAACCTTACCCTCACCCGTGCCCTAATCTTAACCAGGACACCAAGACTAACTCGTGCCCTCAAACGTACGCTAACACTAAACCGCAGCGGTACCCTAACCTGTACCCTAATCCCTCTCCATTCCCTAACCCTAACCCTAACCTGAAACCTAACCATGACACTCACCCGAAACTTTACCCTCACCCGTGTCCTAATTTTAACCAGTACATCAACACTAACCCATGCCCTCTAACGTACGCCAACCCTAAGCCATTGCCGTACCCTAACCTGTACCCTAATCAATCCCCATTCCCTAACCCTAACCCTAACCCTAACCCTTAACGTGACCGTCTTCCGAGGCCTTACCCTCACCCGTGCCCTAATCGTAAGCAGTACACTAACACTAACTTGTGCCCTCACACGTACGCTAACCCTTAATCGTTGTCGTACCCTAAACTGTACCCTAATCCCTCCCCATTCCCTAACCCTAACCCTAACCCGAATCCTAACCCTGACCCTCACCTGAAGCCTTACCCTAACCCGTGCCCTAATCTTAACCAGGACACTAACACTAACCCTTGCCCTCACACGAACGCTAACCCTTAAGCACTGTCGTACCCTAAGCTGTACCCTAATCCCTCTGCATTCCTTAACCCTAACCCTAACCCGAATCCTAACCCTGACCCTCACCCGAAGCCTTACCCTCACCCGTGCCCTAATCTTAACCAGGACACCAACACTAACTCGTGCCCTCACACGTACGCTAAACCTTAAGCGTTGTCGTACCCTAAATTGTACCCTAATCCCTCCCCATTCCTTAACCCTAACCCTAACCCCATCCCTAAACCTGACCCACTTCTGATGCCCTACCCTAACCAATGCCCTAATCTTAACCAGGACACAAACACTAACTCATGCCCTCAAACGTACGCTAACCCTTAAGCATTGTCGTACCCTATCCTGTACCCTAATCCCTCCCCATTCCCTAACCCTAATCTTAAGCGAAACCCTGAACGTAACCCTTTTCCGACGCCTTACCCTCATCGGTGCCGTTGTCTTAACCAGTACACCAACACTAACTCGTGCCCTCACACGTACGCTAAACCTTAAGCGTTGTCGTACCCTAAATTGTACCCTAATCCCTCCGCATTCCTTAACCCTAACCCTAACCACATCCCTAAACCTGACCCACTTCCGATGCCCTACCCTAACCAATGCCCTAATCTTAACCAGTACACAAACACTAACTCATGCCCTCAAACGTACGCTAACCCTTAAGCATTGTCGTACCCTATCCTGTACCCTAATCCCTCCCCATTCCCTAACCCTAACCCTAAGCGAAACCCTGAACGTGACCCTTTTCCGAGGCCTTACCCTCATCGGTGCCGTTGTCTTAACCAGTACACCAACACTAACTCGTGCCCTCACACTTACGCTAAGCCTTAAGCATTGACGTACCCTAACCTGTACCCTAATCCCTCTCCATTCCCTAACCCTAACCCTAACCCGAATCCTAACCCTGACCCTCACCCGAAGCCTTACCCTCACCCGTACCCTAATCTTAACCAGGACACCAAGACTAACTCGTGCCCTCAAACGTACGCTAACACTAAACCGCAGCGGTACCCTAACCTGTACCCTAATCCCTCTCCATTCCCTAACCGTAACCCTAACCTGAAACCTAACCATGACACTCACCCGAAACTTTACCCTAACCCGTGTCCTAATTTTAACCAGTACATCAACACTAACCAATGCCCTCTAACGTACGCCAACCCTAAGCCATTGCCGTACCCTAACCTGTACACTAATCAATCCCCATTTCCTAACCCTAACCCTAACTCTAACCCTTAACGTGACCCTCTTCCGAGGCCTTACCCTCACCCGTGCCCTAATCGTAAGCAGTACACTAACACTAACTAGTGACCTCACACGTACACTAAACCTTAAGCGTTGTGGTGCCCTAAACTGTGCCCTAATATCTCCCCATTCCCTAACCCTAACCCTAACCCGAATTCTATCCCTGACCCTCACCCGAAACCTTACCCTCACCCGTGCCTTAATCTTAACTAGGACACCAACACTAACTCGTGCCCTCACACGTACGCTAACCCTTTATCGTTGTCGTACCCTAAACTGTACCCTAATCCCTCCCCATTCCCTAACCCTAACCCTAACCCGAATCCTAACCCAGACCCTCACCCGAAGCCTTACCCTCACCCGTGCCCTAATCTTAACCAGGACACTAACACTAACCCTTGCCCTCACACGAACGCTCACCCTTAAGCACTGTCGTACCCTAAGCTGTACCCTAATCCCTCAGCATTCCTTAACCCTAACCCTAACCCGAATCCTAACCCTGACCCTCACCCGAAGCCTTACCCTCCCCCGTGCCCTAATCTTAACCAGGACACCAACACTAACTCGTGCCCTCACACGTACGCTAAACCTTAAGCGTTGTCGTACCCTAAATTGTACCCTAATCCCTCCGATTTCCTTAACCCTAACCCTAACCCCATCCCTAAACCTGACCCACTTCCGATGCCCTACCCTAATCAATGCCCTAATCTTAACCAGGACACAAACACTAACTCATGCCCTCAAACGTACGATAACCCTTAAGCATTGTCGTACCCTATCCTGTACCCTAATCCCTCCCCATTCCTTAACCCTAACCCTAAGCGAAACCCTGAACGTGACCCTTTTCCGAGGCCTTACCCTCATCGGTGCCGTTGTCTTAACCAGTACACCAACACTAACTCGTGCCCTCACACTTACGCTAACCCTTAAGCATTGTCGTACCCTAACCTGTACCCTAATCCCTCTCCATTCCCTAACCCTAACCCTAACCCGAATCCTAACCCTGACCCTCACCCGAAGCCTTACCCTCACCCGTGCCCTAATCTTAACCAGCACACCAAGACTAACTCGTGCCCTCAAACGTATGCTAACACTAAACCGCAGCGGTAACCTAACCTGTACCCTAATCCCTCTCCATTCCCTGACCCTAACCCTAACCTGAAACCTAACCATGAAACTCACCCGAAACTTTACCCTCACTCGTGTCCTAATTTTAACCAGTACATCAACACTAACCCATGCCCTCTAACGTAGGCCAACCCTAAGCAATTGCGGTACCCTAACCTGTACCCTAATCAATCCCCATTCCCTAACCCTAACCCTAACCCTAACCCTTAACGTGACCCTCTTCCGAGGCCTTACCCTCACCCGTGCCCTAATGGTAAGCAGTTCACTAACACTAACTAGTGACCTCACACGTACGCTAAACCTTAAGCGTTGTGGTACCCTAAACTGTGCCCTAATATCTCCCCATTCCCTAACCCTAACCCTAACCCGAATTCTATCCCTGACCCTCACCCGAAACCTTACCCTCACCCGTCCCCTAATCTTAACCAGGACACCAACACTAACTTGTGCCCTCACATGTACGCTAACCCTTAATCGTTGTCGTACCCTAAACTGTACCCTAATCCCTCCCCATTCCCTAACCCTAACCCTAACCCGAATCCTAACCCTGACCCTCACCTGAAGCCTTACCCTCACCCATGCCCTAATCTTAACCAGGACACTAACACTAACACTTGACCTCACACGAACGTTAACCCTTAAGCACTGTCGTACCCTAAGCTGTACCCTAATCCCTCTGCATTCCTTAACCCTAACCCTAACCCGAATCCTAACCCTGACCCTCACCCGAAGCCTTACCCTCACCCGTGCCCTAATCTTAACCAGGACACCAACACTAACTCGTGCCCTCACACGTACGCTAAACCTTAAGCGTTGCCGTACCCTAAATTGTACCCTAATCCCTCCCCATTCCTTAACCCTAACCCTAACCCAATCCCTAAACCTGACCCACTTCCGATGCCCTACCCTAACCAATGCCCTAATCTTAACCAGGACACAAACACTAACTCATGCCCTCAAACGTACGCTAACCCTTAATCATTGTCGTACCCTATCCTGTACCCTAATCCCTCCCCATTCCCTAACCCTAACCCTAAGCGAAACCCTGAACGTGACCCTTTTCCGAGGCCTTACCCTCATCGGTGCCGTTGTCTTAACCAGTACACCAACACTAACTCGTGCCCTCACACTTACGCTAACCCTTAAGCATTGTCGTACCCTATCCTGTACCCTAATCCCTCCCCATTCCCTAACCCTAACACTAATCGAAACCCTGAACGTGACCCTTTTCCGAGGCCTTACCCTCATCGGTGCCGTTGTCTTAACCAGTACACCAACACTAACTCGTGCCCTCACACTTACGCTAACCCTTAAGCATTGTCGTACCCTAACCTGTACCCTAATCCCTCGCCATTCCCTAACCCTAACCCTAACCCGAATCCTAACCCTGACCCTCACCCGAAGCCTTACCCTCACCCGTGCCCTAATCTTAACCAGGCCACCAAGACTAACTCGTGCCCTCACACGTACGCTAACACTAAACCGAAGCGGTACCCTAACCTCTACCCTAATCCCTCTCCATTCCCTAACCCTAACCGTAACCTGAAACCTAACCATGACACTCACCCGAAACTTTACCCTCACCCGTGTCCTAATTTTAACCAGTACATCAACACTAACCCATGCCCTCTAACGTACGCCAAACCTAAGCCATTGCCGTACCCTAACCTGTACCCTAATCAATCCCCATTCCCTAAACCTAACCCTAACCCTAACCCTTAACGTGACCCTCTTCCGAGGCCTTACCCTCACCCGTGCCCTAATCGTAAGCAGTACACTAACACTAACTAGTGACCTCACACGTACGCTAAACCTTAAGCGTTGTGGTACCCTAAACTGTGCCCTAATATCTCCCCATTCCCTAACCCTAACCCTAACCCGAATTCTATCCCTGACCCTCACCCGAAGCCTTACCCTCACCCGTGCCCTAATCTTAACCAGGACACCAAGACTAACTCGTGCCCTCACACGTACGCTAACACTAAACCGCAGCGGTACCCTAACCTGTACCCTAATCCCTCTCCATTCCCTAACCCTAACCCTAACCTGAAACCTAACCATGACACGCACCCGAAACTTTACCCTCACCCGTGTCCTAATTTTAACCAGTACATCAACACTAACCCATGCCCTCTAACGTACGCCAACCCTAAGCCATTGCCGTACCCTAAACTGTACCCTAATCAATCCCCATTCCCTAACCCTAACCCTAACCCTAACCCTTAACGTGACCCTCTTCCGAGGCCTTACCCTCACCCGTGCCCTAATCGTAAGCAGTACACTAACACTAACTAGTTACCTCACACGTACGCTAAAACTTAAGCGTTGTGGTACCCTAAACTGTGCCCTAATATCTCCCCTTTCCCTAACCCTAACCCTAACCCGAATTCTATCCCTGACCCTCACCCGAAACCTTACCCTCACCCGTCCCCTAATCTTAAACAGGACACCAACACTAACTTGTGCCCTCACACGTACGCTAACCCTTAATCGTTGTCGTACCCTAAACTGTACCCTAATGCCTCCCCATTCCCTAACCTTAACCCTAACCCGAATCCTAACCCTGACCCTCACCTGAAGCCTTACCCTCACCCGTGCCCTAATCTTAACCAGGACACTAACACTAACCCTTGCCCTCACACGAACGCTAACCCTTAAGCACTGTCGTACCCTAAGCTGTACCCTAATCCCTCTGCATTCCTTAACCCTAACCCTAACACGAATCCTAACCCTGACCCTCACCCGAAGCCTTACCCTCACCCGTGCCCTAATCTTAACCAGGACACCAACACTAACTCGTGCCCTCACACGTACGCTAAACCTTAAGCGTTGTCGTACCCTAAATTGTACCCTAATCCCTCCGCATTCCTTAACCCTAACCCTAACCCCATCCCTAAACCTGACCCACTTCCGATGCCCTACCCTAACCAATGCCCTATTCTTAACCAGGACACAAACACTAACTCATGCCCTCAAACGTACGATAACCCTTAAGCATTGTCGTACCCTATCCTGTACCCTAATCCCTCCCCATTCCTTAACCCTAACCCTAAGCGAAACCCTGAACGTGACCCTTTTCCGAGGCCTTACCCTCATCGGTGCCGTTGTCTTAACCAGTACACCAACACTAACTCGTGCCCTCACACTTACGCTAACCCTTAAGCATTGTCGTACCCTAACCTGTACCCTAATCCCTCTCCATTCCCTAACCCTAACCCTAACCCGAATCCTAACCCTGACCCTCACCCGAAGCCTTACCCTCACCCGTGCCCTAATCTTAACCAGCACACCAAGACTAACTCGTGCCCTCAAACGTATGCTAACACTAAACCGCAGCGGTAACCTAACCTGTACCCTAATCCCTCTCCATTCCCTGACCCTAACCCTAACCTGAAACCTAACCATGAAACTCACCCGAAACTTTACCCTCACTCGTGTCCTAATTTTAACCAGTACATCAACACTAACCCATGCCCTCTAACGTAGGCCAACCCTAAGCCATTGCGGTACCCTAACCTGTACCCTAATCAATCCCCATTCCCTAACCCTAACCCTAACCCTAACCCTTAACGTGACCCTCTTCCGAGGCCTTACCCTCACCTGTGCCCTAATGGTAAGCAGTTCACTAACACTAACTAGTGACCTCACACGTACGCTAAACCTTAAGCGTTGTGGTACCCTAAACTGTGCCCTAATATCTCCCCATTCCCTAACCCTAACCCTAACCCGAATTCTATCCCTGACCCTCACCCGAAACCTTACTCTCACCCGTCCCCTAATCTTAACCAGGACACCAACACTAACTTGTGCCCTCACATGTACGCTAACCCTTAATCGTTGTCGTACCCTAAACTGTACCCTAATCCCTCCCCATTCCCTAACCCTAACCCTAACCCGAATCCTAACCCTGACCCTCACCTGAAGCCTTACCCTCACCCATGCCCTAATCTTAACCAGGACACTAACACTAACACTTGACCTCACACGAACGTTAACCCTTAAGCACTGTCGTACCCTAAGCTGTACCCTAATCCCTCTGCATTCCTTAACCCTAACCCTAACCCGAATCCTAACCCTGACCCTCACCCGAAGCCTTACCCTCACCCGTGCCCTAATCTTAACCAGGACACCAACACTAACTCGTGCCCTCACACGTACGCTAAACCTTAAGCGTTGCCGTACCCTAAATTGTACCCTAATCCCTCCCCATTCCTTAACCCTAACCCTAACCCAATCCCTAAACCTGACCCACTTCCGATGCCCTACCCTAACCAATGCCCTAATCTTAACCAGGACACAAACACTAACTCATGCCCTCAAACGTACGCTAACCCTTAATCATTGTCGTACCCTATCCTGTACCCTAATCCCTCCCCATTCCCTAACCCTAACCCTAAGCGAAACCCTGAACGTGACCCTTTTCCGAGGCCTTACCCTCATCGGTGCCGTTGTCTTAACCAGTACACCAACACTAACTCGTGCCCTCACACTTACGCTAACCCTTAAGCATTGTCGTACCCTATCCTGTACCCTAATCCCTCCCCATTCCCTAACCCTAACACTAAACGAAACCCTGAACGTGACCCTTTTCCGAGGCCTTACCCTCATCGGTGCCGTTGTCTTAACCAGTACACCAACACTAACTCGTGCCCTCACACTTACGCTAACCCTTAAGCATTGTCGTACCCTAACCTGTACCCTAATCCCTCGCCATTCCCTAACCCTAACCCTAACCCGAATCCTAACCCTGACCCTCACCCGAAGCCTTACCCTCACCCGTGCCCTAATCTTAACCAGGCCACCAAGACTAACTCGTGCCCTCACACGTACGCTAACACTAAACCGAAGCGGTACCCTAACCTCTACCCTAATCCCTCTCCATTCCCTAACCCTAACCGTAACCTGAAACCTAACCATGACACTCACCCGAAACTTTACCCTCACCCGTGTCCTAATTTTAACCAGTACATCAACACTAACCCATGCCCTCTAACGTACGCCAAACCTAAGCCATTGCCGTACCCTAACCTGTACCCTAATCAATCCCCATTCCCTAAACCTAACCCTAACCCTAACCCTTAACGTGACCCTCTTCCGAGGCCTTACCCTCACCCGTGCCCTAATCGTAAGCAGTACACTAACACTAACTAGTGACCTCACACGTACGCTAAACCTTAAGCGTTGTGGTACCCTAAACTGTGCCCTAATATCTCCCCATTCCCTAACCCTAACCCTAACCCGAATTCTATCCCTGACCCTCACCCGAAACTTTACCCTCACCTGTGCCCTAATCTTAATCAGGACACCAACACTAACTCGTGCCTTCACACGTACGCTAAACCTTAAGCGTTGTCGTACCCTAAATTGTACCCTAATCCCTCCCCATTCCTTAACCCTAACCCTATCCCCATCCCTAAACCTGACCCACTTCCGATGCCCTACCCTAACCAATGCCCTAATTTTAACCAGTACACAAACACTAACTCATGCCTTCAAACGTACGCTAACCCTTAAGCATTGTCGTACCCTACCCTGTACCCTAATCCCTCCCCATTCCCTAACCCTAACCCTAACCCGAATCCTAACCCTGACCCTCACCTGAAGCCTTACCCTCACCCGTGCCCTAATCTTAACCAGGACACTAACACTAACCCTTGCCCTCACACGGACGCTAACCCTTAAGCACTCTCGTACCCTAAGCTGTACCCTAATCGCTCTGCATTCCTTAACCCTAACCCTAACCCGAATCCTAAGCCTGACCCTCACCCAAAGCCTTTCCCTCACCCGTACCCGAATCTTAACCAGGACACCAACACTAACTGGTGCCCTCACACGTACGCTAAACCTTAAGCGTTGTCGTACCCTAAATTGTACCCTAATCCCTCCCCATTGCTTAACACTAACACTAACCCCATCCCTAAACCTGACCCACTTCCGATGCCCTACCCTAACCAATGCTCTAATCTTAACCAGTACACAAACACTAACTCATGCCCTCAAACGTACGCTAACCCTTAAGCATTGTCGTACCCTATCCTGTAGCCTAATCCCTCCCCTTCCCTAACCCTAACCCTAAGCGAAACAATGAACGTGACCCTTTTCCGAGGCCTTACCCTCATCGGTGCCGTTGTCTTAACCAGTACACCAACAGTAACTCGTGCCCTCACACTTACGCTAACCCTTAAGCATTGTCGTACCCTAACCTGTACCCTAATCCCTCTCCATTCCCTAACCCTAACCCTAACCCGAATCCTAACCCTAACCCTCACCCGAAGCCTTACCCTCACCCGTGCCCTAATCTTAACCAGGACACCAAGACTAACTCGTGCCCTCAAACGTACGCTAACACTAAACCGCAGCGGTACCCTAACCTGTACCCTAATCCCTCTCCATTCCCTAACCCTAACCCTAACCTGAAACCTAACCATGACACTCTCCCGAAACTTTACCCTCACCCGTGTCCTAATTTTAACCAGTACATCAACTCTAACCCATGCCCGCTAACGTACGCCAACCCTAAGCCATTGCCGTACCCTAACCTGTACCCTAATCAATCCCCATTCCCTAACCCTAACCCTAACCCTAACCCTTAACGTGACCCTCTTCCGAGGCCTTACCCTCACCCGTGCCCTAATCGTAAGCAGTACACTAACACTAACTAGTGACCTCACACGTATGCTAAACCTTAAGCGTTGTGGTACCCTAAACTGTGCCCTAATATCTCCCCATTCCCTAACCCTAACCCTAACCCGAATTCTATCCCTGACCCTCACCCGAAACCTTACCCTCACCCGTGCCCTAATCTTAACCAGGACACCAAGACTAACTCGTGCCCTCAAACGTACGCTAACACTAAACCGCAGCGGTACCCTAACCTGTACCCTAATCCCTCTCCATTCCCTAACCCTAACCCTAACCTGAAACCTAACCATGACACTCACCCGAAACTTTACCCTCACCCGTGTCCTAATTTTAACCAGTACATCAACACTAACCCATGCCCTCTAACGTATGCCAACCCTAAGCCATTGCCGTACCCTAACCTGTACCCTAATCAATCCCCATTCCCTAACCCTAACCCTAACCCTAACCCTTAACGTGACCGTCTTCCGAGGCCTTACCCTCACCCGTGCCCTAATCGTAAGCACTACACTAACACTAACTTGTGCCCTCACACGTACGCTAACCCTTAATCGTTGTCGTACCCTAAACTGTACCCTAATCCCTCCCCATTCCCTAACCCTAACCCTAACCCGAATCCTAACCCTGACCCTCACCTGAAGCCTTACCCTAACCCGTGCCCTAATCTTAACCAGGACACTAACACTAACCCTTGCCCTCACACGAACGCTAACCCTTAAGCACTGTCGTACCCTAAGCTGTACCCTAATCCCTCTGCATTCCTTAACCCTAACCCTAACCCGAATCCTAACCCTGACCCTCACCCGAAGCCTTACCCTCACCCGTACCCTAATCTTAACCAGGACACCAACACTAACTCGTGCCCTCACACGTACGCTAAACCTTAAGCGTTGTCGTACCCTAAATTGTACCCTAATCCCTCCCCATTCCTTAACCCTAACCCTAACCCCATCCCTAAACCTGACCCACTTCTGATGCCCTACCCTAACCAATGCCCTAATCTTAACCAGGACACAAACACTAACTCATGCCCTCAAACGTACGATAACCCTTAAGCATTGTCGTACCCTATCCTGTACCCTAATCCCTCCCCATTCCTTAACCCTAACCCTAAGCGAAACCCTGAACGTGACCCTTTTCCGAGGCCTTACCCTCATCGGTGCCGTTGTCTTAACCAGTACACCAACACTAACTCGTGCCCTCACACTTACGCTAACCCTTAAGCATTGTCATACCCTAACCTGTACCCTAATCACTCTCCATTCCCTAACCCTAACCCTAACCCGAATCCTAAACCTGACCCTCACCCGAAGCCTTACCCTCACCCGTGCCCTAATCTTAACCAGCACACCAAGACTAACTCGTGCTCTCAAACGTATGCTAACACTAAACCGCAGCGGTAACCTAACCTGTACCCTAATCCCTCTCCATTCCCTGACCCTAACCCTAACCTGAAACCTAACCATGACACTCACCCGAAACTTTACCCTCACCCGTGTCCTAATTTTAACCAGTACATCAACACTAACCCATGCCCTCTAACGTACGCCAACCCTAAGCCATTGCCGTACCCTAACCTGTACCCTAATCAATCCCCATTCGCTAACCCTAACCCTAACCCTAACCCTTAACGTGACCCTCTTCCGAGGCCTTACCCTCACCCGTGCCCTAATCGTAAGCAGTACACTAACACTAACTAGTGACCTCACACGTACGCTAAACATTAAGCGTTGTGGTACTCTAAACTGTGCCCTAATATCTCCCCATTCCCTAACCCTAACCCTAACCCGAATTCTATCCCTGACCCTCACCCGAAACCTTACCCTCACCCGTGCCCTAATCTTAACCAGGACACCAACACTAACTTGTGCCCTCACACGTACGCTAACCCTTAATCGTTGTCGTACTCTAAACTGTACCCTAATCCCTCCCCATTCCCTAACCTTAACCCTAACCCGAATCCTAACCCTGACCCTCACCTGAAGCCTTACCCTCACCCGTGCCCTAATCTTAACCAGGACACTAACACTAACCCTTGCCCTCACACGAACGCTAACCCTTAAGCACTGTCGTACCCTAAGCTGTACCCTAATCCCTCTGCATTCCTTAACCCTAACCCTAACACGAATCCTAACCCTGACCCTCACCCGAAGCCTTACCCTCACCCGTGCCCTAATCTTAACCAGGACACCAACACTAACTCGTGCCCTCACACGTACGCTAAACCTTAAGCGTTGTCGTACCCTAAATTGTACCCTAATCCCTCCGCATTCCTTAACCCTAACCCTAACCCCATCCCTAAACCTGACCCACTTCCGATGCCCTACCCTAACCAATGCCCTATTCTTAACCAGGACACAAACACTAACTCATGCCCTCAAACGTACGCTAACCCTTAAGCATTGTCGTACCGTATCCTGTACCCTAATCCCTCCCCATTCCCTAACCCTAACCCTAAGCGAAACCCTGAACGTGACCCTTTTCCGAGGCCTTACCTTCATCGGTGCCGTTGTCTTAACCAGTACACCAACACTAACTCGTGCCCTCACACTTACGCTAAGCCTTAAGCATTGTCGTACCCTAAGCTGTACCCTAATCCCTCTCCATTCCCTAACCCTAACCCTAACCCGAATCCTAACCCTGACCCTCACCCGAAGCCTTACCCTCACCCGTGCCCTAATCTTAACCAGCACACCAAGACTAACACGTGCCCTCAAACGTATGCTAACACTAAACCGCAGCGGTAACCTAACCTGTACCCTAATCCCTCTCCATTCCCTAACCCTAACCCTAACCTGAAACCTAACCATGAAACTCACCCGAAACTTTACCCTCACCCGTGTCCTAATTTTAACCAGTACATCAACACTAACCCATGCCCTCTAACGTAGGCCAACCCTAAGCCATTGCCGTACCCTAACCTGTACCCTAATCAATCCCCATTCCCTAACCCTAACCCTAACCCTAACCCTTAACGTGACCCTCTTCCGAGGCCTTACCCTCACCCGTGCCCTAATGGTAAGCAGTTCACTAACACTAACTAGTGACCTCACACGTACGCTAAACCTTAAGCGTTGTGGTACCCTAAACTGTGCCCTAATATCTCCCCATTCCCTAACCCTAACCCTAACCCGAATTCTATCCCTGACCCTCACCCGAAACCTTACCCTCACCCGTGCCCTAATCTTAACCAGGACACCAACACTAACTTGTGCCCTCACACGTATGCTAACCCTTAATCGTTGTCGTACCCTAAACTGTACCCTAATCCCTCCCCATTCCCTAACCCTAACCCTAACCCGAATCCTAACCCTGACCCTCACCTGAAGCCTTACCCTCACCCGTGCCATAATCTTAACCAGGACACTAACACTAACACTTGACCTCACACGAACGTTAACCCTTAAGCACTGTCGTACCCTAAGCTGTACCCTAATCCCTCTGCATTCCTTAACCCTAACCCTAACCCGAATCCTAACCCTGACCCTCACCCGAAGCCTTACCCTCACCCGTGCCCTAATCTTAACCAGGACACCAACACTAACTCGTGCCCTCACACGTACGCTAAACCTTAAGCGTTGTCGTACCCTAAATTGTACCCTAATCCCTCCCCATTCCTTAACCCTAACCCTAACCCAATCCCTAAAGCTGACCCACTTCCGATGCCCTACCCTAACCAATGCCCTACTCTTAACCAGGACACAAACACTAACTCATGCCCTCAAACGTACGCTAACCCTTAATCATTGTCGTACCCTATCCTGTACCCTAATCCCTCCCCATTCCCTAACCCTAACCCTAAGCGAAACCCTGAAGGTGACCCTTTTCCGAGGCCTTACCCTCATCGGTGCCGTTGTCTTAACCAGTACACCAACACTAACTCGTGCCCTCACACTTACGCTAACCCTTAAGCATTGTCGTACCCTATCCTGTACCCTAATCCCTCCCCATTCCCTAACCCTAACCCTAAACGAAACCCTGAACGTGACCCTTTTCCGAGGCCTTACTCTCATCGGTGCCGTTGTCTTAACCAGTACACCAACACTAACTCGTGCCCTCACACTTACGCTAACCCTTAAGCATTGTCGTACCCTAACCTGTACCCTAATCCCTCGCCATTCCCTAACCCTAACCCTAACCCGAATCCTAACCCTGACCCTCACCCGAAGCCTTACCCTCACCCGTGCCCTAATCTTAACCAGGACACCAAGACTAACTCGTGCCCTCACACGTACGCTAACACTAAACCGAAGCGGTACCCTAACCTCTACCCTAATCCCTCTCCATTCCCTAACCCTAACCGTAACCTGAAACCTAACCATGACACTCACCCGAAACTTTACCCTCACCCGTGTCCTAATTTTAACCAGTACATCAACACTAACCCATGCCCTCTAACGTACGCCAAACCTAAGCCATTGCCGTACCCTAACCTGTACCCTAATCAATCCCCATTCCCTAACTCTAACCCTTAACGTGACCCTCTTCCGAGGCCTTACCCTCACCCGTGTCCTAATCGTAAGCAGTACACTATCACTAACTAGTGACCTCACACGTACGCTAAACCTTAAGCGTTGTGGTACCCTAAACTGTGCCCTAATATCTCCCCATTCCCTAACCCTAACGCTAACCCGAATTCTATCCCTGACCCTCACCCGAAACCTTACCCTCACCCGTGCCCTAATCTTAACCAGGACACCAACACTAACTTGTGCCCTCACACGTATGCTAACCCTTAATCGTTGTCGTACCCTAAACTGTACCCTAATCCCTCCCCATTCCCTAACCCTAACCCTAACCCGAATCCTAACCCTGACCCTCACCTGAAGTCTTACCCTCACCCGTGCCCTAATCTTAACCAGGACACTAACACTAACCCTTGCCCTCACACGAACGCTAACCCTTAAGCACTGTCGTACCCTAAGCTGTACCCTAATCCCTCTGCATTCCTTAACCCTAACCCTAACCCGAATCCTAACCCTGACCCTCAGCCGAAGCCTTACCCTCACCCGTGCCCTAATCTTAACCAGGACACCAACACTAACCAGTGCCCTCACACGTACGCTAACAGTAAACCGCAGCGGTGCCCTAACCTGTACCCTAATCCCTCTCCATTCCCTAACCCTAACCCTAACCTGAAACGTAACCATGACACTCACCCGAAACTTTACCCTCACCCGTGTCCTAATTTTAACCAGTACATCAACACTAACCCATGCCCTCTAACGTACGCCAACCCTAAGCCATTGCCGTACCCTAACCTGTACCCTAATCAATCCCCATTCCCTAAACCTAACCCTAACCCTAACCCTTAACGTGACCCTCTTCCGAGGCCTTACCCTCACCCGTGCCCTAATCGTAAGCAGTACACTAACACTAACTAGTGACCTCACACGTACGCTAAACCTTAAGCGTTGTGGTACCCTAAACTGTGCCCTAATATCTCCCCATTCCCTAACCCTAACCCTAACCCGAATTCTATCACTGACCCTCACCCGAAACTTTACCCTCACCTGTGCCCTAATCTTAATCAGGACACCAACACTAACTCGTGCCCTCACACGTACGCTAAACCTTAAGCGTTGTCGTACCCTAAATTGTACCCTAATCCCTCCCCATTCCTTAACCCTAACCCTATCCCCATCCCTAAACCTGACCCACTTCCGATGCCCTACCCTAACCAATGCCCTAATTTTAACCAGTACACAAACACTAACTCATGCCTTCAAACGTACGCTAACCCTTAAGCATTGTCGTACCCTACCCTGTACCCTAATCCCTCCCCATTCCCTATCCCTAACCCTAACCCGAATCCTAACCCTGACCCTCACCTGAAGCCTTACCCTCACCCGTGCCCTAATCTTAACCAGGACACTAACACTAACCCTTGCCCTCACACGGACGCTAACCCTTAAGCACTCTCGTACCCTAAGCTGTACCCTAATCGCTCTGCATTCCTTAACCCTAACCCTAACCCGAATCCTAACCCTGACCCTCACCCAAAGCCTTTCCCTCACCCGTACCCGAATCTTAACCAGGACACCAACACTAACTGGTGCCCTCACACGTACGCTAAACCTTAAGCGTTGTCGTACCCTAAATTGTACCCTAATCCCTCCCCATTGCTTAACACTAACACTAACCCCATCCCTAAACCTGACCCACTTCCGATGCCCTACCCTAACCAATGCTCTAATCTTAACCAGTACACAAACACTAACTCATGCCCTCAAACGTACGCTAACCCTTAAGCATTGTCGTACCCTATCCTGTAGCCTAATCCCTCCCCATTCCCTAACCCTAACCCTAAGCGAAACCCTGAACGTGACCCTTTTCCGAGGCCTTACCCTCATCGGTGCCGTTGTCTTAACCAGTACACCAACAGTAACTCGTGCCCTCACACTTACGCTAACCCTTAAGCATTGTCGTACCCTAACCTGTACCCTAATCCCTCTCCATTCCCTAACCCTAACCCTAACCCGAATCCTAACCCTAACCCTCACCCGAAGCCTTACCCTCACCCGTGCCCTAATCTTAACCAGGACACCAAGACTAACTCGTGCCCTCAAACGTATGCTAACACTAAACCGCAGCGGTACCCTAACCTGTACCCTAATCCCTCTCCATTCCCTAACCCTAACCCTAACCTGAAACCTAACCATGACACTCTCCCGAAACTTTACCCTCACCCGTGTCCTAATTTTAACCAGTACATCAACTCTAACCCATGCCCGCTAACGTACGCCAACCCTAAGCCATTGCCGTACCCTAACCTGTACCCTAATCAATCCCCATTCCCTAACCCTAACCCTAACCCTAACCCTTAACGTGACCCTCTTCCGAGGCCTTACCCTCACCCGTGCCCTAATCGTAAGCAGTACACTAACACTAACTAGTGACCTCACACGTATGCTAAACCTTAAGCGTTGTGGTACCCTAAACTGTGCCCTAATATCTCCCCATTCCCTAACCCTAACCCTAACCCGAATTCTATCCCTGACCCTCACCCGAAACCTTACCCTCACCCGTGCCCTAATCTTAACCAGGACACCAAGACTAACTCGTGCCCTCAAACGTACGCTAACACTAAACCGCAGCGGTACCCTAACCTGTACCCTAATCCCTCTCCATTCCCTAACCCTAACCCTAACCTGAAACCTAACCATGACACTCACCCGAAACTTTACCCTCACCCGTGTCCTAATTTTAACCAGTACATCAACACTAACCCATGCCCTCTAACGTACGCCAACCCTAAGCCATTGCCGTACCCTAACCTGTACCCTAATCAATCCCCATTCCCTAACCCTAACCCTAACCCTAACCCTTAACGTGACCGTCTTCCGAGGCCTTACCCTCACCCGTGCCCTAATCGTAAGCAGTACACTAACACTAACTCGTGCCCTCACACGTACGCTAAACCTTAAGCGTTGTCGTACCCTAAATTGTACCCTAATCCCTCCCCATTCCTTAACCCTAACCCTAACCCCATCCCTAAACCTGACCCACTTCTGATGCCCTACCCTAACCAATGCCCTAATCTTAACCAGGACACAAACACTAACTCATGCCCTCAAACGTACGCTAACCCTTAAGCATTGTCGTACCCTATCCTGTACCCTAATCCCTCCCCATTCCCTAACCCTAATCTTAAGCGAAACCCTGAACGTAACCCTTTTCCGACGCCTTACCCTCATCGGTGCCGTTGTCTTAACCAGTACACCAACACTAACTCGTGCCCTCACACTTACGCTAACATTTAAGCATTGTCATACCCTAACCTGTACCCTAATCCCTCTCCATTCCCTAACCCTAACCCTAACCCGATTCCTAACCCTGACCCTCACCCGAAGCCTTACCCTCACCCGTGCCCTAATCTTAACCAGGACACCAAGACTAACTCGTGCCCTGAAACGTACGCTAACACTAAACCGCAGCGGTACCCTAACCTGTACCCTAATCCCTCTCCATTCACTAAACCTAACCCTAACCTGAAACCTAACCATGACACTCACCCGAAACTTTACCCTCACCCGTGTCCTAATTTTAACCAGTACATCAACACTAACCCATGCCCTATAACGTACGCCAACCCTAAATCATTGCCGCACCCTAACCTGTACCCTAATCAATCCCCATTCCCTAACCCTAACCCTAACCCTAACCCTTAACGTGACCCTCTTCCGAGGCCTTACCCTCACCCGTGCCCTAATCGTAAGCAGTACACTAACACTAACTAGTGACCTCACACGTACGCTAAACCTTAAGCGTTGTGGTACCCTAAACTGTGCCCTAATATCTCCCCATTCCCTAACCCTAACCCTAACCCGAATTCTATACCTGACCCTCACCCGAAACCTTACCCTCACCCGTGCCCTAATCTTAACCAGGACACCACCACTAACTTGTGCCCTCACACGTACGCTAACACTTAATCGTTGTCGTACCCTAAACTGTACCCTAATCCCTCCCCATTCCCTAACCCTAACCCTAACCCGAATCCTAACCCTGACCCTCACCTGAAGCCTTACCCTCACCCGTGCCCTAATCTTAACCAGGACACTAACACTAACCCTTGCCCTCACACGAACGCTAACCCTTAAGCACTGTCGTACCCTAAGCTGTACCCTAATCCCTCTGCATTCCTTAACCTTAACCCTAACCCGAATCCTAACCCTGACACCTACCCGAAGCCTTACCCTCACCCGTGCCCTAATCTTAACCAGGACACCAACACTAACTCGTGCCCTCACACGTACGCTAAACCTTAAGCGTTGTCGTACCCTAAATTGTACCCTAATCCCTCCCCATTCCTTAACCCTAACCCTAACCCCATCCCTAAACCTGACCCACTTCCGATGCCCTACCCTAACCAATGCCCTAATCTTAACCAGTACACAAACACCAACTCATGCCCTCAAACGTACGCTAACCCTTAAGCATCGTCGTACCCTATCCTGTACCCTAATCCCTCCCCATTCCCTAACCCTAACCCTAAGCGAAACCCTGAACGTGACCCTTTTCCGAGGCCTTACCCTCATCGGTGCCGTTGTCTTAACCAGTACACCAACACTAACTCGTGCCCTCACACTTACGCTAACCCTTAAGCATTGTCGTACCCTAACCTGTACCCTAATCCCTCTCTATTCCCTAACCTTAACCCTAACCCGAATCCTAACCCTGACCCCCACCCGAAGCCTTACCCTCACCCGTGCCCTAATCTTAACCAGGACACCAAGACGAACTCGTGCCCTCACACGTACGCTAACACTAAACCGCAGCGGTACCCTAACCTGTACCCTAATCCCTCTCCATTCCCTAACCCTAACCCTAACCTGAAACCTAACCATGACACTCACCCGAAACTATACCCTCACCCGTGTCCTAATTTTAACCAGTACATCAACACTAACCCATGCCCTCTAACGTCGCCAACCCTAAGCCATTGCCGTACCCTAACCTGTACCCTAATCAATCCCCATTCCCTAACCCTAACCCTAACCCTAACCCTTAACGTGACCCTCTTCCGAGGCCTTACCCTCACCCGTGCCCTAATCGTAAGCAGTACACTAACACTAACTAGTGACCTCACACGTACGCTAAACCTTAAGCGTTGTGGTACCCTAAACTGTGCCCTAATATCTCCCCATTCCCTAACCCTAACCCTAACCCGAATTCTATCCCTGACCCTCACCCGAAACCTTACCCTCACCCGTGCCCTAATCTTAACCAGGACACCAACACTAACTTGTGCCCTCACACGTACGCTAACCCTTAATCGTTGTCGTACCCTAAACTGTACCCTAATCCCTCCCCATTCCCTAACCCTAACCCTAACCCGAATCCTAACCCTGACCCTCACCTGAAGCCTTACCCTCACCCGTGCCCTAATCTTAACCAGGACACTAACACTAACCCTTGCCCTCACACGAACGCTAACCCTTAAGCACTGTCGTACCCTAAGCTGTACCCTAATCCCTCTCCATTCCCTAACCCTAACCCTAACCTGAAACCTAACCATGACACTCACCCGAAACTTTACCCTCACCCGTGTCCTAATTTTAACCAGTACATCAACACTAACCCATGCCCTCTAACGTAGGCCAACCCTAAGCCATTACCGTACCCTAACCTGTACCCTAATCAATCCCCATTCCCTAACCCTAACCCTTAACGTGACCCTCTTCCGAGGCCTTACCCTCACCCGTGCCCTAATCGTAAGCAGTACACTAACACTATCTAGTGACCTCACACGTACGCTAAACCTTAAGCGTTGTGGTACCCTAAACTATGCCCTAATATCTCCCCATTCCCTAACCCTAACCCTAACCCGAATTCGATCCCTGACCCTCACCCGAAACCTTACCCTCACCCGTGCCCTAATCTTAACCAGTACACCAACACTAACTCGTGCCCACACACGTACGCTAACACTTAATCGCTTTCGTACCCTAAACTGTACCCTAATCCCTCCCCATTCCCTAACCCTAACCCTAACCCGAATCCTAACCCTGACCCTCACCTGAAGCCTTACCCTCACCCGTGCCCTAATCTTAACCAGGACACTAACAGTAACCCTTGCCCTCACACGAACGCTAACCCTTAAGCACTGTCGTACCCTAAGCTGTACCCTAATCGCTCTGCATTCCTTAACCCTAACCCTAACCCGAATCCTAACCCTGACCCTCACCCAAAGCCTTACCCTCACCCGTGCCCTAATCTTAACCAGGACACCAACACTAACTGGTGCCATCACACGTACGCTAAACCTTAAGCGTTGTCGTACCCTAAATTGTACCCTAATCCCTCCCCATTCTTTAACCCTAACACTAACCCCATCACTAAACCTGACCCACTTCCGATGCCCTACCCTAACCAATGCCCTAATCTTAACCAGTACACAAACACTAACTCATGCCCTCAAACGTACGCTAACCCTTAAGCATTGTCGTACCCTATCCTGTACCCTAATCCATCCCCATTCCCTAACCCTAACCCTAAGCGAAACCCTGAACGTGACCCTTTTCCGAGGCCTTACCCTCATCGGTGCCGTTGTCTTAACCAGTACACCAACACTAACTCGTGCCCTCACACTTATGCTAACCCTTAAGCATTGTCGTACCCTAACCTGTACCCTAATCCCTCTCCATTCCATAACCCTAACCCTAACCCGAATCCTAACCCTGACCCTCACCCGAAGCCTTACCCTCACCCGTGCCCTAATCTTAACCAGGACACCAAGACTAACTCGTGCCCTCAAACGTACGCTAACACTAAACCGCAGCGGTACCCTAACCTGTACCCTAATCCCTCTCCATTCCCTAACCCTAACCCTAACCTGAAACCTAACCATGACACTCACCCGAAACTTTACCCTCACCCGTGTCCTAATTTTAACCAGTACATCAACACTAACCCATGCCCTCTAACGTACGCCAACCCTAAGCCATTGCCGTACCCTAACCTGTACCCTAATCAATCCCCATTCGCTAACCCTAACCCTAACCCTAACCCTTAACGTGACCCTCTTCCGAGGCCTTACCCTCACCCGTGCCCTAATCGTAAGCAGTACACTAACACTAACTAGTGACCTCACACGTACGCTAAACCTTAAGCGTTGTGGTACTCTAAACTGTGCCCTAATATCTCCCCATTCCCTAACCCTAACCCTAACCCGAATTCTATCCCTGACCCTCACCCGAAACCTTACCCTCACCCGTGCCCTAATCTTAACCAGGACACCAACACTAACTTGTGCCCTCACACGTACGCTAACCCTTAATCGTTGTCGTACCCTAAACTGTACCCTAATCCCTCCCCATTCCCTAACCCTAACCCTAACCCGAATCCTAACCCTGACCCTCACCTGAAGCCTTACCCTCACCCGTGCCCTAATCTTAACCAGGACCCTAACACTAACCCTTGCCGTCACACGAACGCTAACCCTTAAGCACTGTCGTACCCTAAGCTGTACCCTAATCCCTCTGCATTCCTTAACCCTAACCCTAAGCCGAATCCTAACCCTGACCCTCACCCGAAGCCTTACCCTCACCCGTGCCCTAATCTTAACCAGGACACCAACACTAACTCGTGCCCTCACACGTACGCTAAACCTTAAGCGTTGTCGTACCCTAAATTGTACCCTAATCCCTCCGCATTCCTTAACCCTAACCCTAACCACATCCCTAAACCTGACCCACTTCCGATGCCCTACCCTAACCAATGCCCTAATCTTAACCAGTACACAAACACTAACTCATGCCCTCAAACGTACGCTAACCCTTAAGCATTGTCGTACCCTATCCTGTACCCTAATCCCTCCCCATTCCCTAACCCTAACCCTAAGCGAAACCCTGAACGTGACCCTTTTCCGAGGCCTTACCCTCATCGGTGCCGTTGTCTTAACCAGTACACCAACACTAACTCGTGCCCTCACACTTACGCTAACCCTTAAGCATTGTCGTACCCTAACCTGTACCCTAATCCCTCTCCATTCCCTAACACTAAACCTAACCCGAATCCTAACCCTGACCCTCACCCGAAGCCTTACCCTCACCCGTGCCCTAATCTTAACCAGGACACCAAGACTAACTCGTGCCCTCACACGTACGCTAACACTAAACCGCAGCGGTACCCTAACCTGTACCCTAATCCCTCTCCATTCCCTAACCCTAACCCTAACCTGAAACCTAACCATGACACGCACCCGAAACTTTACCCTCACCCGTGTCCTAATTTTAACCAGTACATCAACACTAACCCATGCCCTCTAACGTACGCCAACCCTAAGCCATTGCCGTACCCTAAACTGTACCCTAATCAATCCCCATTCCCTAACCCTAACCCTAACCCTAACCCTTAACGTGACCCTCTTCCGAGGCCTTACCCTCACCCGTGCCCTAATCGTAAGCAGTACACTAACACTAACTAGTTACCTCACACGTACGCTAAAACTTAAGCGTTGTGGTACCCTAAACTGTGCCCTAATATCTCCCCTTTCCCTAACCCTAACCCTAACCCGAATTCTATCCCTGACCCTCACCCGAAACCTTACCCTCACCCGTCCCCTAATCTTAAACAGGACACCAACACTAACTTGTGCCCTCACACGTACGCTAACCCTTAATCGTTGTCGTACCCTAAACTGTACCCTAATCGCTCCCCATTCCCTAACCTTAACCCTAACCCGAATCCTAACCCTGACCCTCACCTGAAGCCTTACCCTCACCCGTGCCCTAATCTTAACCAGGACACTAACACTAACCCTTGCCCTCACACGAACGCTAACCCTTAAGCACTGTCGTACCCTAAGCTGTACCCTAATCCCTCTGCATTCCTTAACCCTAACCCTAACACGAATCCTAACCCTGACCCTCACCCGAAGCCTTACCCTCACCCGTGCCCTAATCTTAACCAGGACACCAACACTAACTCGTGCCCTCACACGTACGCTAAACCTTAAGCGTTGTCGTACCCTAAATTGTACCCTAATCCCTCCGCATTCCTTAACCCTAACCCTAACCCCATCCCTAAACCTGACCCACTTCCGATGCCCTACCCTAACCAATGCCCTATTCTTAACCAGGACACAAACACTAACTCATGCCCTCAAACGTACGCTAACCCTTAAGCATTGTCGTACCGTATCCTGTACCCTAATCCCTCCCCATTCCCTAACCCTAACCCTAAGCGAAACCCTGAACGTGACCCTTTTCCGAGGCCTTACCCTCATCGGTGCCGTTGTCTTAACCAGTACACCAACACTAACTCGTGCCCTCACACTTACGCTAAGCCTTAAGCATTGTCGTACCCTAACCTGTACCCTAATCCCTCTCCATTCCCTAACCCTAACCCTAACCCGAATCCTAACCCTGACCCTCACCCGAAGCCTTACCCTCACCCGTACCCTAATCTTAACCAGGACACCAAGACTAACTCGTGCCCTCAAACGTACGCTAACACTAAACCGCAGCGGTACCCTAACCTGTACCCTAATCCCTCTCCATTCCCTAACCGTAACCCTAACCTGAAACCTAACCATGACACTCACCCGAAACTTTACCCTAACCCGTGTCCTAATTTTAACCAGTACATCAACACTAACCCATGCCCTCTAACGTACGCCAACCCTAAGCCATTGCCGTACCCTAACCTGTACACTAATCAATCCCCATTTCCTAACCCTAACCCTAACTCTAACCCTTAACGTGACCCTCTTCCGAGGCCTTACCCTCACCCGTGCCCTAATCGTAAGCAGTACACTAACACTAACTCGTGCCCTCACACTTACGCTAACCCTTAAGCATTGTCGTACCCTAACCTGTACCCTAATCCCTCTCCATTCCCTAACCCTAACACTAACCCGAATCCTAACCCTGACCCTCACCCGAAGCCTTACCCTCACCCGTGCCCTAATCTTAACCAGCACACCAAGACTAACTCGTGCCCTCAAACGTATGCTAACACTAAACCGCAGCGCTAACCTAACCTGTACCCTAATCCCTCTCCATTCCCTGACCCTAACCCTAACCTGAAACCTAACCATGAAACTCACCCGAAACTTTACCCTCACCCGTGTCCTAATTTTAACCAGTACATCAACACTAACCCATGCCCTCTAACGTAGGCCAACCCTAAGCCATTGCGGTACCCTAACCTGTACCCTAATCAATCCCCATTCCCTAACCCTAACCCTAACCCTAACCCTTAACGTGACCCTCTTCCGAGGCCTTACCCTCACCCGTGCCCTAATGGTAAGCAGTTCACTAACACTAACTAGCGACCTCACACGTACGCTAAACCTTAAGCGTTGTGGTACCCTAACCTGTGCCCTAATATCTCCCCATTCCCTAACCCTAACCCTAACCCGAATTCTATCCCTGACCCTCACCCGAAACCTTACCCTCACCCGTCCCCTAATCTTAACCAGGACACCAACACTAACTTGTGCCCTCACATGTACGCTAACCCTTAATCGTTGTCGTACCCTAAACTGTACCCTAATCCCTCCCCATTCCCTAACCCTAACCCTAAACCGAATCCTAACCCTGACCCTCACCTGAAGCCTTACCCTCACCCGTGCCCTAATCTTAACCAGGACACTAACACTAACACTTGACCTCACACGAACGTTAACCCTTAAGCACTGTCGTACCCTAAGCTGTACCCTAATCCCTCTGCATTCCTTAACCCTAACCCTAACCCGAATCCTAACCCTGACCCTCATCCGAAGCCTTACCCTCACCCGTGCCCTAATCTTAACCAGGACACCAACACTAACTCGTGCCCTCACACGTACGCTAAACCTTAAGCGTTGTCGTACCCTAAATTGTACCCTAATCCCTCCCCATTCCTTAACCCTAACCCTAACCCAATCCCTAAACCTGACCCACTTCCGATGCCCTACCCTAACCAATGCCCTAATCTTAACAAGGACACAAACACTAACTCATGCCCTCAAACGTACGCTAACCCTTAATCATTGTCGTACCCTATCCTGTACCCTAATCCCTCCCCATTCCCTAACCCTAACCCTAGGCGAAACCCTGAACGTGACCCTTTTCCGAGGCCTTACCCTCATCGGTGCCGTTGTCTTAACCAGTACACCAACACTAACTCGTGCCCTCACACTTACGCTAACCCTTAAGCATTGTCGTACCCTATCCTGTACCCTAATCCCTCCCCATTCCCTAACCCTAACACTAAACGAAACCCTGAACGTGACCCTTTTCCGAGGCCTTACCCTCATCGGTGCCGTTGTCTTAACCAGTACACCAACACTAACTCGTGCCCTCACACTTACGCTAACCCTTAAGCATTGTCGTACCCTAACCTGTACCCTAATCCCTCGCCATTCCCTAACCCTAACCCTAACCCGAATCCTAACCCTGACCCTCACCCGAAGCCTTACCCTCACCCGTGCCCTAATCTTAACCAGGACACCAAGACTAACTCGTGCCCTCAAACGTACGCTAACACTAAACCGAAGCGGTACCCTAACCTCTACCCTAATCCCTCTCCATTCCCTAACCCTAACCGTAACCTGAAACCTAACCATGACACTCACCCGAAACTTTACCCTCACCCGTGTCCTAATTTTAACCAGTACATCAACACTAACCCATGCCCTCTAACGTACGCCAAACCTAAGCCATTGCCGTACCCTAACCTGTACCCTAATCAATCCCCATTCCCTAAACCTAACCCTAACCCTAACCCTTAACGTGACCCTCTTCCGAGGCCTTACCCTCACCCGTGCCCTAATCGTAAGCAGTACACTAACACTAACTAGTGACCTCACACGTACGCTAAACCTTAAGCGTTGTGGTACCCTAAACTGTGCCCTAATATCTCCCCATTCCCTAACCCTAACCCTAACCCGAATTCTATCCCTGACCCTCACCCGAAACTTTACCCTCACCTGTGCCCTAATCTTAATCAGGACACCAACACTAACTCGTGCCTTCACACGTACGCTAAACCTTAAGCGTTGTCGTACCCTAAATTGTACCCTAATCCCTCCCCATTCCTTAACCCTAACCCTATCCCCATCCCTAAACCTGACCCACTTCCGATGCCCTACCCTAACCAATGCCCTAATTTTAACCAGTACACAAACACTAACTCATGCCTTCAAACGTACGCTAACCCTTAAGCATTGTCGTACCCTACCCTGTACCCTAATCCCTCCCCATTCCCTAACCCTAACCCTAACCCGAATCCTAACCCTGACCCTCACCTGAAGCCTTACCCTCACCCGTGCCCTAATCTTAACCAGGACACTAACACTAACCCTTGCCCTCACACGGACGCTAACCCTTAAGCACTCTCGTACCCTAAGCTGTACCCTAATCGCTCTGCATTCCTTAACCCTAACCCTAACCCGAATCCTAACCCTGACCCTCACCCAAAGCCTTTCCCTCACCCGTACCCGAATCTTAACCAGGACACCAACACTAACTGGTGCCCTCACACGTACGCTAAACCTTAAGCGTTGTCGTACCCTAAATTGTACCCTAATCCCTCCCCATTGCTTAACACTAACACTAACCCCATCCCTAAACCTGACCCACTTCCGATGCCCTACCCTAACCAATGCTCTAATCTTAACCAGTACACAAACACTAACTCATGCCCTCAAACGTACGCTAACCCTTAAGCATTGTCGTACCCTATCCTGTAGCCTAATCCCTCCCCTTCCCTAACCCTAACCCTAAGCGAAACAATGAACGTGACCCTTTTCCGAGGCCTTACCCTCATCGGTGCCGTTGTCTTAACCAGTACACCAACAGTAACTCGTGCCCTCACACTTACGCTAACCCTTAAGCATTGTCGTACCCTAACCTGTACCCTAATCCCTCTCCATTCCCTAACCCTAACCCTAACCCGAATCCTAACCCTAACCCTCACCCGAAGCCTTACCCTCACCCGTGCCCTAATCTTAACCAGGACACCAAGACTAACTCGTGCCCTCAAACGTACGCTAACACTAAACCGCAGCGGTACCCTAACCTGTACCCTAATCCCTCTCCATTCCCTAACCCTAACCCTAACCTGAAACCTAACCATGACACTCTCCCGAAACTTTACCCTCACCCGTGTCCTAATTTTAACCAGTACATCAACTCTAACCCATGCCCGCTAACGTACGCCAACCCTAAGCCATTGCCGTACCCTAACCTGTACCCTAATCAATCCCCATTCCCTAACCCTAGCCCTAACCCTAACCCTTAACGTGACCCTCTTCCGAGGCCTTACCCTCACCCGTGCCCTAATCGTAAGCAGTACACTAACACTAACTAGTGACCTCACACGTATGCTAAACCTTAAGCGTTGTGGTACCCTAAACTGTGCCCTAATATCTCCCCATTCCCTAACCCTAACCCTAACCCGAATTCTATCCCTGACCCTCACCCGAAACCTTACCCTCACCCGTGCCCTAATCTTAACCAGGACACCAACACTAACTCGTGCCCTCAAACGTACGCTAACACTAAACCGCAGCGGTACCCTAACCTGTACCCTAATCCCTCTCCATTCCCTAACCCTAACCCTAACCTGAAACCTAACCATGACACTCACCCGAAACTTTACCCTCACCCGTGTCCTAATTTTAACCAGTACATCAACACTAACCCATGCCCTCTAACGTACGCCAACCCTAAGCCATTGCCGTACCCTAACCTGTACCCTAATCAATCCCCATTCCCTAACCCTAACCCTAACCCTAACCCTTAACGTGACCGTCTTCCGAGGCCTTACCCTCACCCGTGCCCTAATCGTAAGCAGTACACTAACACTAACTTGTGCCCTCACACGTACGCTAACCCTTAATCGTTGTCGTACCCTAAACTGTACCCTAATCCCTCCCCATTCCCTAACCCTAACCCTAACCCGAATCCTAACCCTGACCCTCACCTGAAGCCTTACCCTAACCCGTGCCCTAATCTTAACCAGGACACTAACACTAACCCTTGCCCTCACACGAACGCTAACCCTTAAGCACTGTCGTACCCTAAGCTGTACCCTAATCCCTCTGCATTCCTTAACCCTAACCCTAACCCGAATCCTAACCCTGACCCTCACCCGAAGCCTTACCCTCACCCGTGCCCTAATCTTAACCAGGACACCAACACTAACTCGTGCCCTCACACGTACGCTAAACCTTAAGCGTTGTCGTACCCTAAATTGTACCCTAATCCCTCCCCATTCCTTAACCCTAACCCTAACCCCATCCCTAAACCTGACCCACTTCTGATGCCCTACCCTAACCAATGCCCTAATCTTAACCAGGACACAAACACTAACTCATGCCCTCAAACGTACGCTAACCCTTAAGCATTGTCGTACCCTATCCTGTACCCTAATCCCTCCCCATTCCCTAACCCTAATCTTAAGCGAAACCCTGAACGTAACCCTTTTCCGACGCCTTACCCTCATCGGTGCCGTTGTCTTAACCAGTACACCAACACTAACTCGTGCCCTCACACTTACGCTAACATTTAAGCATTGTCATACCCTAACCTGTACCCTAATCCCTCTCCATTCCCTAACCCTAACCCTAACCCGAATCCTAACCCTGACCCTCACCCGAAGCCTTACCCTCACCCGTGCCCTAATCTTAACCAGGACACCAAGACTAACTCGTGCCCTGAAACGTACGCTAACACTAAACCGCAGCGGTACCCTAACCTGTACCCTAATCCCTCTCCATTCACTAAACCTAACCCTAACCTGAAACCTAACCATGACACTCACCCGAAACTTTACCCTCACCCGTGTCCTAATTTTAACCAGTACATCAACACTAACCCATGCCCTCTAACGTCGCCAACCCTAAGCCATTGCCGTACCCTAACCTGTACCCTAATCAATCCCCATTCCCTAACCCTAACCCTAACCCTAACCCTTAACGTGACCCTCTTCCGAGGCCTTACCCTCACCCGTGCCCTAATCGTAAGCAGTACACTAACACTAACTAGTGACCTCACACGTACGCTAAACCTTAAGCGTTGTGGTACCCTAAACTGTGCCCTAATATCTCCCCATTCCCTAACCCTAACCCTAACCCGAATTCTATCCCTGACCCTCACCCGAAACCTTACCCTCACCCGTGCCCTAATCTTAACCAGGACACCAACACTAACTTGTGCCCTCACACGTACGCTAACCCTTAATCGTTGTCGTACCCTAAACTGTACCCTAATCCCTCCCCATTCCCTAACCCTAACCCTAACCCGAATCCTAACCCTGACCCTCACCTGAAGCCTTACCCTCACCCGTGCCCTAATCTTAACCAGGACACTAACACTAACCCTTGCCCTCACACGAACGCTAACCCTTAAGCACTGTCGTACCCTAAGCTGTACCCTAATCCCTCTCCATTCCCTAACCCTAACCCTAACCTGAAACCTAACCATGACACTCACCCGAAACTTTACCCTCACCCGTGTCCTAATTTTAACCAGTACATCAACACTAACCCATGCCCTCTAACGTAGGCCAACCCTAAGCCATTACCGTACCCTAACCTGTACCCTAATCAATCCCCATTCCCTAACCCTAACCCTTAACGTGACCCTCTTCCGAGGCCTTACCCTCACCCGTGCCCTAATCGTAAGCAGTACACTAACACTATCTAGTGACCTCACACGTACGCTAAACCTTAAGCGTTGTGGTACCCTAAACTATGCCCTAATATCTCCCCATTCCCTAACCCTAACCCTAACCCGAATTCTATACCTGACCCTCACCCGAAACCTTACCCTCACCCGTGCCCTAATCTTAACCAGTACACCAACACTAACTCGTGCCCACACACGTACGCTAACACTTAATCGCTTTCGTACCCTAAACTGTACCCTAATCCCTCCCCATTCCCTAACCCTAATCCTAACCCGAATCCTAACCCTGACCCTCACCTGAAGCCTTACCCTCACCCGTGCCCTAATCTTAACCAGGACACTAACAGTAACCCTTGCCCTCACACGAACGCTAACCCTTAAGCACTGTCGTACCCTAAGCTGTACCCTAATCGCTCTGCATTCCTTAACCCTAACCCTAACCCGAATCCTAACCCTGACCCTCACCCAAAGCCTTACCCTCACCCGTGCCCTAATCTTAACCAGGACACCAACACTAACTGGTGCCATCACACGTACGCTAAACCTTAAGCGTTGTCGTACCCTAAATTGTACCCTAATCCCTCCCCATTCTTTAACCCTAACACTAACCCCATCACTAAACCTGACCCACTTCCGATGCCCTACCCTAACCAATGCCCTAATCTTAACCAGTACACAAACACTAACTCATGCCCTCAAACGTACGCTAACCCTTAAGCATTGTCGTACCCTATCCTGTACCCTAATCCCTCCCCATTCCCTAACCCTAACCCTAAGCGAAACCCTGAACGTGACCCTTTTCCGAGGGCTTACCCTCATCGGTGCCGTTGTCTTAACCAGTACACCAACACTAACTCGTGCCCTCACACTTACGCTAACCCTTAAGCATTGTCGTACCCTAACCTGTACCCTAATCCCTCTCCATTCCATAACCCTAACCCTAACCCGAATCCTAACCCTGACACTCACCCGAAGCCTTACCCTCACCCGTGCCCTAATCTTAACCAGGACACCAAGACTAACTCGTGCCCTCAAACGTACGCTAACACTAAACCGCAGCGGTACCCTAAGCTGTACCCTAATCCCTCTCCATTCCCTAACCCTAACCCTAACCTGAAACCTAACCATGACACTCACCCGAAACTTTACCCTCACCCGTGTCCTAATTTTAACCAGTACATCAACACTAACCCATGCCCTCTAACGTACGCCAACCCTAAGCCATTGCCGTACCCTAACCTGTACCCTAATCAATCCCCATTCCCTAACCCTAACCCTAACCCTAACCCTTAACGTGACCCTCTTCCGAGGCCTTACCCTCACCCGTGCCCTAATGGTAAGCAGTTCACTAACACTAACTAGCGACCTCACACGTACGCTAAACCTTAAGCGTTGTGGTACCCTAACCTGTGCCCTAATATCTCCCCATTCCCTAACCCTAACCCTAACCCGAATTCTATCCCTGACCCTCACCCGAAACCTTACCCTCACCCGTCCCCTAATCTTAACCAGGACACCAACACTAACTTGTGCCCTCACATGTACGCTAACCCTTAATCGTTGTCGTACCCTAAACTGTACCCTAATCCCTCCCCATTCCCTAACCCTAACCCTAAACCGAATCCTAACCCTGACCCTCACCTGAAGCCTTACCCTCACCCGTGCCCTAATCTTAACCAGGACACTAACACTAACACTTGACCTCACACGAACGTTAACCCTTAAGCACTGTCGTACCCTAAGCTGTACCCTAATCCCTCTGCATTCCTTAACCCTAACCCTAACCCGAATCCTAACCCTGACCCTCATCCGAAGCCTTACCCTCACCCGTGCCCTAATCTTAACCAGGACACCAACACTAACTCGTGCCCTCACACGTACGCTAAACCTTAAGCGTTGTCGTACCCTAAATTGTACCCTAATCCCTCCCCATTCCTTAACCCTAACCCTAACCCAATCCCTAAACCTGACCCACTTCCGATGCCCTACCCTAACCAATGCCCTAATCTTAACCAGGACACAAACACTAACTCATGCCCTCAAACGTACGCTAACCCTTAATCATTGTCGTACCCTATCCTGTACCCTAATCCCTCCCCATTCCCTAACCCTAACCCTAGGCGAAACCCTGAACGTGACCCTTTTCCGAGGCCTTACCCTCATCGGTGCCGTTGTCTTAACCAGTACACCAACACTAACTCGTGCCCTCACACTTACGCTAACCCTTAAGCATTGTCGTACCCTATCCTGTACCCTAATCCCTCCCCATTCCCTAACCCTAACACTAAACGAAACCCTGAACGTGACCCTTTTCCGAGGCCTTACCCTCATCGGTGCCGTTGTCTTAACCAGTACACCAACACTAACTCGTGCCCTCACACTTACGCTAACCCTTAAGCATTGTCGTACCCTAACCTGTACCCTAATCCCTCGCCATTCCCTAACCCTAACCCTAACCCGAATCCTAACCCTGACCCTCACCCGAAGCCTTACCCTCACCCGTGCCCTAATCTTAACCAGGACACCAAGACTAACTCGTGCCCTCAAACGTACGCTAACACTAAACCGAAGCGGTACCCTAACCTCTACCCTAATCCCTCTCCATTCCCTAACCCTAACCGTAACCTGAAACCTAACCATGACACTCACCCGAAACTTTACCCTCACCCGTGTCCTAATTTTAACCAGTACATCAACACTAACCCATGCCCTCTAACGTACGCCAAACCTAAGCCATTGCCGTACCCTAACCTGTACCCTAATCAATCCCCATTCCCTAAACCTAACCCTAACCCTAACCCTTAACGTGACCCTCTTCCGAGGCCTTACCCTCACCCGTGCCCTAATCGTAAGCAGTACACTAACACTAACTAGTGACCTCACACGTACGCTAAACCTTAAGCGTTGTGGTACCCTAAACTGTGCCCTAATATCTCCCCATTCCCTAACCCTAACCCTAACCCGAATTCTATCCCTGACCCTCACCCGAAACTTTACCCTCACCTGTGCCCTAATCTTAATCAGGACACCAACACTAACTCGTGCCTTCACACGTACGCTAAACCTTAAGCGTTGTCGTACCCTAAATTGTACCCTAATCCCTCCCCATTCCTTAACCCTAACCCTATCCCCATCCCTAAACCTGACCCACTTCCGATGCCCTACCCTAACCAATGCCCTAATTTTAACCAGTACACAAACACTAACTCATGCCTTCAAACGTACGCTAACCCTTAAGCATTGTCGTACCCTACCCTGTACCCTAATCCCTCCCCATTCCCTAACCCTAACCCTAACCCGAATCCTAACCCTGACCCTCACCTGAAGCCTTACCCTCACCCGTGCCCTAATCTTAACCAGGACACTAACACTAACCCTTGCCCTCACACGGACGCTAACCCTTAAGCACTCTCGTACCCTAAGCTGTACCCTAATCGCTCTGCATTCCTTAACCCTAACCCTAACCCGAATCCTAACCCTGACCCTCACCCAAAGCCTTTCCCTCACCCGTACCCGAATCTTAACCAGGACACCAACACTAACTGGTGCCCTCACACGTACGCTAAACCTTAAGCGTTGTCGTACCCTAAATTGTACCCTAATCCCTCCCCATTGCTTAACACTAACACTAACCCCATCCCTAAACCTGACCCACTTCCGATGCCCTACCCTAACCAATGCTCTAATCTTAACCAGTACACAAACACTAACTCATGCCCTCAAACGTACGCTAACCCTTAAGCATTGTCGTACCCTATCCTGTAGCCTAATCCCTCCCCTTCCCTAACCCTAACCCTAAGCGAAACAATGAACGTGACCCTTTTCCGAGGCCTTACCCTCATCGGTGCCGTTGTCTTAACCAGTACACCAACAGTAACTCGTGCCCTCACACTTACGCTAACCCTTAAGCATTGTCGTACCCTAACCTGTACCCTAATCCCTCTCCATTCCCTAACCCTAACCCTAACCCGAATCCTAACCCTAACCCTCACCCGAAGCCTTACCCTCACCCGTGCCCTAATCTTAACCAGGACACCAAGACTAACTCGTGCCCTCAAACGTACGCTAACACTAAACCGCAGCGGTACCCTAACCTGTACCCTAATCCCTCTCCATTCCCTAACCCTAACCCTAACCTGAAACCTAACCATGACACTCTCCCGAAACTTTACCCTCACCCGTGTCCTAATTTTAACCAGTACATCAACTCTAACCCATGCCCGCTAACGTACGCCAACCCTAAGCCATTGCCGTACCCTAACCTGTACCCTAATCAATCCCCATTCCCTAACCCTAGCCCTAACCCTAACCCTTAACGTGACCCTCTTCCGAGGCCTTACCCTCACCCGTGCCCTAATCGTAAGCAGTACACTAACACTAACTAGTGACCTCACACGTATGCTAAACCTTAAGCGTTGTGGTACCCTAAACTGTGCCCTAATATCTCCCCATTCCCTAACCCTAACCCTAACCCGAATTCTATCCCTGACCCTCACCCGAAACCTTACCCTCACCCGTGCCCTAATCTTAACCAGGACACCAACACTAACTCGTGCCCTCAAACGTACGCTAACACTAAACCGCAGCGGTACCCTAACCTGTACCCTAATCCCTCTCCATTCCCTAACCCTAACCCTAACCTGAAACCTAACCATGACACTCACCCGAAACTTTACCCTCACCCGTGTCCTAATTTTAACCAGTACATCAACACTAACCCATGCCCTCTAACGTACGCCAACCCTAAGCCATTGCCGTACCCTAACCTGTACCCTAATCAATCCCCATTCCCTAACCCTAACCCTAACCCTAACCCTTAACGTGACCGTCTTCCGAGGCCTTACCCTCACCCGTGCCCTAATCGTAAGCAGTACACTAACACTAACTTGTGCCCTCACACGTACGCTAACCCTTAATCGTTGTCGTACCCTAAACTGTACCCTAATCCCTCCCCATTCCCTAACCCTAACCCTAACCCGAATCCTAACCCTGACCCTCACCTGAAGCCTTACCCTAACCCGTGCCCTAATCTTAACCAGGACACTAACACTAACCCTTGCCCTCACACGAACGCTAACCCTTAAGCACTGTCGTACCCTAAGCTGTACCCTAATCCCTCTGCATTCCTTAACCCTAACCCTAACCCGAATCCTAACCCTGACCCTCACCCGAAGCCTTACCCTCACCCGTGCCCTAATCTTAACCAGGACACCAACACTAACTCGTGCCCTCACACGTACGCTAAACCTTAAGCGTTGTCGTACCCTAAATTGTACCCTAATCCCTCCCCATTCCTTAACCCTAACCCTAACCCCATCCCTAAACCTGACCCACTTCTGATGCCCTACCCTAACCAATGCCCTAATCTTAACCAGGACACAAACACTAACTCATGCCCTCAAACGTACGCTAACCCTTAAGCATTGTCGTACCCTATCCTGTACCCTAATCCCTCCCCATTCCCTAACCCTAATCTTAAGCGAAACCCTGAACGTAACCCTTTTCCGACGCCTTACCCTCATCGGTGCCGTTGTCTTAACCAGTACACCAACACTAACTCGTGCCCTCACACTTACGCTAACATTTAAGCATTGTCATACCCTAACCTGTACCCTAATCCCTCTCCATTCCCTAACCCTAACCCTAACCCGAATCCTAACCCTGACCCTCACCCGAAGCCTTACCCTCACCCGTGCCCTAATCTTAACCAGGACACCAAGACTAACTCGTGCCCTGAAACGTACGCTAACACTAAACCGCAGCGGTACCCTAACCTGTACCCTAATCCCTCTCCATTCACTAAACCTAACCCTAACCTGAAACCTAACCATGACACTCACCCGAAACTTTACCCTCACCCGTGTCCTAATTTTAACCAGTACATCAACACTAACCCATGCCCTCTAACGTCGCCAACCCTAAGCCATTGCCGTACCCTAACCTGTACCCTAATCAATCCCCATTCCCTAACCCTAACCCTAACCCTAACCCTTAACGTGACCCTCTTCCGAGGCCTTACCCTCACCCGTGCCCTAATCGTAAGCAGTACACTAACACTAACTAGTGACCTCACACGTACGCTAAACCTTAAGCGTTGTGGTACCCTAAACTGTGCCCTAATATCTCCCCATTCCCTAACCCTAACCCTAACCCGAATTCTATCCCTGACCCTCACCCGAAACCTTACCCTCACCCGTGCCCTAATCTTAACCAGGACACCACCACTAACTTGTGCCCTCACACGTACGCTAACCCTTAATCGTTGTCGTACCCTAAACTGTACCCTAATCCCTCCCCATTCCCTAACCCTAACCCTAACCCGAATCCTAACCCTGACCCTCACCTGAAGCCTTACCCTCACCCGTGCCCTAATCTTAACCAGGACACTAACACTAACCCTTGCCCTCACACGAACGCTAACCCTTAAGCACTGTCGTACCCTAAGCTGTACCCTAATCCCTCTCCATTCCCTAACCCTAACCCTAACCTGAAACCTAACCATGACACTCACCCGAAACTTTACCCTCACCCGTGTCCTAATTTTAACCAGTACATCAACACTAACCCATGCCCTCTAACGTAGGCCAACCCTAAGCCATTACCGTACCCTAACCTGTACCCTAATCAATCCCCATTCCCTAACCCTAACCCTTAACGTGACCCTCTTCCGAGGCCTTACCCTCACCCGTGCCCTAATCGTAAGCAGTACACTAACACTATCTAGTGACCTCACACGTACGCTAAACCTTAAGCGTTGTGGTACCCTAAACTATGCCCTAATATCTCCCCATTCCCTAACCCTAACCCTAACCCGAATTCTATACCTGACCCTCACCCGAAACCTTACCCTCACCCGTGCCCTAATCTTAACCAGTACACCAACACTAACTCGTGCCCACACACGTACGCTAACACTTAATCGCTTTCGTACCCTAAACTGTACCCTAATCCCTCCCCATTCCCTAACCCTAATCCTAACCCGAATCCTAACCCTGACCCTCACCTGAAGCCTTACCCTCACCCGTGCCCTAATCTTAACCAGGACACTAACAGTAACCCTTGCCCTCACACGAACGCTAACCCTTAAGCACTGTCGTACCCTAAGCTGTACCCTAATCGCTCTGCATTCCTTAACCCTAACCCTAACCCGAATCCTAACCCTGACCCTCACCCGAAGCCTTACCCTCACCCGTGCCCTAATCTTAACCAGGACACCAACACTAACTCGTGCCCTCACACGTACGCTAAACCTTAAGCCTTGTCGTACCCTAAATTGTACCCTAATCCCTCCCCATTCCTTAACCCTAACCCTAACCCCATCCCTAAACCTGACCCACTTCCGATGCCCTACCCTAACCAATGCCCTAATCTTAACCAGTACACAAACACCAACTCATGCCCTCAAACGTACGCTAACCCTTAAGCATCGTCGTACCCTATCCTGTACCCTAATCCCTCCCCATTCCCTAACCCTAACCCTAAGCGAAACCCTGAACGTGACCCTTTTCCGAGGCCTTACCCTCATCGGTGCCGTTGTCTTAACCAGTACACCAACACTAACTCGTGCCCTCACACTTACGCTAACCCTTAAGCATTGTCGTACCCTAACCTGTACCCTAATCCCTCTCTATTCCCTAACCTTAACCCTAACCCGAATCCTAACCCTGACCCCCACCCGAAGCCTTACCCTCACCCGTGCCCTAATCTTAACCAGGACACCAAGACTAACTCGTGCCCTCACACGTACGCTAACACTAAACCGCAGCGGTACCCTAACCTGTACCCTAATCCCTCTCCATTCCCTAACCCTAACCCTAACCTGAAACCTAACCATGACACTCACCCGAAACTATACCCTCACCCGTGTCCTAATTTTAACCAGTACATCAACACTAACCCATGCCCTCTAACGTACGTTAACCCTAAGCCATTGCCGTACCCTAACCTGTACCCTAATCAATCCCCATTACCTAACCCTAACCCTAACCCTAACCCTTAACGTGACCCTCTTCCGAGGCCTTACCCTCACCCGTGCCCTAATCGTAAACAGTACACTAACAGTAACTAGTGACCTCACACGTACGCTAAAACTTAAGCGTCGTGGTACCCTAAACTGTGCCCTAATATCTCCCCATTCCCTAACCCTAACCCTAACCCGAATTCTATCCCTGACCCTCACCCGAAACTTTACCCTCACCTGTGCCCTAATCTTAATCAGGACACCAACACTAACTCGTGCCCTCACACGTACGCTAAACCTTAAGCGTTGTCGTACCCTAAATTGTACCCTAATCCCTCCCCATTCCTTAACCCTAACCCTAACCCCATCCCTAAACCTGACCCACTTCCGATGCCCTACCCTAACAATGCCCTAATCTTAACCAGGACACAAACACTAACCCATGCCCTCAAACGTACGCTAACCCTTAAGCATTGTCGTACCCTAACCTGTACCCTAATCCCTCTCCATTCCCTAACCCTAACCCTAACCCGAATCCTAACCCTGACCCTCACCCGAAGCCTTACCCTCACCCGTGCCCTAATCTTAACCAGGACACCAAGACTAACTCGTGCCCTCAAAAGTACGCTAACACTAAACCGCAGTGGTACCCTAACCTGTACCCTAATCCCTCTCCATTCCCTAACCCTAACCCTAACCTGAAACCTAACCATGACACTCACCCGAAACTTTACCCTCACCCGTGTCCTAATTTTAACCAGTACATCAACACTAACCCATGCCCTCTAACGTCGCCAACCCTAAGCCATTGCCGTACCCTAACCTGTACCCTAATCAATCCCCATTCCCTAACCCTAACCCTAACCCTAACCCTTAACGTGACCCTTTTCCGAGGCCTTACCCTCACCCGTGCCCTAATCGTAAGCAGTACACTAACACTAACTAGTGACCTCACACGTACGCTAAACCTTAAGCGTTGTGGTACCCTAAACTGTGCCCTAATATCTCCCCATTCCCTAACCCTAACCCTAACCCGAATTCTATCCCTGACCCTCACCCGAAACCTTAACCTCACCCGTGCCCTAATCTTAACCAGGACACCAACACTAACTTGTGCCCTCACACGTACGCTAACCCTTAATCGTTGTCGTACCCTAAACTGTACCCTAATCCTTCCCAATTCCCTAACCCTAACCCTAACCCGAATCCTAACCCTGACCCTCACCTGAAGCCTTACCCTCACCCGTGCCCTAATCTTAACCAGGACACTAACACTAACACTTGCCCTCACACGAACGCTAACCGTTAAGCACTGTCGTACCCTAAGCTGTACCCTAATCCCTCTGCATTCCTTAACCCTAACCCTAACCCGAATCCTAACCCTGACCCTCACCCGAAGCCTTACCCTCACCCGTGCCCTAATCTTAACCAGGACACCAACACTAACTCGTGCCCTCACACGTACGCTAAACCTTAAGCGTTGTCGTACCCTAAATTGTACCCTAATCCCTCCCCATTCCTTAACCCTAACCCTAACCCCATCCCTAAATCTGACCCACTTCCGATGCCCTACCCTAACCAATGCCCTAATCTTAACCAGTACACAAACACTAACTCATGCCCTCAAACGTACGCTAACCCTTAAGCATTGTCGTACCCTATCCTGTACCCTAATCCCTCCCCATTCCCTAACCCTAACCTTAAGCGAAACCCTGAAAGTGACCCTTTTCCGAGGCCTTACCCTCATCGGTGCCGTTGTCTTACCCAGTACACCAACACTAAATTGTGCCCTCACACTTACGCTAACCCTTAAGCATTGTCGTACCCTAACCTGTACCCTAATCCCTCTCCATTCCCTAAAACTAACCCTAACCCGAATCCTAACCCTGACCCTCACCCGAAGCCTTACCCTCACCCGTGCCCTAATCTTAACCAGGACACCAAGACTAACTCGTGCCCTCACACGTACGCTAACACTAAACCGCAACGGTACCCTAACCTGTACCCTAATCCCTCTCCATTCCCTAACCCTAACCCTAACCTGAAACCTAACCATGACACTCACCCGAAACTTTACCCTCACCCGTGTCCTAATTTTAACCAGTACATCAACACTAACCCATGCCCTCTAACGTACGCCAACCCTAAGCCATTGCCGTACCCTAACCTGTACCCTAATCAATCCCCATTCCCTAACCCAAACCCTAACCCTAACCCTTAACGTGACCCTCTTCCGAGGCCTTACCCTCACCCGTGCCCTAATCGTAAGCAGTACACTAACACTAACTAGTGACCTCACACGTACGCTAAACCTTAAGCGTTGTGGTACCCTAAACTGTGCCCTAATATCTCCCCATTCCCTAACCCTAACCCTAACCCGAATTTTATCCCTGACCCTCACCCGAAACCTTACCCTCACCCGTGCCCTAATCTTAACCAGGACACCAACACTAACTTGTGCCCTCACACGTATGCTAACCCTTAATCGTTGTCGTACCCTAAACTGTACCCTAATCCCTCCCCATTCCCTAACCCTAACCCTAACCCGAATCCTAACCCTGACCCTCACCTGAAGCCTTACCCTCACCCGTGCCCTAATCTTAACCAGGACACTAACACTAAGCCTTGCCCTCACACGAAGGCTAACCCTTAAGTACTGTCGTACCCTAAGCTGTACCCTAATCCCTCTGCATTCCTTAACCCTAACCCTAACCCGAATCCTAACCCTGACCCTCACCCGAAGCCTTACCCTCACCCGTGCCCTAATCTTAACCAGGACACCAACACTAACACGTGCCCTCACACGTACGCTAAACCTTAAGCGTTGTCGTACCCTAAATTGTACCCTAATCCCTCCCCATTCCTTAACCCTAACCCTAACCCCATCCCTAAACCTGACCCACTTCCGATGCCCTACCCTAACCAATGCCCTAATCTTAACCAGTACACAAACACTAACTCATGCCCTCAAACGTACGCTAACCCTTAAGCATTGTCGTACCCTATCCTGTACCCTAATCCCTCCCCATTCCCTAACCCTAACCCTAAGCGAAACCCTGAACGTGACCCTTTTCCGAGGCCTTACCCTCATCGGTGCCGTTGTCTTAACCAGTACACCAACACTAACTCGTGCCCTCACACTTACGCTAACCCTTAAGCATTGTCGTACCCTAACCTGTACCCTAATCCCTCTCCATTCCCTAACCCTAACCCTAACCCGAATCCTAACCCTGACCCTCACCCGAAGCCTTACCCTCACCCGTGCCCTAATCTTAATCAGGACACCAAGACTAACTCGTGCCCTCACACGTACGCTAACACTAAACCGCAGCGGTACCCTAACCTGTACCCTAATCCCTCTCCATTCCCTAACCCTAACCCTAACCTGAAACCTAACCATCACACTCACCCGAAACTTTACCCTCACCCGTGTCCTAATTTTAACCAGTACATCAACACTAACCCATGCCCTCTAACGTACGCCAACCCTAAGCCATTGCCGTACCCTAACCTGTACCCTAATCAATCCCCATTCCCTAACCCTAACCCTAACCCTAACCCTTAACGTGACCCTCTTCCGAGGCCTTACCCTCACCCGTGCCCTAATCGTAAGCAGTACACTAACACTAACTAGTGACCTCACACGAACGCAAAACCTTAAGCGTTGTGGTACCCTAAACTGTGCCCTAATATCTCCCCATTCCCTAACCCTAACCCTAACCCGAATTCTATCCCTGACCCTCACCCGAAACCTTACCCTCACCCGTGCCCTAATCTTAACCAGGACACCAACACTAACTTGTTCCCTCACACGTACGCTAACACTTAATCGTTGTCGTACCCTAAACTGTACCCTAATCCCTCCCCATTCCCTAACCCTAACCCTAACCCGAATCCTAACCCTGACCCTCACCTGAAGCCTTACCCTCACCCGTGCCCTAATCTTAACCAGGACACTAACACTAACCCTTGCCCTCACACGAACGCTAACCCTTAAGCACTGTCGTACCCTAAGCTGTACCCTAATCCCTCTGCATTCCTTAACCCTAACCCTAACCCGAATCCTAACCCTGACACTCACCCGAAACCTTACCCTCACCCGTGCCCTAATCCTAACCAGGACACCAACACTAACTCGTGCCCTCACACGTACGCTAAACCTTAAGCGTTGTCGTACCCTAAATTGTACCCTAATCCCTCCCCATTCCTTAACCCTAACCCTAACCCCATCCCTAAACCTGACCCACTTCCGATGCCCTACCCTAACCAATGCCCTAATCTTAACCAGTACACAAACACCAACTCATGCCCTCAAACGTACGCTAACCCTTAAGCATCGTCGTACCCTATCCTGTACCCTAATCCCTCCCCATTCCCTAACCCTAACCCTAAGCGAAACCCTGAACGTGACCCTTTTCCGAGGCCTTACCCTCATCGGTGCCGTTGTCTTAACCAGTACACCAACACTAACTCGTGCCCTCACACTTACGCTAACCCTGAAGCATTGTCGTACCCTAACCTGTACCCTAATCCCTCTCTATTCCCTAACATTAACCCTAACCCGAATCCTAACCATGACCCTCACCCGAAGCCTTACCCTCACCCGTACCCTAATCTTAACCAGGACACCAAGACTAACTCGTGCCCTCACACGTACGCTAACACTAAACCGCAGCGGTACCCTAACCTGTACCCTAATCCCTCTCCATTCCCTAACCCTAACCCTAACCTGAAACCTAACCATGACACTCACCCGAAACTATACCCTCACCCGTGTCCTAATTTTAACCAGTACATCAACACTAACCAATGCCCTCTAACGTACGTTAACCCTAAGCCATTGCCGTACCCTAACCTGTACCCTAATCAATCCCCATTCCCTAACCCTAACCCTAACCCTAACCTTTAACATGACCCTCTTCCGAGGCCTTACCCTCACCCGTGCCCTAATCGTAAACAGTACACTAACACTAACTAGTGACCTCACACGTACGCTAAAACTTAAGCGTCGTGGTACCCTAAACTGTGCCCTAATATCTCCCCATTCCCTAACCCTAACCCTAACCCGAATTCTATCCCTGACCCTCACCCGAAACTTTACCCTCACCTCTGCCCTAATCTTAATCAGGACACCAACACTAACTCGTGCCCTCACACGTACGCTAAACCTTAAGCGTTGTCGTACCCTAAATTGTTCCCTAATCCCTCCCCATTCCTTAACCCTAACCCTAACCCCATCCCTAAACCTGACCCACTTCCGATGCCCTAACCTAACCAATGCCCTAATCTTAACCAGGACACAAACACTAACTCATGCCCTCAAACGTACGCTAACCCTTAAGCATTGTCGTACCCTAACCTGTACCCTAATCCCTCCCCATTCCCTAACCCTAACCCTAAGCGAAACCCTGAACGTGACCCTTTTCCGAGGCCTTACCCTCATCGGTGCCGTTGTCTTAACCAGTAAACCAACACTAACTCGTGCCCTCACACTTACGCTAACCCTTAAGCATTGTCGTACCCTAACCTGTACCCTAATCCCTCTCCATTCCCTAACCCTAACCCTAACCCGAATCCTAACCCTGAACCTCACCCGAAGCCTTACCCTCACCCGTGCCCTAATCTTAACCAGGACACCAAGACTAACTAGTGCCCTCACACGTACGCTAACACTAAACCTCAGCGGTACCCTAACCTGTACCCTAATCCCTCTCCATTCCCTAACCCTAACCCTAACCTGAAACCTAACCATGACACTCACCCGAAACTTTACCCTCACCCGTGTCCTAATTTTAACCAGTACATCAACACTAACCCATGCCCTCTAACGTACGCCAACCCTAAGCCATTGCCGTACCCTAACCTGTACCCTAATCAATCCCCATTCCCTAACCCTAACCCTAACCCTAACCCTTAACGTGACCCTCTTCCGAGGCCTTACCCTCACCCGTGCCCTAATCGTAAGCAGTACACTAACACTAACTAGTGACCTCACACTTACGCTAAACCTTAAGCGTTGTGGTACCCTAAACTGTGCCCTAATATCTCCCCATTCCCTAACCCTAACCCTAACCCGAATTCTATCCCTGACCCTCACCCGAAACCTTACCCTCACCCGTGCCCTAAACTTAACCAGGACACCAACACTAACTTGTGCCCTCACACGTACGCTAACCCTTAATCGTTGTCGTACCCTAAACTGTACCCTCATCCCTCCCCATTCCCTAACCCTAACCCTAACCCGAATCCTAACCCTGACCCTCACCTGAAGCCTTACCCTCACCCGTGCCCTAATCTTAACCAGGACACTAACACTAACCCTTGCCCTCACACGAACGCTAACCCTTAAGCACTGTCGTACCCTAAGCTGTACCCTAATCCCTCTGCATTCCTTAACCCTAACCCTAACCCGAATCCTAACCCTGACCCTCACCCGAAGCCTTACCCTCACCCGTGCCCTTATCTTAACCAGGACACCAACACTAACTCGTGCCCTCACACGTACGCTAAACCTTAAGCGTTGTCGTACCCTAAATTGTACCCTAATCCCTCCCCATTCCTTAACCCTAACCCTAACCCCATCCCTAAACCTGACCCACTTCCGATGCCCTACCCTAACCAATGCCCTAATCTTAACCAGGACACAAACACTAACTCATGCCCTCAAACGTACGCTAACCCTTAAGCATTGTCGTACCCTATCCTGTACCCTAAACCCTCCCCATTCTCTAACCCTAACCCTAAGCGAAACCCTGAACGTGACCCTTTTCCGAGGCCTTACCCTCATCGGTGCCGTTGTCTTAACCAGTACACCAACACTAACTCGTGCCCTCACACTTACGCTAACCCTTAAGCATTGTCGTACCCTAACCTGTACCCTAATCCCTCTCCATTCCCTAACCCTAACCCTAACCCGAATCCTAACCCTGACCCTCACCCGAAGCCTTACCCTCACCCGTGCCCTAAACTTAACCAGGACACCAAGACTAATTCGTGCCCTCAAACGTACGCTAACACTAAACCGCAGCGGTACCCTAACCTGTACCCTAATACCTCTCCATTCCCTAACCCTAACCCTAACCTGAAACCTAACCATGACACTCCCCCGAAACTTTACCCTCACCCGTGTCCTAATTTTAACCAGTACATCAACACTAACCCATGCCCTCTAACGTACGCCAACCCTAAGCCATTGTCGTACCCTAACCTGTACCCTAATCAATCCCCATTCCCTAACCCTAACCCTAACCCTAACCCTTAACGTGACCCTCTTCCGAGGCCTTACCCTCACCCGTGCCCTAATCGTAAGCAGTACACTAACACTAACTAGTGACCTCACACGTACGCTAAACCTTAAGCGTTGTGGTACCCTAAACTGTGCCCTAATATCTCCCCATTCCCTAACCCTAACCCTAACCCGAATTCTATCCCTGACCCTCACCCAAAACCTTACCCTCACCCGTGCCCTAATCTTAACCAGGACACCAACACTAACTTGTGCCCTCAAACGTACGCTAACCCTTAATCGTTGTCGTACCCTAAACTGTACCCTAATCCTTCCCCATTCCCTAACCCTAACCCTAACCCGAATCCTAATCCTGACCCTCACCTGAAGCATTACCCTCACCCGTGCCCTAATCTTAACCAGGACACTAACACTAACCCTTGCCCTCACACGAACGCTAACCCTTAAGCACTGTCGTACCCTAAGCTGTACCCTAATCCCTCTGCATTCCTTAACCCTAACCCTAACCCGAATCCTAACCCTGACCCTCACCCGAAGCCTTACCCTCACCCGTGCCCTAATCTTAACCAGGACACCAACACTAACTCGTGCCCTCACACGTACGCTAAACCTTAAGTGTTGTCGTACCCTAAATTGTACCCTAATCCCTCCCCATTCCTTAACCCTAACCCTAACCCCATCCCTAAATCTGACCCACTTCCGATGCCCTACCCTCACCAATGCCCTAATCTTAACCAGTACACAAACACTAACTCATGCCCTCAAACGTACGCTAACCCTTAAGCATTGTCGTACCCTATCCTGTACCCTAATCCCTCCCCATTCCCTAACCCTAACCCTAAGCGAAACCCTGAACGTGACCCTTTTCCGAGGCCTTACCCTCATCGGTGCCGTTGTCTTAAGCAGTACACCAACACTAACTCGTGCCCTCACTCTTACGCTAACCCTTAAGCATTGTCGTACCCTAACCTGTACCCTAATCCCTCTCCATTCCCTAACCCTAACCCTAACCCGAATCCTAACCCTGACCCTCACCCGAAGCCTTACCCTCACCCGTGCCCTAATCTTAACCAGGACACCAAGACTAACTCGTGCCCTCACACTTACGCTAACCCTTAAGCATTGTCGTACCCTAACCTGTACCCTAATCCCTCTCCATTCCCTAACCCTAACCCTAACCCGAATCCTAACCCTGACCCTCACCCGACGCCTTACCCTCACCCGTGCCCTAATCTTAACCAGGACACCAAGACTAACTCGTGCCCTCACACGTACGCTAACAATAAACCGCAGCGGTACCCTAACCTGTACCCTAATCCCTCTCCATTCCCTAACCCTAACCCTAACCTGAAACCTAACCATGACACTCACAAGAAACTTTACCCTCACCCGTGTCCTAATTTTAACCAGTACATCAACACTAACCCATGCCCTCTAACGTACGCCAACCCTAAGCCATTGCCGTACCCTAACCTGTACCCTAATCAATCCCCATTCCCTAACCCTAACCCTAACCCTAACCCTTAACGTGACCCTCTTCCGAGGCCTTACCCTCACCCGTGCCCTAATCATAAGCAGTAAAATAACACTAACTAGTGACCTCACACGTACGCTAAACCTTAAGCGTTGTGGTACCCTAAACTGTGCCCTAATATCTCCCCATTCCCTAACCCTAACCCTAACCCGAATTCTATCCCTGACCCTCACCCGAAACCTTACCCTCACCCGTGCCCTAATCTTAACCAGGACACCAACACTAACTTGTGCGCTCACACGTACGCTAACCCTTAATCGTTGTCGTACCCTAAACTGTACCCTCATCCCTCCCCATTCCCTAACCCTAACCCTAACCCGAATCCTAAACCTGACCCTCACCAGAAGCCTTACCCTCACCCGTGCCCTAATCTTAACCAGGACACTAACACTAACCCTTGCCCTCACACGAACGCTAACCCTTAAGTACTGTCGTACCCTAAGCTGTACCCTAATCCCTCTGCATTCCTTAACCCTAACCCTAACCCCATCCCTAAACCTGACCAACTTCCGATGCCCTACCCTAACCAATGCCCTAATCTTAACCAGGACACAAACACTAACTCATGCCCTCAAACGTACGCTAACCCTTAAGCATTGTCGTACCCTATCCTGTACCCTAATCCCTCCCCATTCCCTAACCCTAACCCTAAGCGAAACCCTGAACGTGACCCTTTACCGAGGCCTTACCCTCATCGGTGCCGTTGTCTTAAGCAGTACACCAACACTAACTCGTGCCCTCACACTTACGCTAACCCTTAAGCATTGTCGTACCCTAACCTGTACCCTAATCCCTCTCCATTCCCTAACCCTAACCCTAACCCGAATCCTAACCCTGACCCTCACCCGAAGCCTTACCCTCACCCGTGCCCTAATCTTAACCAGGACACCAACACTAACTCGTGCCCTCACACGTACGCTAAACCTTAAGCGTTGTCGTACCCTAAATTGTACCCTAATCCCTCCCCATTCCTTAACCCTAACCCTAACCCCATCCCTAAACCTGACCCACTTCCGATGCCCTACCCTAACCAATGCCCTAATCTTAACCAGGACACAAACACTAACTCATGCCCTCAAACGTACGCTAACCCTTAAGCATTGTCGTACCCTATCCTGTACCCTAATCCCTCCCCATTCCCTAACCCTAACCCGAAGCGAAACACTGAACGTGACCCTTTTCCGAGGCCTTACCCTCATCGGTGCCGTTGTCTTAACCAGTACACCAACACTAACTCGTGCCCTCACACTTACGCTAACCCTTAAGCATTGTCGTACCCTAACCTGTACCCTAATCCCTCTCCATTCCCTAACCCTAACCCTAACCTGAATCCTAACCCTGACCCTCACCAGAAGCCTTACCCTCACCCGTGCCCTAATCTTAACCAGGACACCAAGACTAACCCGTGCCCTCAAACGTACGCTAACACTAAACCGCAGCGGTACCCTAACCTGTACCCTAATCCCTCTCCATTCCCTAACCCTAACCCTAACCTGAAACCTAACCATGACACTCACCCGAAACTTTACCCTCACCCGTGTCCTAATTTTAACCAGTACATCAACACTAACCCATGCCCTCTAACGTACGCCAACCCTAAGCCATTGCCGTACCCTAACCTGTACCCTAATCAATCCCCATTCCCTAACCCTAACCCTAACCCTAACCCTTAACGTGACCCTCTTCCGAGGCCTTACCCTCACCCGTGCCCTAATCGTAAGCAGTACGCTAACACTAACTAGTGACCTCACACGTACGCTAAACCTTAAGCGTTGTGGTACCCTAAACTGTGCCCTAATATCTCCCCATTCCCTAACCCTAACCCTAACCCGAATTCTATCCCTGACCCTCACCCGAAACCTTACCCTCACCCGTGCCCTAATCTTAACCAGGACACCAACACTAACTTGTGCCCTCACACGTACGCTAACCCTTAATCGTTGTCGAACCCTAAACTGTACCCTAATCCCTCCCCATTCCCTAACCCTAAACCTAACCCGAATCCTAATCCTGACCCTCACCTGAAGCATTACCCTCACCCGTGCCCTAATCTTACCCAGGACACTAACACTAAACCTTGCCCTCACACGAACGCTAACCCTTAAGCACTGTCGTACCCTAAGCTGTACCCTAATCCCTCTGCATTCCTTAACCCTAACCCTAACCCGAATCCTAACCCTGACCCTCACCCGAAGCCTTACCCTCACCCGTGCCCTAATCTTAACCAGGACACCAAGACTAACTCGTGCCCTCACACGTACGCTAACACTAAACCGCAGCGGTACCCTAACCTGTACCCTAATCCCTCTCCATTCCCTAACCCTAACCCTAACCTGAAACCTAACCATGACACTCACAAGAAACTTTACCCTCACCCGTGTCCTAATTTTAACCAGTACATCAACACTAACCCATGCCCTCTAACGTACGCCAACCCTAAGCCATTGCCGTACCCTAACCTGTACCCTAATCAATCCCCATTCCCTAACCCTAACCCTAACCCTAACCCTTAACGTGACCCTCTTCCGAGGCCTTACCCTCACCCGTGCCCTAATCGTAAGCAGTACAATAACACTAACTAGTGACCTCACACGTACGCTAAACCTTAAGCGTTGTGGTACCCTAAACTGTGCCCTAATATCTCCCCATTCCCTAACCCTAACCCTAACCCGAATTCTATCCCTGACCCTCACCCGAAACCTTACCCTCACCCGTGCCCTAATCTTAACCAGGACACCAACACTAACTTGTGCGCTCACACGTACGCTAACCCTTAATCGTTGTCGTACCCTAAACTGTACCCTCATCCCTCCCCATTCCCTAACCCTAACCCTAACCCGAATCCTAACCCTGACCCTCACCAGAAGCCTTACCCTCACCCGTGCCCTAATCTTAACCAGGACACTAACACTAACCCTTGCCCTCACACGAACGCTAACCCTTAAGTACTGTCGTACCCTAAGCTGTACCCTAATCCCTCTGCATTCCTTAACCCTAACCCTAACCCCATCCCTAAACCTGACCAACTTCCGATGCCCTACCCTAACCAATGCCCTAATCTTAACCAGGACACAAACACTAACTCATGCCCTCAAACGTACGCTAACCCTTAAGCATTGTCGTACCCTATCCTGTACCCTAATCCCTCCCCATTCCCTAACCCTAACCCTAAGCGAAACCCTGAACGTGACCCTTTACCGAGGCCTTACCCTCATCGGTGCCGTTGTCTTAAGCAGTACACCAACACTAACTCGTGCCCTCACACTTACGCTAACCCTTAAGCATTGTCGTACCCTAACCTGTACCCTAATCCCTCTCCATTCCCTAACCCGAACACTAACCCGAATCCTAACCCTGACCCTCACCCGAAGCCTTACCCTCACGCGTGCCCTAATCTTAACCAGGACACCAACACTAACTCGTGCCCTCACACGTACGCTAAAACTTAAGCGTTGTCGTACCATAAATTGTACCCTAATCCCTCCCCATTCCTTAACCCTAACCCTAACCCCATCCCTAAACCTGACCCACTTCCGATGCCCTACCCTAACCAATGCCCTAATCTTAACCAGGACACAAACACTAACTCATGCCCTCAAACGTACGCTAACCCTTAAGCATTGTCGTACCCTATCCTGTACCCTAATCCCTCTCCATTCCCTAACCCTAACCCTAACCTGAATCCTAACCCTGACCCTCACCAGAAGCCTTACCCTCACCCGTGCCCTAATCTTAACCAGGACACCAAGACTAACCCGTGCCCTCAAACGTACGCTAACACTAAACCGCAGCGGTACCCTAACCTGTACCCTAATCCCTCTCCATTCCCTAACCCTAACCCTAACCTGAAACCTAACCATGACACTCACCCGAAACTTTACCCTCACCCGTGTCCTAATTTTAACCAGTACATCAACACTAACCCATGCCCTCTAACGTACGCCAACCCTAAGCCATTGCCGTACCCTAACCTGTACCCTAATCAATCCCCATTCCCTAACCCTAACCCTAACCCTAACCCTTAACGTGACCCTCTTCCGAGGCCTTACCCTCACCCGTGCCCTAATCGTAAGCAGTACGCTAACACTAACTAGTGACCTCACACGTACGCTAAACCTTAAGCGTTGTGGTACCCTAAACTGTGCCCTAATATCTCCCCATTCCGTAACCCTATCCCTAACCCGAATTCTATCCCTGACCCTCACCCGAAACCTTACCCTCACCCGTGCCCTAATCTTAACCAGGACACCAACACTAACTTGTGCCCTCACACGTACGCTAACCCTTAATCGTTGTCGAACCCTAAATTGTACCCTAATCCCTCCCCATTCCCTAACCCTAAACCTAACCCGAATCCTAACCCTGACCCTCACCTGAAGCCTTATCCTCACCCGTGCCCTAATCTTAACCAGGACACTAACACTAACCCTTGCCCTCACACGAACGCTAACCCTTAAGCACTGTCGTACCCTAAGCTGTGCCCTAATCCCTCTGCATTCCTTAACCCTAACCCTAAACCGAATCCTAACCCTGACCCTCACCCGAAGCCTTACCCTCACCCGTGCCCTAATCTTAACCAGGACACCAACACTAACTCGTGCCCTCACACGTACGCTAAACCTTAAGCGTTGTCGTACCCTAAATTGTACCCTAATCCCTCCCCATTCCTTAACCCTAACCCTAACCCCATCCCTAAATCTGAACCACTTCCGATGCCCTACCCTAACCAATGCCCTAATCTTAACCAGTACACAAACACTAACTCATGCCCTCAAACGTACGCTAACCCTTAAGCATTGTCGTACCCTATCCTGTACCCTAATCCCTCCCCATTCCCTAACCCTAACCCTAAGCGAAACCCTGAACGTGACCCTTTACCGAGGCCTTACCCTCATCGGTGCCGTTGTCTTAAGCAGTACACCAACACTAACTCGTGCCCTCACACTTACGCTAACCCTTAAGCATTGTCGTACCCTAACCTGTACCCTAATCCCTCTCCATTCCCTAATCCTAACCCTAACCCGAATCCTAACCCTGACCCTCACCCGAAGCCTTACCCTCACCCGTGCCCTAATCTTAACCAGGAAACCAAGACTAACTCGTGCCTTCACACTTACGCTAACCCTTAAGCATTGTCGTACCCTAACCTGTACCCTAATCCTTCCCCATTCCCTAAACCTAACCCTAACCCGAATCCTAACCCTGACCCTCACCTGAAGCCTTACCCTCACCCGTGCCCTAATCTTAACCAGGACACTAACACTAACACTTGCCCTCACACGAACGCTAACCCTTAAGCACTGTCGTACCCTAAGCCATACCCTAATCCCTCTGCATTCCTTAACCCTAACCCTAACCCGAATCCTAACCCTGACCCTCACCCGAAGCCTTACCCTCACCCGTGCCCTAATCTTAACCAGGACACCAACACTAACTCGTGCCCTCACACGTACGCTAAACCTTAAGCGTTGTCGTACCCTAAATTGTACCCTAATCCCTCCCCATTCCTTAACCCTAACCCTAACCACATCCCTAAATCTGACCCACTTCCGATGCCCTACCCTAACCAATGCCCTAATCTTAACCAGTACAAAAACACTAACTCATGCCCTCAAACGTACGCTAACCCTTAAGCATTGTCGTACCCTATCCTGTACCCTAATCCCTCCCCATTCCCTAACCCTAACCCTAAGCCAAACCCTGAACGTGACCCTTTTCCGAGGTCTTACCCTCATCGGTGCCGTTGTCTTAAGCAGTACACCAACACTAACTCGTGCCCTCACAGTTACGCTAACCCTTAAGCATTGTCGTACCCTAACCTGTACCCTAATCCCTCTCCATTCCCTAACCCTAACCCTAACCCGAATCCTAACCCTGACCCTCACCCGAAGCCTTACCCTCACCCGTGCCCTAATCTTAACCAGGACACCAAGACTAACTCGTGCCCTCACACTTACGCTAACCCTTAAGCATTGTCGTACCCTAACCTGTACCCTAATCCCTCTCCATTCCCTAACCCTAACCCTAACCCGAATCCTAACCCTGACCCTCACCCGAAGCCTTACCCTCACCCGTGCCCGAATCTTAACCAGGACACCAAGACTAACTCGTGCCCTCACACGTACGCTAACACTAAACCGCAGCGGTACCCTAACCTGTACCCTAATCCCTCTCCATTCCCTAACCCTAACCCTAACCTGAAACCTAACCATGACACTCACCCGAAACTTTACCCTCACCCGTGTCCTAATTTTAACCAGTACATCAACACTAACCCATGCCCTCTAACGTACGCCAACCCTAAGCCATTGCCGTACCCTAACCTGTACCCTAATCAATCCCCATTCCCTAACCCTAACCCTAACCCTAACCCTTAACGTGACCCTCTTCCGAGGCCTTACCCTCACCCGTGCCCTAATCGTAAGCAGTACACTAACACTAACTAGTGACCTCACACGTACGCTAAACCTTAAGCGTTGTGGTACCCTAAACTGTGCCCTAATATCTCCCCATTCCGTAACCCTAACCCTAACCCGAATTCTATCCCTGACCCTCACCCGAAACCTTACCCTCACCCGTGCACTAATCTTAACCAGGACACCAACACTAAATTGTGCCCTCACACGTACGCTAACCCTTAATCGTTGTCATACCCTAAACTGTACCCTAATCCTTCCCCATTCCCTAAACCTAACCCTAACCCGAATCCTAACCCTGACCCTCACCTGAAGCCTTACCCTCACCCGTGCCCTAATCTTAACCAGGACACTAACACTAACACTTGCCCTCACACGAACGGTAACCCTTAAGCACTGTCGTACCCTAAGCCATACCCTAATCCCTCTGCATTCCTTAACCCTAACCCTAACCCGAATCCTAACCCTGACCCTCACCCGAAGCCTTACCCTCACCCGTGCCCTAATCTTAACCAGGACACCAACACTAACTCGTGCCCTCACACGTACGCTAAACCTTAAGCGTTGTCGTACCCTAAATTGTACCCTAATCCCTCCCCATTCCTTAACCCTAACCCTAATCCCATCCCTAAATCTGACCCACTTCCGATGCCCTACCCTAACCAATGCCCTAAACTTAACCAGTACACAAACACTAACTCATGCCCTCAAACGTACGCTAACCCTTAAGCATTGTCGTACCCTATCCTGTACCCTAATCCCTCCCCATTCCCTAACCCTAACCCTAAGCGAAACCCTGAACGTGACCCTTTTCCGAGGCCTTACCCTCATCGGTGCCGTTGTCTTAAGCAGTACACCAACACTAACTCGTGCCCTCACACTTACGCTAACCCTTAAGCATTGTCGTACCCTAACCTGTACCCTAATCCCTCTCCATTCCGTAACCCTAACCCTAACCCGAATCCTAACCCTGTCCCTCACCCGAAGCCTTACCCTCACCCGTTCCCTAATCTTAACCAGGACACCAAGACTAACTCGTGCCCTCACACTTACGCTAACCCTTAAGCATTGTCGTACCCTAACCTGTACCCTAATCCCTCTCCATTCCCTAACCCTAACCCTAACCCGAATCCTAACCCTGACCCTCACCCGAAGCCTTACACTCACCCGTGCCCTAAACTTAACCAGGACACCAAGACTAACTCGTGCCATCACACCTACGCTAATACTAAACCGCAGCGGTACCCTAACCTGTACCCTAATCCCTCTCCATTCCCTAACCCTAACCCTAACCTGAAACCTAACCATGACACTCACCCGAAACTTTACCCTCACCCGTGTCCTAATTTTAACCAGTACATCAACACTAACCCATGCCCTCTAACGTACGCCAACCCTAAGCCATTGCCGTACCCTAACCTGTACCCTAATCAATCCCCATTCCCTAACCCTAACCCTAACCCTAACCCTTAACGTGACCCTCTTCCGAGGCCTTACCCTCACCCGTGCCCTAATCGTAAGCAGTACACTAACACTAACTAGTGACCTCACACGTACGCTAAACCTTAAGCGTTGTGGTACCCTAAACTGTGCCCTAATATCTCCCCATTCCCTAACCCTAACCCTAACCCGAATTCTATCCCTGACCCTCACCCGAAACCTTACCCTCACCCGTGCCCTAATCTTACCCAGGACACCAACACTAACTTGTGCCCTCACACGTACGCTAACCCTTAATCGTTGTCGTACCCTAAACTGTACCCTAATCCTTTCCCATTCCCTAAACCTAACCCTAACCCGAATCCTAACCCTGACCCTCACCTGAAGCCTTACCCTCACCCGTGCCCTAATCTTAACCAGGACACTAACACTAACACTTGCCATAACACTAACGCTAACCCTTAAGCACTGTCGTACCCTAAGCTGTACCCTAATCCCTCTGCATTCCTTAACCCTAACCCTAACCCGAATCCTAACCCTGACCCTCACCCGAAGCCTTACCCTCACCCGTGCCCTAATCTTAACCAGGACACCAACACTAACTCGTGCCCTCACACGTACGCTAAACCTTAAGCGTTGTCGTACCCTAAATTGTACCCTAATTCCTCCCCATTCCTTAACCCTAACCCTAACCCCATCCCTAAACCTGACCCACTTCCGATGCCCTACCCTAACCAATGCCCTAATCTTAACCAGGACACAAACACTAACTCATGCCCTCAAACGTACGCTAACCCTTAAGCATTGTCGTACACTATCCTGTACCCTAATCACTCCCCATTCCCTAAACCTAACCCTAAGTGAAACCGTGAACGTGACCCTTTTCCGAGGCCTTACCCTCATCGGTGCCGTTGTCTTAACCAGTACACCAACACTAACTCGTGCCCTCACACTTACGCTAACCCTTAAGCATTGTCGTACCCTAACCTGTACCCTAATCCCTCTCCATTCCCTAACCCTAACCCTAACCCGAATCCTAACCCAGACCCTCACCCGAAGCCTTACCCTCACCCGTGCCCTAATCTTAACAAGGACACCAAGACTAACTCGTGCCCTCAAACGTACGCAAACACTAAACCGCAGCGGCACCCTAACCTGTACCCTAATCCCTCTCCATTCCCTAACCCTAACCCTAACCTGAAACCTAACCATGACACTCACCCGAAACTTTACCCTCACCCGTGTCCTAATTTTAACCAGTACATCAACACTAACCCATGCCCTCTAACGTACGCCAACCCTAAGCCATTGCCGTACCCTAACCTGTACCCTAATCAATCCCCATTCCCTAACCCTAACCCTAACCCTAACCCTTAACGTGACCCTCTTCCGAGGCCTTACCCTCACCCGTGCCCTAATCGTAAGCAGTACACTAACACTAACTGCTGACCTCACACGTAGGCTAAACCTTAAGCGTTGTGGTACCCTAAACTGTGCCCTAATATCTCCCCATTCCGTAACCCTAACCCTAACCCGAATTCTATCCCTGACCCTCACCCGAAACCTTACCCTCACCCGTGCCCTAATCTTAACCAGGACACCAACACTAACTTATGCCCTCACACGTACGCTAACCCTTAATCGTTGTCGTACCCTAAACTGTACCCTAATCCTTCCCCATTCCCTAAACCTAACCCTAACCCGAATCCTAACCCTGACCCTCACCTAAAGCCTTACCTTCACCCGTGCCCTAATCTTAACCAGGACACTAACACTAACACTTGACCTCACACGAACGCTAAACCTTAAGCACTGTTGTACCCTAAGATGTACCCTAATCCCTCTGCATTCCTTAACCCTAACCCTAACCCGAATCCTAAACCTGATCCTCACCCGAAGCCTTACCCTCACCCGTGCCCTAATCTTAACCAGGACACCAACACTAACTCGTGCCCTCACACGTACGCTAAACCTTAAGCGTTGTCGTACCCTAAATTGTACCCTAATCCCTCCCCATTCCTTAACCCTAACCCTAAACCCATCCCTAAATCTGACCCACTTCCGATGCCCTACCCTAACCAATGCCCTAATCTTAACCAGTACACAAACACTAACTCATGCCCTCAAAAGGAAGCTAACCCTTAAGCAATGTCGTACCCTAACCTGTACCCTAATCCCTCCCCATTCCCTAAACCTAACCCTAAGCGAAACCCTGAACGTGACCCTTTTCCGAGGCCTTACCCTCATCGGTGCCGTTGTCTTAACCAGTACACCAACACTAACTCGTGCCCTCACACTTACGCTAACCCTTAAGCATTGCCGTACCCTAACCTGTACCCTAATCCCTCTCCATTCCCTAACCCTAACCCTAACCCGAATCCTAAACCTGACCCTCACCCGAAGCCTTACCCTCACCCGTGCCCTAATCTTAACCAGGACACCAAGACTAACTCGTGACCTCAAACGTACGCTAACACTAAACCGCAGCGGTACCCTAACCTGTACCCTAATCCCTCTCCATTCCCTAACCCTAACCCTAACCTGAAACCTAACCATGACACTCACCCGAAACTTTACCCTCACCCGTGTCCTAATTTTAACCAGTACATCAACACTAACCCATGCCCTCTAACGTACGCCAACCCTAAGCCATTGCCGTACCCTAACCTGTACCCTAATCAATCCCCATTCCCTAACCCTAACCCTAACCCTAACCCTTAACGTGACCCCCTTCCGAGGCCTTACCCTCACCCGTGCCCTAATCGTAAGCAGTACACTAACATTAACTAGTGACCTCACACGTACGCTAAACCTTAAGCGTTGTGGTACCCTAAACTGTGCCCTAATATCTCCCCAATCCCTAACCCTAACCCTAACCCGAATTCTATCCCTGACCCTCACCCGAAACCTTACCCTCACCCGTGCCCTAATCTTAACCAGGACACCAACACTAACTTGTGCCCTCACACGTACGCTAACCCTTAATCGTTGTCGTACCCTAAACTGTACCCTAATGCTTCCCCATTCCCTAACCCTAACCCTAACCCGAATCCTAACCCTGACCCTCACCTGAAGCCTTACCCTCACCCGTGCCCTAATCTTAACCAGGACACTAACACTAACCCTTGCCCACACACGAACGCTAACCCTTAAGCACTGTCGTACCCTAAGCTGTACCCTAATCCCTCTGCATTCCTTAACCCTAACCCTAAACCGAATCCTAACCCTGACCCTCATCTGAAGCCTTACCCTCACGCGTGCCCTAATCTTAACCAGGACACTAACACTAACCCTTGCCCTCACACGAACGCTAACCCTTAAGCAGTGTCGTACCCTAAGCTGTACCCTAATCCCTCTGCATTCCTTAACCCTAACCCTAACCCGAGTCCTAACCCTGACCCTCACCCGAAGCCTTATCCTCACCCGTGCCCTTATCTTAACCAGGACACCAACACTAACTCGTGCCCTCACACGTACGCTAAACCTTAAGTGTTGTCGTACCCTAAATTGTACCCTAATCCCTCCCCATTCCTTAACCCTAACCCTAACCCCATACCTAAATCTGACCCACTTCCGATGCCCTACCCTAACCAATGCCCTAATCTTAACCAGTACACAAACACTAACTCATGCCCTCAAACGTTCGCTAACCCTTAAGCATTGTCGTACCCTATCCTGTACCCTAATCCCTCCCCATTCCCTAACCCTAACCCTAAGCGAAACCCTGAACGTGACCCTTTTCCGAGGCCTTACCCTCATCGGTGCCGTTGTCTTAACCAGTACACCAACACTAACTCGTGCCCTCACACTTACGCTAACCCTTAAGCATTGTCGTGCCCTAACCTGTACCCTAATCCCTCTCCATTCCCTAACCCTAACCCTAACCCGAATCCTAACCCTGACCCTCACCCGAAGCCTTACCCTCACCCGTGCCCTAATCTTAACCAGGACACCAAGACTAACTCGTGCACTCACACTTACGCTAACCCTTAAGCATTGTCGTACCCTAACCTGTACCCTAATCCCTCTCCATTCCCTAACCCTAACCCTAACCCGAATCCTAACCCTGACCCTCACCCGAAGCCTTACCCTCACCCGTGCCCTAATCTTAACCAGGACACCAAGACTAACTCGTGCCCTCAAACGTACGCTAACACTAAACCGCAGCGGTACCCTAACCTGTACCCTAATCCCTCTCCATTCCCTAACCCTAACCCTAACCTGAAACCTAACCATGACACTCTCCCGAAACTTTACCCTCACCCGTGTCCTAATTTTAACCAGTACATCAACACTAACCCATGCCCTCTAACGTACGCCAACCCTAAGCCATTGCCGTACCCTAACCTGTACCCTAATCAATCCCCATTCCCTAACGCTAACCCTAACCCTAACCCTTAACGTGACCCTCTTCCGAGGCCTTACCCTCACCCGTGCGCTAATCGTAAGCAGTACACTAACACTAACTAGTGACCTCACACGTACGCTAAACCTTAAGCGTTGTGGTACCCTAAACTGTGCCCTAATATCTCCCCATTCCCTAACCCTAACCCTAACCCGAATTCTATCCCTGACCCTCACCCGAAACCTTTCCCTCACCCGTGCCCTAATCTTAACCAGGACACTAACACTAACCCTTGCCCTCACACGTACGCTAAACCTTAAGCGTTGTCGTACCCTAAATTGTACCCTAATCCCTCCCCATTCCTTAACCCTAACCCTAACCCCATCCCTAAACCTGACCCACTTCCGATGCCCTACCCTAACCAATGCCCTAATTTTAACCAGTACACAAACACTAACTCATGCCCTCAAACGTACGCTAACCCTTAAGCATTGTCGTACCCTATCCTGTACCCTAATCCCTCCCCATTCCCTAACCCTTACCCTAAGCACAACCCTGAACGTGACCCTTTTCCGACGCCTTACCCTCATCGGTGCCGTTGTCTTAACCAGTACACCAACACTAATTCGTGCCCTCACACTTATGCTAACCCTTAAGCACTGTCGTACCCTAACCTGTACCCTAATCCCTCTCCATTCCCTAACCCTAACCCTAACCTGAAACCTAACCATGACACTCACCAGAAACTTTACCCTCACCCGTGCCCTAATCTTAACCAGGACACCAAGACTAACTCGTGCCCTCAAACGTACGCTAACACTAAACCGCAGCGGTACCCTAACCTGTACCCTAATCCCTCTGCATTCCCTAACCCTAACCCTAACCTGAAACCTAACCATGACACTCACCCGAAACTTTAACCTCACCCGTGTCCTAATTTTTACCAGTACATCAACACTAACCCATGCCCTCTAACATACGCCAACCCTAAGCCACTGCCGTACCCTAACCTGTACACTAATCAATCCCCATTCCCTAACCCTAACCCTAACCCTAACCCTTAACGTGACCCTATTCCGAGGCCTTACCCTCACCCGTGCCCTAATCGTAAGCAGTACACTAACACTAACTAGTGACCTCACACGTACGCTAAACCATAAGCGTTGTGGTACCCTAAACTGTGCCCTAATATCTCCCCATTCTCTAAACCTAACCCTAACCCGAATTCTATCCCTGACCCTCACCCGAAACCTTAACCCCACCCGTGCCCTAATCTTAACCAGGACACCAACACTAACTTGTGCCCTCACACGTACGCTAACCCTTAATCGTTGTCGTACCCTAAACTGTACCCTAATCCCTCCCCATTCCCTAACCCTAACCCTAACCCGAATCCTAACCCTGACCCTCACCTGAAGCCTTACTCTCACCCGTGCCCTAATCTTAACCAGGACACTAACACTAACCCTTGCCCTCACACGAACGCTAACCCTTAAGCACTGTCGTACCCTAAGCTGTACCCTAATCCCTCTGCATTCCTTAACCCTAACCCTAACCCGAATCCTAACCCTGACCCTCACCCGAAGCCTTACCCTCACCCGTGGCCTAATCTTAACCAGGACACCAACACTAACTCGTGCTCTCACACGTACGCTAAACCTTAAGCGTTGTCGTACCCTAAATTGTACCCTAATCCCTCCCCATTCCTTAACCCTAACCCTAACCCCATCCCTAAACCTGACCCACTTCCGATGCCCTACCCTAACCAATGCCCTAATTTTAACCAGTACACAAACACTAACTCATGCCCTCAAACGTACGCTAACCCTTAAGCATTGTCGTACCCTATCCTGTACCCTAATCCCTCCCCATTCCCTAACCCTTACCCTAAGCACAACCCTGAACGTGACCCTTTTCCGACGCCTTACCCTCATCGGTGCCGTTGTCTTAACCAGTACACCAACACTAACTCATGCCCTCACACTTACGCTAACCCTTAAGCATTGTCGTACCCTAACCTGTACCCTAATCCCTCTCCATTCCCTAACCCTAACCCTAACCCGAATCCTAACCCGGACCCTCACCCGAAGCCTTACCCTCACCCGTGCCCTAATCTTAACCAGGACACCAAGACTAACTCGTGCCCTCAAACGTACGCTAACACTAAACCGCAGCGGTACCCTAACCTGTACCCTAATCCCTCTCCATTCCCTAACCCTAACCCTAACCTGAAACCTAACCATGACACTCACCCGAAACTTTACCCTCACCCGTGTCCTAATTTTAACCAGTACATCAACACTAACCCATGCCCTCTAACGTACGCCAACCCTAAGCCATTGCCGTACCCTAACCTGTACCCTAATCAATCCCCATTCCCTAAACCTAACCCTAACCCTAACCCTTAACGTGACCCTCTTCCGAGGCCTTACCCTCACTCGTGCCCTAATCGCAAGCAGTACACTAACACTAACTAGTGACCTCACACGTACGCTAAACCTTAAACGTTGTGGTACCCTAAACTGTGCCCTAATATCTCCCCATTCCCTAACCCTAACCCTAACCCGAATTCTATCCCTGACCCTCACCCAAAACCTTACCCTCACCTGTGCCCTAATCTTAACCAGGACACCAACACTAACTCGTGCCCTCACACGTACGCTAAACCTTAAGCGTTGTCGTACCCTAAATTGTACCCTAATCCCTCCCCATTCCTTAACCCTAACCCTAACCCCATCCCTAAACCTGACCCACTTCCGATGCCCTACCCTAACCAATGCCCTAATCTTAACCAGTACACAAACACTAACTCATGCCCTCAAACGTACGCTAACCCTTAAGCATTGTCGTACCCAACCCTGTACCCTAATCCCTCCCCATTCCCTAACCCTAACCCTAACCCGAATCCTAACCCTGACCCTCACCTGAAGCCTTACCCTCACCCGTGCCCTAATCTTAACCAGGACACTTACACTAACCCTTGCCCTCACACGAACGCTAACCCTTAAGCACTGTCGTACCCTAAGTTGTACCCTAATCCCTCTGCATTCCTTAACCCTAACCCTAACCCGAATCCTAACCCTGACCCTCACCCGAAGCCTTACCCTCACCCGTGCGCTAATCTTAACCAGGACACCAACACTAACTCATGCCCTCACACGTATGCTAAACCTTAAGCGTTGTCGTACCCTAAATTGTACCATAATCCCTCCCCATTCCTTAACCCTAACCCTAAACCCATCCCTAAACCTGACCCACTTCCGATGCCCTACCCTAACCAATGCCCTAATCTTAACCAGTACACAAACACTAACTCATGCCCTCAAACGTATGCTAACCCTTAAGCATTGTCGTACCCTCTCCTGTACCCTAATCCCTCCCCATTCCCTAACCCTAACCCTAAGTAAAACCCTGAACGTAACCCTTTTCTGAGGCCTTACACTCATCGGTGCCGTTGTCTTAACCAGTACACCAACACTAACTCGTGCCCTCACACTTACGCTAACCCTTAAGCATTGTCGTACCCTAACCTGTACCCTAATCCCTCTCCATTCCCTAACCCTAACCCTAACCTGAAACCTAACCATGACACTCTCCCGAAACTTTACCGGCACACGTGTCCTAATTTTAACCAGTACATCAACACTAACCCATGCCCTCCAACGTACGCCAACCCTAAGCCATTGCCGTACCCTAAACTGTACCCTAATCAATCCCCATTCCCTAACCCTAACCCTAACCCTAACCCTTAACGTGACCCTCTTCCGAGGCCTTACCCTCACCCGTGCCCTAATCGTAAGCAGTACACTAACACTAACTAGTGACCTCACACGTACGCTAAACCTTAAGCGTTGTGGTACCCTAAACTGTGCCCTAATATCTCCCCATTCCCTAACCCTAACCCTAACCCGAATTCTATCCCTGACCCTCACCCGAAACCTTACCCTCACCCGTGCCCTAATCTTAACCAGGACACCAACACTAACTCGTGCCCTCACACGTATGCTAACCCTTAATCGTTGTCGTACCCTAAACTGTACCCTAATCCCTCCCCATTCCCTAACCCTAACCCTAACCCGAATCCTAACCCTGACCCTCACCCGAAGCCTTACCCTCACCCGTGCCCTAAACTTAACCAGGACACCAACACTAACTCGTGCCCTCACACGTACGCTAAACCTTAAGCGTTGTCGTACCCTAAATTGTACCCTAATCCCTCCCCATTCCTTAACACTAACCCTAAACCCATCCCTAAACCTGACCCACTTCCGATGCCCTACCCTAACCAATGCCCTAATCTTAACCAGTACACAAACACTAACTCATGCCCTCAAACGTACGCTAACCCTTAAGCATTGTCGTACCCTATCCTGTACCCTAATCCCTCCCCATTCCCTAACCCTAACCCTAGGCAAAACCCTGAACGTGACCCTTTTCCGAGGCCTTACCCTCATCGGTGCCGTTGTCTTAACCAGTACACCAACACTAACTCGTGCCCTCACCCTTACGCTAACCCTTAAGCATTGTCGTACCCTAACCTGTACCCTAATCCCTCTCCATTCCCTAACCCTAACCCTAACCCGAATCCTAACCCTAACCCTCACCCGAAACCTTACCCTCACCCGTGCCCTAATTTTAACCAGGACACCAAGACTAACTCGTGCCCTCAAATGTACGCTAACACTAAACCGCAGCGTTACCCTAACCTGTACCCTAATCCCTCTCCATTCCCTAACCCTAACCCTAACCTGAAACCTAACCATGACACTCTCCCGAAACTTTACCCTCACCCGTGTCCTAATTTTAACCAGTACATCAACACTAACCCATGCCCTCTAACGTACGCCAACCCTAAGCCATTGCCGTACCCTAACCTGTACCCTAATCAATCCCCATTCCCTAACCCTAACCCTAACCCTAACCCTTAACGTGACCCTCTTCCGAGGCCTTACCCTCACCCGTGCCCTAATCGTAAGCAGTACACTAACACTAACTAGTGACCTCACACGTACGCTAAAACTTAAGCGTTGCGGTACCCTAAACTGTGCCCTAATATCTCCCCATTCCCTATCCCTAACCCTAACCCGAATTCTATCCCTGAACCTCACCCGAAACCTTACCCTCACCCGTGCCCTAATCTTAACCAGGACACCAACACTAACTTGTGCCCTCACACGTATGCTAACCCTTAATCGTTGTCGTACCCTAAACTGTACCCTAATCCCTCCCCATTCCCTAACCCTAACCCTAACCCGAATCCTAACCCTGACCCTCACCTGAAGCCTTACCCTCACCCGTGCCCTAATCTTAACCAGGACACTAACACTAACACTTGACCTCACACGAACGCTAACCCTTAAGCACTGTCATACCCTAAGCTGTACCCTAATCCCTCTGCATTCCTTAACCCTAACCCTAACCCGAATCCTAACCCTGACCCTCACCCGAAGCCTTACCCTCACCCGTGCCCTAATCTTAACCAGGACACCAACACTGACTCGTGCCCTCACACGTACGCTAAACCTTAAGCATTGTTTTACCCTAAATTGTACCCTAATCCCTCCCCATTCCTTAACCCTAACCCTAAACCGATCCCTAAACCTGACCCACTTCCGATGCCCTACCCTAACCAATGCCCTAATCTTAACCAGTACACAAACACTAACTCATGCCCTCAAACGTACGCTAACCCTTAAGCATTGTCGTACCCTATCCTGTACCCTAATCCCTCCCCATTCCCTAACCCTAACCCTAAGCAAAACCCTGAACGTGACCCTTTTCCGAGGCCTTACCCTCATCGGTGCCGTTGTCTTAACCAGTACACCAACACTAACTCGTGCCCTCACACTTACGCTAACCCTTAAGCATTGTCGTACCCTAACCTGTACCCTAATCCCTCCCCATTCCCTAACCCTAACCCTAACCCGAATCCTAACCCTGACCCTCACCCGAAGCCTTACCCTCACCGGTGCCCTAATCTTAACCAGGACACCAAGACTAACTTGTGCCCTCAAACGTACGCTAACACTAAACCGCAGCGTTACCCTAACCTGTACCCTAATCCCTCTCCATTCCCTAACCCTAACCCTAACCTGAAACCTAACCATGACACTCTCCCGAAACTTTACCCTCACCCGTGTCCTAATTTTAACCAGTACATCAACACTAACCCATGCCCTCTAACGTACGCCAACCCTAAGCCATTGCCGTACCCTAACCTGTACCCTAATCAATCCCCATTCCCTAACCCTAACCCTAACCCTAACCCTTAACGTGACCCTCTTCCGAGGCCTTACCCTCACCCGTGCCCTAATCGTAAGCAGTACACTAACACTAACTAGTGACCTCACACGTACGCTAAACCTTAAGCGTTGTGGTACCCTAAACTGTGCCCTAATATCTCCCCATTCCCTAACCCTAACCCTAACCCGAATTCTATCCCTGACCCTCACCCGAAACCTTACCCTCACCCATGCCCTAATCTTAACGAGGACACCAACACTAACTTGTGCCCTCACACGTATGCTAACCCTTAATCGTTGTCGTACCCTAAACTCTACCCTAATCCCTCCCAATTCCCTAACCCTAACCCTAACCCGAATCCTAACCCTGACCCTCACCCGAAGCCTTACCCTCACCCGTGCCCTAATCTTAACCAGGACACTAACACTAACCCTTGCCCTCACACGAACGCTAACCCTTAAGCACTGTCGTACCCTAAGCTGTACCCTAATCCCTCTGCATTCCTTAACCCTAACCCTAACCCTAATCATAACCCTGACCCTCACCCGAAGCCTTACCCTCACCCGTGCCCTAAACTTAACCAGGACACCAACACTAACTCGTGCCCTCACACGTACGCTAAACCTTAAGCGTTGTCGTACCCTAAATTGTACCCTAATCCCTCCCCATTCCTTAACCCTAACCCTAAACCCATCCCTAAACCTGACCCACTTCCGATGCCCTACCCTAACCAATGCCCTAATCTTAACCAGTACACAAACACTAACTCATGCCCTCAAACGTACGCTAACCCTTAAGCATTGTCGTACCCTATCCTGTACCCTAATCCCTCCCCATTCTCTAACCCTAACCCTAAGCGAAACCCTGAACGTGACCCTTTTCCGAGGCCTTACCCTCATCGGTGCCGTTGTCTTAACCAGTACACCAACACTAACTCGTGCCCTCACACTTACGCTAACCCTTAAGCATTGTCGTACCCTAACCTGTACCCTAATCCCTCTCCATTCCCTAACCCTAACCCTAACCCGAATCCTAACCCTGACCCTCACCCGAAGCCTTACCCTCACCCGTGCCCTAATCTTAACCAGGACACCAAGACTAACTCGTGCCCTCAAACGTACGCTAACACTAAACCGCAGCGGTACCCTAACCTGTACCCTAATCCCTCTCCATTCCCTAACCCTAACCCTAACCTGAAACCTAACCATGACACTCACCCGAAACTTTACCCTCACCCGTGTCCTAAATTTAACCAGTACATCAACACTAACCCATGCCCTCTAACGTACGCCAACCCTAAGCCATTGCCGTACCCTAACCTGTACCCTAATCAATCCCCATTCCCTAACCCTAACCCTAACCTTAACCCTTAACGTGACACTCTTCCGAGGCCTTACCCTCACCCGTGCCCTAATCGTAAGCAGTACACTAACACTAACTAGTGACCTCACACGTACGCTAAACCTTAAGCGTTGTGGTACCCTAAACTGTGCCCTAATATCTCCCCATTCCCTAACCCTAACCCTAACCCGAATTCTATCCCTGACCCTCACCCAAAACCTTACCCTCACCCGTGCCCTAATCTTAACCAGGACACCAACACTAACTTGTGCCCTCACACGTACGCTAAACCTTAATCGTTGTCGTACCCTAAACTGTACCCTAATCCCTCCCCATTCCCTAACCCTAACCCTAACCCGAATCCTAAACCTGACCCTCACCTGAAGCCTTACCCTCACCCGTGCCCTAATCTTAACCAGGACACTAACACTAACCCTTGCCCTCACACGAACGCTAACCCTTAAGCACTGTCGTACCCTAAGCTGTACCCTAATCCCTCTGCATTCCTTAACCCTAACCCTAACCCGAATGCTAACCCTGACCCTCACCCGAAGCCTTACCCTCACCCGTGCCTTAATCTTAACCAGGACACCAACACTAACTCGTGCCCTCACACGTACGCTAAACCTTAAGCTTTGTCGTACCCTAAATTGTACCCTAATCCCTCCCCATTCCTTAACCCTAACCCTAACCCCATCCCTAACTCTGACCCACTTCCTATGCCCTACCCTAACCAATGCCCTAATCTTAACCAGTACACAAACACTAACTCATGCCCTCAAACGTACGCTAACCCTTAAGCATTGTCGTACCCTATCCTTTACCCTAATCCCTCCCCATTCCCTAACCCTAACCCTAAGCGAAACCCTGAACGTGACCCTTTTCCGAGGCCTTACCCTCATCGGTGCCGTTGTCTTAAGCAGTACACGAACACTAACTCGTGCCCTCACACTTACGATAACCCTTAAGCATTGTCGTACCCTAACCTGTACCCTAATCCCTCTCCATTCCCTAACCCTAACCCTAACCCGAATCCTAACCCTGACCCTCGCCCGAAGCCTTACCCTCACCCGTGCCCTAATCTTAACCAGGACACCAAGACTAACTCGTGCCCTCAAACGTACGCTAACACTAAACCGCAGCGTTACCCTAACCTGTACCCTAATCCCTCTCCATTCCCTAACCCTAACCCTAACCTGAAACCTAACCATGACACTCTCCCGAAACTTTACCCTCACCCGTGTCCTAATTTTAACCAGTACATCAACACTAACCCATGCCCTCTAACGTACGCCAACCCTAAGCCATTGCCGTACCCTAACCTGTACCCTAATCAATCCCCATTCCCTAACCCTAACCCTAACCCTAACCCTTAACGTGACCCTCTTCCGAGGCCTTACCCTCACCCGTGCCCTAATCGTAAGCAGTACACTAACACTAACTAGTGACCTCACACGTACGCTAAAACTTAAGCGTTGCGGTACCCTAAACTGTGCCCTAATATCTCCCCATTCCCTAACCCTATCCCTAACCCGAATTCTATCCCTGAACCTCACCCGAAACCTTACCCTCACCCGTGTCCTAATCTTAACCAGGACACCAACACTAACTTGTGCCCTCACACGTATGCTAACCCTTAATCGTTGTCGTACCCTAAACTGTACCCTAATCCCTCCCCATTCCCTAACCCTAACCCTAACCCGAATCCTAACCCTGACCCTCACCTGAAGCCTTACCCTCACCCGTGCCCTAATCTTAACCAGGACACTAACACTAACCCTTGCCCTCACACGAACGCTAACCCTTAAGCACTGTCATACCCTAAGCTGTACCCTAATCCCTCTGCATTCCTTAACCCTAACCCTAACCCGAATCATAACCCTGACCCTCACCCGAAGCCTTACCCTCACCCGTGCCCTAAACTTAACCAGGACACCAACACTAACTCGTGCCCTCACACGTACGCTAAACCTTAAGCGTTGTCGTACCCTAAATTGTACCCTAATCCCTCCCCATTCCTTAACCCTAACCCTAAACCCATCCCTAAACCTGACCCACTTCCGATGCCCTACCCTAACCAATGCCCTAATCTTAACCAGTACACAAACACTAACTCATGCCCTCAAACGTACGCTAACCCTTAAGCATTGTCGTACCCTATCCTGTACCCTAATCCCTCCCCATTCTCTAACCCTAACCCTAAGCGAAACCCTGAACGTGACCCTTTTCCGAGGCCTTACCCTCATCGGTGCCGTTGTCTTAACCAGTACACCAACACTAACTCGTGCCCTCACACTTACGCTAACCCTTAAGCATTGTCGTACCCTAACCTGTACCCTAATCCCTCTCCATTCCCTAACCCTAACCCTAACCCGAATCCTAACCCTGACCCTCAACCGAAGCCTTACCCTCACCCGTGCCCTAATCTTAACCAGGACACCAAGACTAACTCGTGCCCTCAAACGTACGCTAACACTAAACCGCAGCGGTACCCTAACCTGTACCCTAATCCCTCTCCATTCCCTAACCCTAACCCTAACCTGAAACCTAACCATGACACTCACCCGAAACTTTACCCTCACCCGTGTCCTAAATTTAACCAGTACATCAACACTAACCCATGCCCTCTAACGTACGCCAACCCTAAGCCATTGCCGTACCCTAACCTGTACCCTAATCAATCCCCATTCCCTAACCCTAACCCTAACCTTAACCCTTAACGTGACACTCTTCCGAGGCCTTACCCTCACCCGTGCCCTAATCGTAAGCAGTACACTAACACTAACTAGTGACCTCACACGTACGCTAAACCTTAAGCGTTGTGGTACCCTAAACTGTGCCCTAATATCTCCCCATTCCCTAACCCTAACCCTAACCCGAATTCTATCCCTGACCCTCACCCAAAACCTTACCCTCACCCGTGCCCTAATCTTAACCAGGACACCAACACTAACTTGTGCCCTCACACGTACGCTAAACCTTAATCGTTGTCGTACCCTAAACTGTACCCTAATCCCTCCCCATTCCCTAACCCTAACCCTAACCCGAATCCTAAACCTGACCCTCACCTGAAGCCTTACCCTCACCCGTGCCCTAATCTTAACCAGGACACTAACACTAACCCTTGCCCTCACACGAACGCTAACCCTTAAGCACTGTCGTACCCTAAGCTGTACCCTAATCCCTCTGCATTCCTTAACCCTAACCCTAACCCGAATGCTAACCCTGACCCTCACCCGAAGCCTTACCCTCACCCGTGCCCTAATCTTAACCAGGACACCAACACTAACTCGTGCCCTCACACGTACGCTAAACCTTAAGCTTTGTCGTACCCTAAATTGTACCCTAATCCCTCCCCATTCCTTAACCCTAACCCTAACCCCATCCCTAACTCTGACCCACTTCCTATGCCCTACCCTAACCAATGCCCTAATCTTAACCAGTACACAAACACTAACTCATGCCCTCAAACGTACGCTAACCCTTAAGCATTGTCGTACCCTATCCTTTACCCTAATCCCTCCCCATTCCCTAACCCTAACCCTAAACGAAACCCTGAACGTGACCCTTTTCCGAGGCCTTACCCTCATCGGTGCCGTTGTCTTAAGCAGTACACCAACACTAACTCGTGCCCTCACACTTACGATAACCCTTAAGCATTGTCGTACCCTAACCTGTACCCTAATCCCTCTCCATTCCCTAACCCTAACCCTAACCCGAATCCTAACCCTGACCCTCGCCCGAAGCCTTACCCTCACCCGTGCCCTAATCTTAACCAGGACACCAAGACTAACTCGTGCCCTCAAACGTACGCTAACACTAAACCGCAGCGGTACCCTAACCTGTACCCTAATCCCTCTCCATTCCCTAACCCTAACCCTAACCTGAAACCTAACCATGACACTCATCCGAAACTTTACCCTCACCCGTGTCCTAAATTTAACCAGTACATCAACACTAACCCATGCCCTCTAACGTACGCCAACCCTAAGCCATTGCCGTACCCTAACCTGTACCCTAATCAATCCCCATTCCCTAACCCTAACCCTAACCCTAACCCTTAACGTGACCCTCTTCCGAGGCCTTACTCTCACCCGTGCCCTAATCGTAAGCAGTACACTAACACTAACTAGTGACCTCACACGTACGCTAAACCTTAAGCGTTGTGGTACCCTAAACTGTGCCCTAATATCTCCCCATTCCCTAACCCTAACCCTAACCCGAATTCTATCCCTGACCCTCACCCAAAACCTTACCCTCACCCGTGCCCTAATCTTAACCAGGACACCAACACTAACTTGTGCCCTCACACGTACGCTAACCCTTAATCGTTGTCGTACCCTAAACTGTACCCTAATCCTTCCCCATTCCCTAACCCTAACCCTAACCCGAATCCTAAACCTGACCCTCACCTGAAGCCTTACCCTCACCCGTGCCCTAATCTTAACCAGGACACTAACACTAACACTTGCCCTCACACGAACGCTAACCCTTAAGCACTGTCGTACCCTAAGCTGTACCCTAATCCCTCTGCATTCCTTAACCCTAACCCTAACCCGAATCCTAACCCTGAACCTCACCCGAAGCCTTACCCTCACCCGTGCCCTAATCGTAACCAGGACACCAACACTAACTCGGGCCCTCACACGTACGCTAAACCTTAAGCGTTGTCGTACCCTAAATTGTACCCTAATCCCTCCCCATTCCTTAACCCTAACCCTAACCCCATCCCTAAATCTGACCCACTTCCGATGCCCTACCCTAACCAATGCCCTAATCTTAACCAGTACACAAACACTAACTCATGCCCTCAAACGTACGCTAACCCTTAAATATTGTCGTACCCTATCCTGTACCCTAATCCCTCCCCATTCCCTAACCCTAACCCTAAGCGAAACCCTGAACGTGACCCTTTTCCGAGGCATTACCCTCATCGGTGCCGTTGTCTTAAGCAGTACACCAACACTAACTCGTGCCCTCACACTTACGCTAACCCTTAAGCATTGTCGTGCCCTAACCTGTACCCTAATCCCTCTCCATTCCCTAACCCTAACCCTAACCCGAATCCTCACCCTGACCCTCACCCGAAGCCTTACCCTCACCCGTGCCCTAATCTTAACCAGGACACCAAGACTAACTCGTGCCCTCACACTTACGCTAACCCTTAAGCATTGTCGTACCCTAACCTGTACCCTAATCCCTCTCCATTCCCTAACCCTAACCCTAACCCGAATCCTAACCCTGACCCTCACCCGAAGCCTTACCCTCACCCGTGCCCTAATCTTAACCAGGACACCAAGAATAACACGTGCCCTCACACGTACGCTAACACTAAACCGCAGCCGTACCCTAACCTGTACCCTAATCCCTCTCCATTCCCTAACCCTAACCCTAACCTGAAACCTAACCATGACACTCACCCGAAACTTTACCCTCACCCGTGTCCTAATTTTAACCAGTACATCAACACTAACCCATGCCCTCTAACGTACGCCAACCCTAAGCCATTGCCGTACCCTAACCTGTACCCTAATCAATCCCCATTCCCTAACCCTAACCCTAACCCTAACCCTTAACGTGACCCTCTTCCGAGGCCTTACCCTCACCCGTGCCCTAATCGTAAGCAGTACACTAACACTAACTAGTGACCTCACACGTACGCTAAACCTTAAGCGTTGTGGTATCCTAAACTGTGCCCTAATATCTCCCCATTCCCTAACCCTAACCCTAACCTGAATTCTATCCCTGACCCTCACCCAAAACCTTACCCTCACCCGTGCCCTAATCTTAACCAGGACACCAACACTAACTTGTGCCCTCACACGTACGCTAACCCTTAATCGTTGTCGTACCCTAAACTGTACCCTAATCCTTCCCCATTCCCTAACCCTAACCCTAACCCGAATCCTAAACCTGACCCTCACCTGAAGCCTTACCCTCACCCGTGCCCTAATCTTAACCAGGACACTAACACTAACCCTTGCCCTCACACGAACGCTAACACTTAAGCACTGTCGTACCCTAAGCTGTACCCTAATCCCTCTGCATTCCTTAACCCTAACCCTAACCCGAATCCTAACCCTGACCCTCACCCGAAGCCTTACCCTCACCCGTGCCCTAATCTTAACCAGGACACCAACACTAACTCGTGCCCTCACACGTACGCTAAACCTTAAGCGTTGTCGTACACTAAATTGTACCCTAATCCCTCCCCATTCCTTAACCCTAACCCTAACCCCATCCCTAAATCTGACCCACTTCCGATGCCCTACCCTAACCAATGCCCTAATCTTAACCAGTACACAAACACTAACTCATGCCCTCAAACGTACGCTAACCCTTAAGTATTGTCGTACCCTATCCTGTACCCTAATCCCTCCCCATTCCCTAACCCTAACCCTAAGCGAAACCCTGAACGTGACCCTTTTCCGAGGCCTTACCCTCATCGGTGCCGTTGTCTTAAGCAGTACACCAACACTAACTCGTGCCCTCACACTTACGCTAACCCTTAAGCATTGTCGTGCCCTAACCTGTACCCTAATCCCTCTCCATTCCCTAACCCTAACCCTAACCCGAATCCTCACCCTGACCCTCACCCGAAGCCTTACCCTCACCCGTGCCCTAATCTTAACCAGGACACCAAGACTAACTCGTGCCCTCACACTTACGCTAACCCTTAAGCATTGTCGTACCCTAACCTGTACCCTAATCCCTCTCCATTCCCTAACCCTAACCCTAACCCGAATCCTAACCCTGACCCTCACCCGAAGCCTTACCCTCACCCGTGCCCTAATCTTAACCAGGACACCAAGAATAACACGTGCCCTCACACGTACGCTAACACTAAACCGCAGCCGTACCCTAACCTGTACCCTAATCCCTCTCCATTCCCTAACCCTAACCCTAACCTGAAACCTAACCATGACACTCACCCGAAACTTTACCCTCACCCGTGTCCTAATTTTAACCAGTACATCAACACTAACCCATGCCCTCTAACGTACGCCAACCCTAAGCCATTGCCGTACCCTAACCTGTACCCTAATCAATCCCCATTCCCTAACCCTAACCCTAACCCTAACCCTTAACGTGACCCTCTTCCGAGGCCTTACCCTCACACGTGCCCTAATCGTAAGCAGTACACTAACACTAACTAGTGACCTCACACGTACGCTAAACCTTAAGCGTTGTGGTATCCTAAACTGTGCCCTAATATCTCCCCATTCCCTAACCCTAACCCTAACCTGAATTCTATCCCTGACCCTCACCCAAAACCTTACCCTCACCCGTGCCCTAATCTTAACCAGGACACCAACACTAACTTGTGCCCTCACACGTACGCTAACCCTTAATCGTTGTCGTACCCTAAACTGTACCCTAATCCTTCCCCATTCCCTAACCCTAACCCTAACCCGAATCCTAAACCTGACCCTCACCTGAAGCCTTACCCTCACCCGTGCCCTAATCTTAACCAGGACACCAAGACTAACTCGTGCCCTCACACGTACGCTAACACTAAACCGCAGCGGTACCCTAACCTGTACCCTAATCCCTCTCCATTCCCTAACCCTAACCCTAACCTGAAACCTAACCATGACACTCACCCGAAACTTTACCCTCACCCGTGTCCTAATTTTAACCAGTACATCAACACTAACCCATGCCCTCTAACGTACGCCAACCCTAAGCCATTGCCGTACCCTAACCTGTACCCTAATCAATCCCCATTCCCTAACCCTAACCCTAACCCTAACCCTTAACGTGACCCTCTTCCGAGGCCTTACCCTCGCCCGTGCCCTAATCGTAAGCAGTACACTAACACTAACTAGTGACCTCACACGTACGCTAAACCTTAAGCGTTGCGGTACCCTAAACTGTGCCCTAATATCTCCCCATTCCCTAACCCTAACCCTAACCCGAATTCTATCCCTGACCCTCACCCAAAACCTTACACTCACCCGTGCCCTAATCTTAACCAGGACACCAACACTAACTTGTGCCCTCACACGTACGCTAAACCTTAATCGTTGTCGTACCCTAAACTGTACCCTAATCCCTCCCCATTCCCTAACCCTAACCCTAACCCGAATCCTAAACCTGACCCTCACCTGAAGCCTTACCCTCACCCGTGCCCTAATCTTAACCAGGACACTAACACTAACCCTTGCCCTCACACGAACGCTAACCCTTAAGCACTGTCGTACCCTAAGCTGTACCCTAATCCCTCTGCATTCCTTAACCCTAACCCTAACCCGAATGCTAACCCTGACCCTCACCCGAAGCCTTACCCTCACCGGTGCCCTAATCTTAACCAGGACACCAAGAATAACACGTGTCCTCACACGTACGCTAACACTAAACCGCAGCGGTACCCTAACCTGTACCCTAATCCCTCTCCATTCCCTAACCCTAACCCTAACCTGAAACCTAACCATGACACTCACCCGAAACTTTACCCTCACCCGTGTCCTAATTTTAACCAGTACATCAACACTAACCCATGCCCTCTAACGTACGCCAACCCTAAGCCATTGCCGTACCCTAACCTGTACCCTAATCAATCCCCATTCCCTAACCCTAACCCTAACCCTAACCCTTAACGTGACCCTCTTCCGAGGCCTTACCCTCACCCGTGTCCTAATCGTAAGCAGTACACTAACACTAACTAGTGACCTCACACGTACGCTAAACCTTAAGCGTTGCGGTACCCTAAACTGTGCCCTAATATCTCCCCATTCCCTAACCCTAACCCTAACCCGAATTCTATCCCTGACCCTCACCCAAAACCTTACCCTCACCCGTGCCCTAATCTTAACCAGGACACCAACACTAACTTGTGCCCTCACACGTACGCTAACCCTTAATCGTTGTCGTTCCCTAAACTGTACCCTCATCCCTCCCCATTCCCTAAACCTAACCCTAACCCGAATCCTAACCCTGACCCTCACCTGAAGCCTTACCCTCACCCGTGCCCTAATCTTAACCAGGACACTAACACTAACACTTGCCATCACACGAACGCTAACCCTTAAGTACTGTTGTACCCTAAGCTGTACCCTAATCCCTCTGCATTCCTTAACCCTAACCCTAACCCGAATCCTAACCCTGACCCTTACCCGAAGCCTTACCCTCACCCGTGCCCTAATCTTAACCAGGACACCAACACTAACTCGTGCCCTCACACGTACGCTAAATCTTAAGCGTTGTCGTACCCTAAATTGTACCCTAATCCCTCCCCATTCCTTAACCCTAACCCTAACCCCATCCCTAAACCTGACCCACTTCCGATGCCCTACCCTAACCAATGCCCTAAACTTAACCAGGACACAAACACTAACTCATGCCCTCAAACGTACGCTAACCCTTAAGCATTGTCGTACCCTATCCTGTACCCTAATCCCTCCCCATTCCCTAACCCTAACACTAAGCGAAACCCTGAACGTGACCCTTTTCCGAGGCCTTACCGTCATCGGTGCCGTTGTGTTAACCAGTACACCAACACTAACTCGTGCCCTCACACTTACGCTAACCCTTAAGCATTGTCGTACCCTAACCTGTACCCTAATCCCTCTCCATTCCCTAACCCTAAACCTAACCCGAATCCTAACCCTGACCCTCACCCGAAGCCTTACCCTCACCCGTTCCCTAATCTTAACCAGGACACCAAGACTAACTCGTGCCCTCACACTTACGCTAACACTTAAGCATTGTCGTACCCTAACCTGTACCCTAATCCCTCTCCATTCCCTAACCCTAACCCTAACCCGAATCCTAACCCTGACCCTCACCCGAAGCCTTACCCTCACCCGTGCCCTAATCTTAACCAGGACACCAAGACTAACTCGTGCCCTCACACGTACGCTAACACTAAACCGCAGCGGTACCCTAACCTGTACCCTAATCCCTCTCCATTCCCTAACCCTAACCCTAACCTGAAACCTAACCATGACACTCACCCGAAACTTTACCCTCACCCGTGTCCTAATTTTAACCAGTACATCAACACTAACCCATGCCCTCTAACGTACGCCAACCCTAAGCCATTGCCGTACCCTAACCTGTACCCTAATCAATCCCCATTCCCTAACCCTAACCCTAACCCTAACCCTTAACGTGACCCTCTTCCGAGGCCTTACCCTCGCCCGTGCCCTAATCGTAAGCAGTACACTAACACTAACTAGTGACCTCACACGTACGCTAAACCTTAAGCGTTGCGGTACCCTAAACTGTGCCCTAATATCTCCCCATTCCCTAACCCTAACCCTAACCCGAATTCTATCCCTGACCCTCACCCAAAACCTTACACTCACCCGTGCCCTAATCTTAACCAGGACACCAACACTAACTTGTGCCCTCACACGTACGCTAAACCTTAATCGTTGTCGTACCCTAAACTGTACCCTAATCCCTCCCCATTCCCTAACCCTAACCCTAACCCGAATCCTAAACCTGACCCTCACCTGAAGCCTTACCCTCACCCGTGCCCTAATCTTAACCAGGACACTAACACTAACCCTTGCCCTCACACGAACGCTAACCCTTAAGCACTGTCGTACCCTAAGCTGTACCCTAATCCCTCTGCATTCCTTAACCCTAACCCTAACCCGAATGCTAACCCTGACCCTCACCCGAAGCCTTACCCTCACCCGTGCCCTAATCTTAACCAGGACACCAACACTAACTCGTGCCCTCACACGTACGCTAAACCTTAAGCTTTGTCGTACCCTAAATTGTACCCTAATCCCTCCCCATTCCTTAACCCTAACACTAACCCCATCCCTAACTCTGACCCACTTCCTATGCCCTACCCTAACCAATGCCCTAATCTTAACCAGTACACAAACACTAACTCATGCCCTCAAACGTACGCTAACCCTTAAGCATTGTCGTACCCTATCCTTTACCCTAATCCCTCCCCATTCCCTAACCCTAACCCTAAGCGAAACCCTGAACGTGACCCTTTTCCGAGGCCTTACCCTCATCGGTTCCGTTGTCTTAAGCAGTACACCAACACTAACTCGTGCCCTCACACTTACGATAACCCTTAAGCATTGTCGTACCCTAACCTGTACCCTAATCCCTCTCCATTCCCTAACCCTAACACTAACCCGAATCCTAACCCTGACCCTCGCCCGAAGCCTTACCCTCACCCGTGCCCTAATCTTAACCAGGACACCAAGACTAACTCGTGCCCTCAAACGTACGCTAACACTAAACCGCAGCGTTACCCTAACCTGTACCCTAATCCCTCTCCATTCCCTAACCCTAACCCTAACCTGAAACCTAACCATGACACTCTCCCGAAACTTTACCCTCACCCGTGTCCTAATTTTAACCAGTACATCAACACTAACCCATGCCCTCTAACATACGCCAACCCTAAGCCATTGCTGTACCCTAACCTGTACCCTAATCAATCCCCATTCCCTAACCCTAACCCTAACCCTAACCCTTAACGTGACCCTCTTCCGAGGCCTTACCCTCACCCGTGCCCTAATCGTAAGCAGTACACTAACACTAACTAGTGACCTCACACGTACGCTAAAACTTAAGCGTTGCGGTACCCTAAACTGTGCCCTAATATCTCCCCATTCCCTAACCCTATCCCTAACCCGAATTCTATCCCTGAACCTCACCCGAAACCTTACCCTCACCCGTGTCCTAATCTTAACCAGGACACCAACACTAACTTGTGCCCTCACACGTATGCTAACCCTTAATCGTTGTCGTACCCTAAACTGTACCCTAATCCCTCCCCATTCCCTAACCCTAAACCTAACCCGAATCCTAACCCTGACCCTCACCTGAAGCCTTACCCTCACCCGTGCCCTAATCTTAACCAGGACACTAACACTAACCCTTGCCCTCACACGAACGCTAACCCTTAAGCACTGTCATACCCTAAGCTGTACCCTAATCCCTCTGCATTCCTTAACCCTAACCCTAACCCGAATCCTAACCCTGACCCTCACCCGAAGCCTTACCCTCACCCGTGCCCTAATCTTAACCAGGACACCAACACTGACTCGTGCCCTCACACGTACGCTAAACCTTAAGCGTTGTCGTACCCTAAATTGTACCCTAATCCCTCCCCATTCCTTAACCCTAACCCTAAACCGATCCCTAAACCTGACCCACTTCCGATGCCCTACCCTAACCAATGCCCTAATCTTAACCAGTACACAAACACTAACTCATGCCCTCAAACGTACGCTAACCCTTAAGCATTGTCGTACCCTATCCTGTACCCTAATCCCTCCCCATTCCCTAACCCTAACCCTAAGCAAAACCCTGAACGTGACCCTTTTCCGAGGCCTTACCCTCATCGGTGCCGTTGTCTTAACCAGTACACCAACACTAACTCGTGCCCTCACCCTTACGCTAACCCTTAAGCATTGTCGTACCCTAACCTGTACCCTAATCCCTCCCCATTCCCTAACCCTAACCCTAACCCGAATCCTAACCCTGACCCTCACCCGAAGCCTTACCCTCACCGGTGCCCTAATCTTAACCAGGACACCAAGACTAACTTGTGCCCTCAAACGTACGCTAACACTAAACCGCAGCGTTACCCTAACCTGTACCCTAATCCCTCTCCATTCCCTAACCCTAACCCTAACCTGAAACCTAACCATGACACTCTCCCGAAACTTTACCCTCACCCGTGTCCTAATTTTAACCAGTACATCAACACTAACCCATGCCCTCTAACGTACGCCAACCCTAAGCCATTGCCGTACCCTAACCTGTACCCTAATCAATCCCCATTCCCTAACCCTAACCCTAACCCTAACCCTTAACGTGACCCTCTTCCGAGGCCTTACCCTCACCCGTGCCCTAATCGTAAGCAGTACACTAACACTAACTAGTGACCTCACACGTACGCTAAACCTTAAGCGTTGTGGTACCCTAAACTGTGCCCTAATATCTCCCCATTCCCTAACCCTAACCCTAACCCGAATTCTATCCCTGACCCTCACCCGAAACCTTACCCTCACCCATGCCCTAATCTTAACGAGGACACCAACACTAACTTGTGCCCTCACACGTATGCTAACCCTTAATCGTTGTCGTACCCTAAACTCTACCCTAATCCCTCCCCATTCCCTAACCCTAACCCTAACCCGAATCCTAACCCTGACCCTCACCCGAAGCCTTACCCTCACCCGTGCCCTAATCTTAACCAGGACACTAACACTAACCCTTGCCCTCACACGAACGCTAACCCTTAAGCACTGTCGTACCCTAAGCTGTACCCTAATCCCTCTGCATTCCTTAACCCTAACCCTAACCCGAATCATAACCCTGACCCTCACCCGAAGCCTTACCCTCACCCGTGCCCTAAACTTAACCAGGACACCAACACTAACTCGTGCCCTCACACGTACGCTAAACCTTAAGCGTTGTCGTACCCTAAATTGTACCCTAATCCCTCCCCATTCCTTAACCCTAACCCTAAACCCATCCCTAAACCTGACCCACTTCCGATGCCCTACCCTAACCAATGCCCTAATCTTAACCAGTACACAAACACTAACTCATGCCCTCAAACGTACGCTAACCCTTAAGCATTGTCGTACCCTATCCTGTACCCTAATCCCTCCCCATTCTCTAACCCTAACCCTAAGCGAAACCCTGAACGTGACCCTTTTCCGAGGCCTTACCCTCATCGGTGCCGTTGTCTTAACCAGTACACCAACACTAACTCGTGCCCTCACACTTACGCTAACCCTTAAGCATTGTCGTACCCTAACCTGTACCCTAATCCCTCTCCATTCCCTAACCCTAACCCTAACCCGAATCCTAACCCTGACCCTCAACCGAAGCCTTACCCTCACCCGTGCCCTAATCTTAACCAGGACACCAAGACTAACTCGTGCCCTCAAACATACGCTAACACTAAACCGCAGCGGTACCCTAACCTGTACCCTAATCCCTCTCCATTCCCTAACCCTAACCCTAACCTGAAACCTAATCATGACACTCACCCGAAACTTTACCCTCACCCGTGTCCTAAATTTAACCAGTACATCAACACTAACCCATGCCCTCTAACGTACGCCAACCCTAAGCCATTGCCGTACCCTAACCTGTACCCTAATCAATCCCCATTCCCTAACCCTAACCCTAACCTTAACCCTTAACGTGACACTCTTCCGAGGCCTTACCCTCACCCGTGCCCTAATCGTAAGCAGTACACTAACACTAACTAGTGACCTCACACGTACGCTAAACCTTAAGCGTTGTGGTACCCTAAACTGTGCCCTAATATCTCCCCATTCCCTAACCCTAACCCTAACCCGAATTCTATCCCTGACCCTCACCCAAAACCTTACCCTCACCCGTGCCCTAATCTTAACCAGGACACCAACACTAACTTGTGCCCTCACACGTACGCTAAACCTTAATCGTTGTCGTACCCTAAACTGTACCCTAATCCCTCCCCATTCCCTAACCCTAACCCTAACCCGAATCCTAAACCTGACCCTCACCTGAAGCCTTACCCTCACACGTGCCCTAATCTTAACCAGGACACTAACACTAACCCTTGCCCTCACACGAACGCTAACCCTTAAGCACTGTCGTACCCTAAGCTGTACCCTAATCCCTCTGCATTCCTTAACCCTAACCCTAACCCGAATGCTAACCCGACCCTCACCCGAAGCCTTACCCTCACCCGTGCCCTAATCTTAACCAGGACACCAACACTAACTCGTGCCCTCACACGTACGATAAACCTTAAGCTTTGTCGTACCCTAAATTGTACCCTAATCCCTCCCCATTCCTTAACCCTAACCCTAACCCCATCCCTAACTCTGACCCACTTCCTATGCCCTACCCTAACCAATGCCCTAATCTTAACCAGTACACAAACACTAACTCATGCCCTCAAACGTACGCTAACCCTTAAGCATTGTCGTACCCTATCCTTTACCCTAATCCCTCCCCATTCCCTAACCCTAACCCTAAACGAAACCCTGAACGTGACCCTTTTCCGAGGCCTTACCCTCATCGGTGCCGTTGTCTTAAGCAGTACACCAACACTAACTCGTGCCCTCACACTTACGATAACCCTTAAGCATTGTCGTGCCCTAACCTGTACCCTAATCCCTCTCCATTCCCTAACCCTAACCCTAACCCGAATCCTAACCCTGACCCTCGCCCGAAGCCTTACCCTCACCCGTGCCCTAATCTTAACCAGGACACCAAGACTAACTCGTGCCCTCAAACGTACGCTAACACTAAACCGCAGCGGTACCCTAACCTGTACCCTAATCCCTCTCCATTCCCTAACCCTAACCCTAACCTGAAACCTAACCATGACACTCATCCGAAACTTTACCCTCACCCGTGTCCTAAATTTAACCAGTACATCAACACTAACCCATGCCCTCTAACGTACGCCAACCCTAAGCCATTGCCGTACCCTAACCTGTACCCTAATCAATCCCCATTCCCTAACCCTAACCCTAACCCTAACCCTTAACGTGACCCTCTTCCGAGGCCTTACTCTCACCCGTGCCCTAATCGTAAGCAGTACACTAACACTAACTAGTGACCTCACACGTACGCTAAACCTTAAGCGTTGTCGTACCCTAAATTGTACCCTAATCCCTCCCCATTCCTTAACCCTAACCCTAACCCCATCGCTAAATCTGACCCACTTCCGATGCCCTACCCTAACCAATGCCCTAATCTTAACCAGTACACAAACACTAACTCATGCCCTCAAACGTACGCTAACCCTTAAGTATTGTCGTACCCTATCCTGTACCCTAATCCCTCCCCATTCCCTAACCCTAACCCTAAGCGAAACCCTGAACGTGACCCTTTTCCGAGGCCTTACCCTCATCGGTGCCGTTGTCTTAAGCAGTACACCAACACTAACTCGTGCCCTCACACTTACGCTAACCCTTAAGCATTGTCGTGCCCTAACCTGTACCCTAATCCCTCTCCATTCCCTAACCCTAACCCTAACCCGAATCCTCACCCTGACCCTCACCCGAAGCCTTACCCTCACCCGTGCCCTAATCTTAACCAGGACACCAAGACTAACTCGTGCCCTCACACTTACGCTAACCCTTAAGCATTGTCGTACCCTAACCTGTACCCTAATCCCTCTCCATTCCCTAACCCTAACCCTAACCCGAATCCTAACCCTGACCCTCACCTGAAGCCTTACCCTCACCCGTGCCCTAAACTTAACCAGGACACCAAGAATAACACGTGCCCTCACACGTACGCTAACACTAAACCGCAGCCGTACCCTAACCTGTACCCTAATCCCTCTCCATTCCCTAACCCTAACCCTAACCTGAAACCTAACCATGACACTCACCCGAAACTTTACCCTCACCCGTGTCCTAATTTTAACCAGTACATCAACACTAACCCATGCCCTCTAACGTACGCCAACCCTAAGCCATTGCCGTACCCTAACCTGTACCCTAATCAATCCCCATTCCCTAACCCTAACCCTAACCCTAACCCTTAACGTGACCCTCTTCCGAGGCCTTACCCTCACCCGTGCCCTAATCGTAAGCAGTACACTAACACTAACTAGTGACCTCACACGTACGCTAAACCTTAAGCGTTGTGGTATCCTAAACTGTGCCCTAATATCTCCCCATTCCCTAACCCTAACCCTAACCTGAATTCTATCCCTGACCCTCACCCAAAACCTTACCCTCACCCGTGCCCTAATCTTAACCAGGACACCAACACTAACCTGTGCCCTCACACGTACGCTAACCCTTAATCGTTGTCGTACCCTAAACTGTACCCTAATCCTTCCCCATTCCCTAACCCTAACCCTAACCCGAATCCTAAACCTGACCCTCACCTGAAGCCTTACCCTCACCCGTGCCCTAATCTTAACCAGGACACTAACACTAACCCTTGCCCTCACACGAACGCTAACACTTAAGCACTGTCGTACCCTAAGCTGTACCCTAATCCCTCTGCATTCCTTAACCCTAACCCTAACCCGAATCCTAACCCTGACCCTCACCCGAAGCCTTACCCTCACCCGTGCCCTAATCTTAACCAGGACACCAACACTAACTCGTGCCCTCACACGTACGCTAAACCTTAAGCGTTGTCGTACCCTAAATTGTACCCTAATCCCTCCCCATTCCTTAACCCTAACCCTAACCCCATCCCTAAATCTGACCCACTTCCGATGCCCTACCCTAACCAATGCCCTAATCTTAACCAGTACACAAACACTAACTCATGCCCTCAAACGTACGCTAACCCTTAAGTATTGTCGTACCCTATCCTGTACCCTAATCCCTCCCCATTCCCTAACCCTAACCCTAAGCGAAACCCTGAACGTGACCCTTTTCCGAGGCCTTACCCTCATCGGTGCCGTTCTCTTAAGCAGTACACCAACACTAACTCGTGCCCTCACACTTACGCTAACCCTTAAGCATTGTCGTGCCCTAACCTGTACCCTAATCCCTCTCCATTCCCTAACCCTAACCCTAACCGAATCCTAACCCTGACCCTCACCCGAAGCCTTACCCTCACCCGTGCCCTAATCTTAACCAGGACACCAAGACTAACTCGTGCCCTCACACTTACGCTAACCCTTAAGCATTGTCGTACCCTAACCTGTACCCTAATCCCTCTCCATTCCCTAACCCTAACCCTAACCCGAATCCTAACCCTGACCCTCACCCGAAGCCTTACCCTCACCGGTGCCCTAATCTTAACCAGGACACCAAGAATAACACGTGCCCTCACACGTACGCTAACACTAAACCGCAGCGGTACCCTAACCTGTACCCTAATCCCTCTCCATTCCCTAACCCTAACCCTAACCTGAAACCTAACCATGACACTCACCCGAAACTTTACCCTCACCCGTGTCCTAATTTTAACCAGTACATCAACACTAACCCATGCCCTCTAACGTACGCCAACCCTAAGCCATTGCCGTACCCTAACCTGTACCCTAATCAATCCCCTTTCCCTAACCCTAACCCTAACCCTAACCCTTAACGTGACCCTCTTCCGAGGCCTTACCCTCACCCGTGTCCTAATCGTAAGCAGTACACTAACACTAACTAGTGACCTCACACGTACGCTAAACCTTAAGCGTTGTGGTACCCTAAACTGTGCCCTAATATCTCCCCATTCCCTAACACTAACCCTAACCCGAATTCTATCCCTGACCCTCACCCGAAACCTTACCTTCACCCGTGCCCTAATCTTAACCAGGACACCAACACTAACTTGTGCCCTCACACGTACGCTAACCCTTAATCGTTGTCGTTCCCTAAACTGTACCCTCATCCCTCCCCATTCCCTAAACCTAACCCTAACCCGAATCCTAACCCTGACCCTCACCTGAAGCCTTACCCTCACCCGTGCCCTAATCTTAACCAGGACACTAACACTAACACTTGCCATCACAAGAACGCTAACCCTTAAGTACTGTTGTACCCTAAGCTGTACCCTAATCCCTCTGCATTCCTTAACCCTAACCCTAACCCGAATCCTAACCCTGACCCTTACCCGAAGCCTTACCCTCACCCGTGCCCTAATCTTAACCAGGAAACCAACACTAACTCGTGCCCTCACACGTACGCTAAATCTTAAGCGTTGTCGTACCCTAAATTGTACCCTAATCCCTCCCCATTCCTTAACCCTAACCCTAACCCCATCCCTAAACCTGACCCACTTCCGATGCCCTACCCTAACCAATGCCCTAATCTTAACCAGGACACAAACACTAACTCATGCCCTCAAACGTACGCTAACCCTTAAGCATTGTCGTACCCTATCCTGTACCCTAATCCCTCCCCATTCCCTAACCCTAACCCTAAGCGAAACCCTGAACGTGACCCTTTTCCGAGGCCTTACCGTCATCGGTGCCGTTGTGTTAACCAGTACACCAACACTAACTCGTGCCCTCACACTTACGCTAACCCTTAAGCATTGTCGTACCCTAACCTGTACCCTAATCCCTCTCCATTCCCTAACCCTAAACCTAACCCGAATCCTAACCCTGACCCTCACCCGAAGCCTTACCCTCACCCGTTCCCTAATCTTAACCAGGACACCAAGACTAACTCGTGCCCTCACACTTACGCTAACACTTAAGCATTGTCGTACCCTAACCTGTACCCTAATCCCTCTCCATTCCCTAACCCTAACCCTAACCTGAAACCTAACCATGACACTCACCCGAAACTTTACCCTCACCCGTGTCCTAATTTTAATCAGTACATCAACACTAACCCATGCCCTCTAACGTACGCCAACCCTAAGCCATTGCCGTACACTAACCTGTGCCCTAATCAATCCCCATTCCCTAACCCTAACCCTAACCCTAACCCTTAACGTGACCCTCTTCCGAGGCCTTACCCTCACCCGTGCCCTAATCGTAAGCAGTACACTAACACTAACTAGTGACCTCACACGTACGCTAAACCTTAAGCGTTGTGGTACCCTAAACTGTGCCCTAATATCTCCCCATTCCCTAACCCTAACAATAACCCGAATTCTATCCCTGACCCTCACCCGAAACCTTACCCTCACCCGTGCCCTAATCTTAACCAGGACACCAACACTAACTTGTGCCCTCACACGTACGCTAACCCTTAATCGTTGTCGTACCCTAAACTGTACCCTCATCCCAACCCATTCCCTAACCCTAACCCTAACCCGAATCCTAACCCTGACCCTCACCTGAAGCCTTACCCTCACCCGTGCCCTAATCTTAACCAGGACACTAACACTAACCCTTGCCCTCAAACGAACGCTAACCCTTAAGTACTGTCGTACCCTAAGCTGTACCCTAATCCCTCTGCATTCCTTAACCCTAACCCTAACCCGAATCCTAACCCTGACCCTCACCCGAAGCCTTACCCTCACCCGTGCCCTAATCTTAACCAGGACACCAACACTAACTCGTGCCCTCACACGTACGCTAAACCTTAAGCGTTGTCGTACCCTAAATTGTACCCTAATCCCTCCCCATTCCTTAACCCTAACCCTAACCCCATCCCTAAACCTGACCCACTTCCGATGCCCTACCCTAACCAATGCCCTAATCTTAACCAGGACACAAACACTAACTCATGCCCTCAAACGTACGCTAACCCTTAAGCATTGTCATACCCTAACCTGTACCCTAATCCCTCCCCATTCCCTAACCCTAACCCTAACCCGAATCCTAACCCTGACCCTCACCCGAAGCCTTACCCTCACCCGTGCCCTAATCTTAACCAGGACACCAAGACTAACTCGTGCCCTCACACGTACGCTAACACTAAACCACAGCGGTACCCTAACCTGTACCCTAATCCCTCTCCATTCCCTAACCCTAACCCTAACCTGAAACCTAACCATGACACTCACCCGAAACTTTACCCTCACCCGTGTCCTAATTTTAACCAGTACATCAACACTAACCCATGCCCTCTAACGTACGCCAACCCTAAGCCATTGCCGTACCCTAACGTGTACCCTAATCAATCCCCATTCCCTAACCCTAACCCTAACCCTAACCCTTAACGTGACCCTCTTCCGAGGCCTTACCCTCACCCGTGCCCTAATCGTAAGCAGTACACTAACACTAACTAGTGACCTCACACGTACGCTAAACCTTAAGCGTTGTGGTACCCTAAACTGTGCCCTAATATCTCCCCATTCCCTAACCCTAACAATAACCCGAATTCTATCCCTGACCCTCACCCGAAACCTTACCCTCACCCGTGCCCTAATCTTAACCAGGACACCAACACTAACTTGTGCCCTCACACGTACGCTAACCCTTAATCGTTGTCGTACCCTAAACTGTACCCTCATCCCAACCCATTCCCTAACCCTAACCCTAACCCGAATCCTAACCCTGACCCTCACCTGAAGCCTTACCCTCACCCGTGCCCTAATCTTAACCAGGACACTAACACTAACCCTTGCCCTCAAACGAACGCTAACCCTTAAGTACTGTCGTACCCTAAGCTGTACCCTAATCCCTCTGCATTCCTTAACCCTAACCCTAACCCGAATCCTAACCCTGACCCTCACCCGAAGCCTTACCCTCACCCGTGCCCTAATCTTAACCAGGACACCAACACTAACTCGTGCCCTCACACGTACGCTAAACCTTAAGCGTTGTCGTACCCTAAATTGTACCCTAATCCCTCTGCATTCCTTAACCCTAACCCTAACCCCATCCCTAAATCTGACCCACTTCCGATGCCCTACCCTAACCAATGCCCTAATCTTAACCAGGACACAAACACTAACTCATGCCCTCAAACGTACGCTAACCCTTAAGCATTGTCGTACCCTATCCTGTACCCTAATCCCTCCCCATTCCCTAACCCTAACCCTAAGCGAAACCCTGAACGTGACCCTTTTCCGAGGCCTTACCCTCATCGGTGCCGTTGTCTTAACCAGTACACCAACACTAACTCGTGCCCTCACACTTACGCTAACCCTTAAGCATTGTCGTACCCTAACCTGTACCCTAATCCCTCTCCATTCCCTAACCCTAACCCTAACCCGAATCCTAACCCTGACCCTCACCCGAAGCCTTACCCTCACCCGTGCCCTAATCTTAACCAGGACACCAAGACTAACTCGTGCCCTCAAACGTACGCTAACAGTAAACCGCAGCGGTACCCTAACCTGCACCCTAATCCCTCTCCATTCCCTAACCCTAACCCTAACCTGAAACCTAACCATGACACTCACCCGAAACTTTACCCTCACCCGTGTCCTAATTTTAACCAGTACATCAACACTAACCCATGCCCTCTAACGTACGCCAACCCTAAGCCATTGCCGTACCCTAACCTGTACCCTAATCAATCCCTATTCCCTAACCCTAACCCTAACCCTAACCCTTAACGTGACCCTCTTCCGAGGCCTTACCCTCACCCGTGCCCTAATCGTAAGCAGTACACTAACACTAACTAGTGACCTCACACGTACGCTAAACCTTAAGCGTTGTGGTACCCTAAACTGTGCCCTAATATCTCCCCATTCCCTAACCCTAACCCTAACACGAATTCTATCCCTGACCCTCACCCGAAACCTTACCCTCACCCGTGCCCTAATCTTAACCAGGACACCAACACTAACTGGTGCCCTCACACGTACGCTAACCCTTAATCGTAGTCGTACCCTAAACTGTACCCTAATCCCTCCCCATTCCCTAACCCTAACCCTAACCCGAATCCTAACCCTGACCCTCACCTGAAGCCTTACCCTCACCCGTGCCCTAATCTTAACCAGGACACTAACACTAACCCTTGCCCTCACACGAACGCTAACCCTTAAGTACTGTCGTACCCTAAGCTGTACCCTAATCCCTCTGCATTCCTTAACCCTAACCCTAACCCGAATCCTAACCCTGACCCTCACCCGAAGCCTTACCCTCACCCGTGCCCTAATCTTAACCAGGACACCAACACTAACTTGTGCCCTCACACGTACGCTAACCCTTAATCGTTGTCGTACCCTAAACTGTACCCTAATCCTTCCCCATTCCCTAAACCTAACCCTAACCCGAATCCTAACCCTGACCCTCACCTGAAGCCTTACCCTCACCCGTGCCCTAATCTTAACCAGGACACTAACACTAACACTTGCCCTCACACGAACGCTAACCCTTAAGCACTGTCGTACCCTAAGTTGTACCCTAATCCCTCTGCATTCCTTAACCCTAACCCTAACCCGAATCCTAACCCTGACCCTCACCCGAAGCCTTACCCTCACCCGTGCCCTAATCTTAACCAGGACACCAACACTAACTCGTGCCCTCACACGTACGCTAAACCTTAAGCGTTGTCGTACCCTAAATTGTACCCTAATCCCTCCGCATTCCTTAACCCTAACCCTAACCTCATCCCTAAATCTGACCCACTTCCGATGCCCTACCCTAACCAATGCCCTAATCTTAACCAGTACACAAACACTAACTCATGCCCTCAAACGTACGCTAACCCTTAAGCATTGTCGTACCCTATCCTGTACCCTAATCCCTCCCCATTACCTAACCCTAACCCTAAGCGAAACCCTGAACGTGACCCTTTTCCGAGGCCTTACCATCATCAGTGCCGTTGTCTTAACCAGTACACCAACACTAACTCGTGCCCTCACACTTACGCTAACCCTTAAGCATTGTTGTACCCTAACCTGTACCCTAATCCCTCTCCATTCCCTAACCCTAACCCTAACCCGAATCCTAACCCTGACCCTCACCCGAAGCCTTACCCTCACCCGTGCCCTAATCTTAACCAGGACACCAAGACTAATTCGTGCCCTCAAACGTACGCTAACACTAAACCGCAGCGGTACCCTAACCCTAACCCTAATCCCTCTCCATTCCCTAACCCTAACCCTAACCTGAAACCTAACCATGACACTCACCCGAAACTTTACCCTCACCCGTGTCCTAATTTTAACCAGTACATCAACACTAACCCATGCCCTCTAACGTACGCCAACCCTAAGCCATTGCCGTACCCTAACCTGTACCCTAATCAATCCCCATTCCCTAACCCTAACCCTAACCCTAACCCTTAACGTGACCCTCTTCCGAGGCCTTACCATCACCCGTGCCCTAATCGTAAGCAGTACACTAACACTAACTAGTGACCTCACACGTACGCTAAAACTTAAGCGTTGTGGTACCCTAAACTGTGCCCTAATATCTCCCCATTCCCTAACCCTAACCCTAACCCGAATTCTATCCCTGACCCTCACCCAAATCCTTACCCTCACCCGTGCCCTAATCTTAACCAGGACACCAACACTAACTTGTGCCCTCACACGTATGCTAACCCTTAATCGTTGTCGTACCCTAAACTGTACCCTAATCCCTCCCCATTCCCTAACCCTAACCCTAACCCGAATCCTAACCCTGACCCTCACCTGAAGCCTTACCCTCACCCGTGCCCTAATCTTAACCAGGACACTAACACTAACCCTTGCCCTCACATGAACGCTAACCCTTAAGCACTGTCGTACCCTAAGCTGCACCCTAATCCCTCTGCATTCCTTAACCCTAACCCTAACCCGAATCCTAACCCTGACCCTCACCCGAAGCCTTACCCTCACCCGTGCCCTAATCTTAACCAGGACACCAACACTAACTCGTGCCCTCACACGTACGCTAAACCTTAAGCGTTGTCGTACCCTAAATTGTACCCTAATCCCTCCCCATTCCTTAACCGTAACCCTAACCCCATCCCTAAACCTGACCCACTTCCGATGCCCTACCCTAACCAATGCCCTAATCTTAACCAGTACACAAACACTAACTCATGCCCTCAAACGTACGCTAACCCTTAAGCATTGTCGTACCCTATCCTGTACCCTAATCCCTCCCCATTCCCTAACCCTAACCCTAAGCAAAACCCTGAACGTGACCCTTTTCCGAGGCCTTACCCTCATCGGTGCCGTTGTCTTAACCAGTACACCAACACTAACTCGTGCCCTCACTCTTACGCTAACACTTAAGCATTGTCGTACCCTAACCTGTACCCTAATCCCTCCCCATTCCCTAACCCTAACCCTAACCCGAATCCTAACCCTGACCCTCACCCGAAGCCTTACCCTCACCCGTGCCGTAATCTTAACCAGGACACCAAGACTAACTTGTGCCCTCAAACGTACGCTAACACTAAACCACAGCGTTACCCTAACCTGTACCCTAATCCCTCTCCATTCCCTAACCCTAACCCTAACCTGAAACCTAACCATGACACTCTCCCGAAACTTTACCCTCACCCGTGTCCTAATTTTAACCAGTACATCAACACTAACCCATGCCCTCTAACGTACGCCAACCCTAAGCCATTGCCGTACCCTAACCTGTACCCTAATCAATCCCCATTCCCTAACCCTAACCCTAACCCTAACCCTTAACGTGACCCTCTTCCGAGGCCTTACCCTCACCCGTGCCCTAATCGTAAGCTGTACACTAACACTAACTAGTGACCTCACACGTACGCTAAACCTTAAGCGTTGTGGTACCCTAAACTGTGCCCTAATATCTCCCCATTCCCTAACCCTAACCCTAACCCGAATTCTATCCCTGACCCTCACCCGCTACCTTACCCTCACCCATGCCCTAATCTTAACGAAGACACCAACACTAACTTGTGCCCTCACACGTATGCTAACCCTTAATCGTTGTCATACCCTAAACTGTACCCTAATCCCTCCCCATTCCCTAACCCTAACCCTAACCCGAATCCTAACCCTGACCCTCACCCGAAGCCTTACCCTCACCCGTGCCCTAATCTTAACCAGGACACTAACACTAACCCTTGCCCTCACACGAACGCTAACCCTTAAGCACTGTCGTACCCTAAGCTGTACCCTAATCCCTCTGCATTCCTTAACCCTAACCCTAACCCGAATCCTAACCCTGACCCTCACCCGAAGCCTTACCCTCACCCGTGCCCTAATCTTAACCAGGACACCAAGACTAACTTGTGCCCTCAAACGTAGGCTAACACTAAACCGCAGCGTTACCCTAACCTGTACCCTAATCCCTCTCCATTCCCTAACCCTAACCCTAACCTGAAACCTAACCATGACACTCTCCCGAAACTTTACCCTCACCCGTGTCCTAATTTTAACCAGTACATCAACACTAACCCTTGCCCTCTAACGTACGCCAACCCTAAGCCATTGCCGTACACTAACCTGTACCCTAATCAATCCCCATTCCCTAACCCTAACCCTAACCCTAACCCTTAACGTGTCCCTCTTCCGAGGCCTTACCCTCACCCGTGCCCTAATCGTAAGCAGTACACTAACACTAACTAGTGACCTCACACGTACGCTAAACCTTAAGCGTTGTGGTACCCTAAACTGTGCCCTAATATCTCCCCATTCCCTAACCCTAACCCTAACCCGAATTCTATCCCTGACCCTCACCCGAAACCTTACCCTCACCCATGCCCTAATCTTAACGAGGACACCAACACTAACTTGTGCCCTCACACGTATGCTAACCCTTAATCGTTGTCGTACCCTAAACTGTACCCTGATCCCTCCCCATTCCCTAACCCTAACCCTAACCCGAATCCTAACCCTGACCCTCACCCGAAGCCTTACCCTCACCCGTGCCCTTATCTTAACCAGGACACTAACACTAACCCTTGCCCTCACACGAACGCTAACCCTTAAGCACTGTCGTACCCTAAGCTGTACCCTAATCCCTCTGCATTCCTTAACCCTAACCCTAACCCGAATCATAACCCTGACCCTCACCCGAAGCCTTACCCTCACCCGTGCCCTAAACTTAACCAGGACACCAACACTAACTCGTGCCCTCACACGTACGCTAAACCTTAAGCGTTGTCGTACCCTAAATTGTACCCTAATCCCTCCCCATTCCTTAACCCTAACCCTAAACCCATCCCTAAACCTGACCCACTTCCGATGCCCTACCCTAACCAATGCCCTAATCTTAACCAGTACACAAACACTAACTCATGACCTCAAACGTACGCTAACCCTTAAGCATTGTCGTACCCTATCCTGTACCCTAATCCCTCCCCATTCCCTAACCCTAACCCTAAGCGAAACACTGAACGTGACCCTTTTCCGAGGCCTTACCCTCATCGGTGCCGTTGTCTTAACCAGTACACCAACACTAACTCGTGCCCTCACACTTACGCTAACCCTTAAGCATTGTCGTACCCTAACCTGTACCCTAATCCCTCTCCATTCCCTAACCCTAACCCTAACCCGAATCCTAACCCTGACCCTCACCCGAAGCCTTACCCTCACCCGTGCCCTAATCTTAACCAGGACACCAAGACTAACTTGTGCCCTCAAACGTACGCTAACACTAAACCGCAGCGTTACCCTAACCTGTACCCTAATCCTTCTCCATTCCCTAACCCTAACCCTAACCTGAAACCTAACCATGACACACTCCCGAAACTTTACCCTCACCCGTGTCCTAATTTTAAACAGTACATCAACACTAACCCATGCCCTCTAACGTACGCCAACCCTAAGCCATTGCCGTACCCTAACCTGTACCCTAATCAATCCCCATTCCCTAACACTAACCCTAAACCTAACCCTTAACGTGACCCTCTTCCGAGGCCTTACCCTCACCCGTGCCCTAATCGTAAGCAGTACACTAACACTAACTAGTGACCTCACACGTACGCTAAACCTTAAGCGTTGTGGTACCCTAAACTGTGCCCTAATATCTCCCCATTCCCTAACCCTTACCCTAACCCAAATTCTATCCCTGACCCTCACCCGAAACCTTACCCTCACCCGTGCCCTAATCTTAACCAGGACACCAACACTAACTCGTGCCCACACACGTACGCTAACCCTTAATCGCTTTCGTACCCTAAACTGTAACCTAATCCCTCCCCATTCCCTAACCCTAACCCTAACCCGAATCCTAACCCTGACCCTCACCTGAAGCCTTACCCTCACCCGTGCCCTAATCTTAACCAGGACACTAACACTAACCCTTGCCCTCACACGAACGCTAACCCTTAAGCACTGTCATACCCTAAGCTGTACCCTAATCGCTCTGCAATCCTTAACCCTAACCCTAACCCGAATCCTAACCCTGACCCTCACCCAAAGCCTTACCCACACCCGTGCCCTAATCTTAACCAGGACACCAACACTAACTGGTGCCCTCACACGTACGCTAAACCTTAAGCGTTGTCGTACCCTAAATTGTACCCTAATCCCTCCCCATTGCTTAACCCTAACACTAACCCCATCCCTAAACCTGACCCACTTTCGATGCCCTACCCTAACCAATGCCCTAATCTTAACCAGTACACAAACACTAACTCATGCCCTCAAACGTACGCTAACCCTTAAGCATTGTCGTACCCTATCCTGTACCCTAATCCCTCCCCATTCCCTAACCCTAACCCTAAGCGAAACCCTGAACGTGACCCTTTTCTGAGGCCTTACCCTCATCGGTGCCGTTGTCTTAACCAGTACACCAACACTAACTCGTGCCCTCACACTTACGCTAACCCTTAAGCATTGTCGTACCCTAACCTGTACCCTAATCCCTCTCCATTCCCTAACCCTAACCCTAACCCGAATCCTAACCCTGACCCTCACCCGAAGCCTTACCGTCACCCGTGCCCTAATCTTAACCAGGACACCAAGACTAACTCGTGCCCTCACACGTACGCTAACACTAAACCGCAGCGGTACCCTAACCTGTACCCTAATCCCTCTCCATTCCCTAACCCTAAACGTAACCTGAAACCTAACCATGACACTCACCCGAAACTTTACCCTCACCCGTGTCCTAATTTTAACCAGTACATCAACACTAACCCATGCCCTCTAACGTACGCCAACCCTAAGCCATTGCCGTACCCTAACCTGTACCCTAATCAATCCCCATTCCCTAACCCTAACCCTTAACGTGACCCTCTTCCGAGGCCTTACCCTCACCCGTGCCTTAATCGTAAGCAGTACACTAACACTAACTAGTGACCTCACACGTATGCTAAACTTTAAGCGTTGTGGTACCCTAAACTGTGCCCTAATATCTCCCCATTCCCTAACCCTAACCCTAACCCGAATTCTATCCCTGACCCTCACCCGAAACCTTACCCTCACCCGTGCCGTAATCTTAACCAGGACACCAACACTAACTTGTGCCCTCACACGTACGCTAACCCTTAATCGTTGTCGTACCCTAAACTGTACCCTAATCCTTCCCCATTCCCTAACCCTAACCCTAACCCGAATCCTAAACCTGACCCGCACCCGAAGCCTTACCCTCACCCGTGCCCTAATCTTAACCAGGACACCAACACTAACTCGTGCCCTCACACGTACGCTAAACCTTAAGTGTTGTCGTACCCTAAATTGTACCCTAATCCCTCCCCATTCCTTAACCCTAACCCTAACCCCATCGCTAAACCTTACCCACTTCCGATGCCCTACCCTAACCAATGCCCTAATCTTAACCAGGACAGAAACACTAACTCATGCCCTCAAACGTACGCTAACCCTTAAGCATTGTCGTACCCTATTCTGTACCCTAATCCCTCCCCATTCCCTAACACTAACCCTAAGCGAAACCCTGAACGTGACCCTTTTCCGAGGCCTTACCCTCATCGTTGCCGTTGTCTTAACCAGTACACCAACACTAACTCGTGCCCTCACACTTACGCTAACCCTTAAGCATTGTCGTACCCTAACCTGTACCCTAATCCCTCTCCATTCCCTAACCCTAACCCTAACCCGAATCCTAACCCTGACCCTCACCTGAAGCCTTACCCTCACCCGTGCCCTAATCTTAACCAGCACACCAAGACTAACTTTTGCCCTCAAACGTACGCTAACACTAAACCACAGCGGTGCCCTAACCTGTACCCTAATCCCTCTCCATTCCCTAACCATAACCCGAACCTGAAACCTAACCATGAAACTCACCCGAAACTTTACCCTCACCCGTGTCCTAATTTTAACCAGTACATCAACACTAACCCATGCCCTCTAACGTACGCCAACCCTAAGCCATTGCCGTACCCTAACCTGTACCCTAATCAATCCCCATTCCCTAACCCTAACCCTGACCCTAACCCTTAACGTGACCCTCTTCCGAGGCCTTACCCTCACCCGTGCCCTAATGGTAAGCAGTTCACTAACACTAACTAGTGACCTCACACGTACGCTAAACCTTAAGCGTTGTGGTACCCTAAACTGTGCCCTAATATCTCCCCATTCCCTAACCCTAACCCTAACCCGAATTCTATCCCTGACCCTCACCCGAAACCTTACCCTCACCCGTGCCCTAATATTAACCAGGACACCAACACTAACTAGTGCCCTCACACGTACGCTAACCCCTAATCGTTGTCGTACCCTAAACTGTACCCTAATCCCTCCCCATTCCCTAACCCTAACCCTAACCCGAATCCTAACCCTGACCCTCACCTGAAGCCTTAACCTCACCCGTGCCCTAATCTTAACCAGGACACTAACACTAACACTTGCCCTCACACGAACGCTAACCCTTAAGCACTGTCGTACCCTAAGCTGTACCCTAATCCCTCTGCATTCCTTAACCCTAACCCTAACCCGAATCCTAACCCTGACCCTCACCCGAAGCCTTACCCTCACCCGTGCCCTAATCTTAACCAGGACACCAACACTAACTCGTGCCCTCACACATACGCTAAACCTTAAGCGTTCTCGTACCCTAAATTGTACCCTAATCCCTCCCCATTCCTTAACCCTAACACTAACCCCATCCCTAAACCTGACCCACTTCCGATGCCCTACCCTAACCAATGCCCTAATCTTAACCAGTACACAAACACTAATTCATGCCCTCAAACGTACGCTAACCCTTAAGCATTGTCGTACCCTATCCTGTACCCTAATCCCTCCCCATTCCCTAACCCTAACCCTAAGCGAAACCCTGAACGTGACCCTTTTCCGAGGCCTTACCCTCATCGGTGCCGTTGTCTTAACCAGTACACCAACACTAACTCGTGCCCTCACACTTACGCTAACCCTTAAGCATTGTCGGACCCTAACCTGTACCCTAATCCCTCTCCATTCCCTAACCCTAACCCTAACCCGAATCCTAACCCTAACCCTCACCCGAAGCCTTACCCTCACCCGTGCCCTAATCTTAACCAGGACACCAAGACTAACTCGTGCCCTCACACGTACGTTAACACTAAACCGCAGCGGTACCCTAACCTGTACCCTAATCCCTCTCCATTACCTAACCCTAACCCTAAACTGAAACCTAACCATGACACTCACGTGAAACTTTACCCTCACCCGTGTCCTAATTTTAACCAGTACATCAACACTAACCCATGCCCTCTAACGTACGCCAACCCTAAGCTTTTGCCGTACCCTAACCTGTACCCTAATCAATCCCGATTCCCTAACCCTAACCCTAACCCTAACCCTTAACGTGACCCTCTTCCGAGGCCTTACCCTCACCCGTGCCCTAATCGTAAGCAGTACACTAACACTAACTAGTGACCTCACACGTACGCTAAACCTTAAGCGTTGTGGTACTCTAAACTGTGGCCTAATATCTCCCCATTCCCTAACCCTAACCCTAACCCGAATTCTATCCCTGACCCTCACCCGAAACCTTACCCTCACCCGTGCCCTAATCTTAACCAGGACACCAACACTAACTTGTGCCCTCACACGTACGCTAACCATTAATCGTTGTCGTACCCTAAACTGTACCCTAATCCCTCCCCATTCCCTAACCCTAACCCTAACCCGAATCCTAACCCTGACCCTCACCTGAAGCCTTACCCTCACCCGTGCCCTAATCTTAACCAGGACCCTAACACTAACCCTTGCCATCACACGAACGCTAACCCTTAAGCACTGTCGTACCCTAAGCTGTACCCTAATCCCTCTGCATTCCTTAACCCTAACCCTAAGCCGAATCCTAACCCTGACCCTCACCCGAAGCCTTACCCTCACCCGTGCCCTAATCTTAACCAGGACACCAACACTAACTCGTGCCCTCACACGTACGCTAAACCTTAAGCGTTGTCATACCCTAAATTGTACCCTAATCCCTCCGCATTCCTTAACCCTAACCCTAACCACATCCCTAAACCTGACCCACTTCCGATGCCCTACCCTAACCAATGCCCTAATCTTAACCAGTACACAAACACTAACTCATGCCCTCAAACGTACGCTAACCCTTAAGCATTGTCGTACCCTATCCTGTACCCTAATCCCTCCCCATTCCCTAACCCTAACCCTAAGCGAAACCCTGAACGTGACCCTTTTCCGAGGCCTTACCCTCATCGGTGCCGTTGTCTTAACCAGTACACCAACACTAACTCGTGCCCTCACACTTACGCTAACCCTTAAGCATTGTCGTACCCTAACCTGTACCCTAATCCCTCTCCATTCCCTAACCCTAAACCTAACCCGAATCCTAACCCTGACCCTCACCCGAAGCCTTACCCTCACCCGTGCCCTAATCTTAACCAGGACACCAAGACTAACTCGTGCCCTCACACGTACGCTAACACTAAACCGCAGCGGTACCCTAACCTGTACCCTAATCCCTCTCCATTCCCTAACCCTAACCCTAACCTGAAACCTAACCATGACACGCACCTGAAACTTTACCCTCACCCGTGTCCTAATTTTAACCAGTACATCAACACTAACCCATGCCCTCTAACGTACGCCAACCCTAAGCCATTGCCGTACCCTAACCTGTACCCTAATCAATCCCCATTCCCTAACCCTAACCCTAACCCTAACCCTTAACGTGACCCTCTTCCGAGGCCTTACCCTCACCCGTGCCCTAATCGTAAGCAGTACACTAACACAAACTAGTTACCTCACACGTACGCTAAACTTTAAGCGTTGTGGTACCCTAAACTGTGCCCTAATATCTCCCCTTTCCCTAACCCTAACCCTAACCCGAATCCTAACCCTGACCCTCACCCGAAGCCTTACCCTCACCCGTGCCCTAATCTTAACCAGGACACTAACACTAACCCTTGCCCTCACACGAACGCTCACCCTTAAGCACTGTAGTACCCTAAGCTGTACCCTAATCTCTCTGCATTCCTTAACCCTAACCCTAACCCGAATCCTAACCCTGACCCTCACCCGAAGCCTTACCCTCACCCGTGCCCTAATCTTAACCAGGACACCAACACTAACTCGTGCCCTCACACGTACGCTAAACCTTAAGCGTTGTCGTACCCTAAATTGTACCCTAATCCCTCCCCATTCCTTAACCCTAACCCTAAACCCATCCCTAAACCTGACCCACTTCCGATGCCATACCCTAACCAATGCCCTAATCTTAACCAGGACACAAACACTAACTCATGCCCTCAAATGTAGGATAACCCTTAAGCATTGTCGTACCCTATCCTGTACCCTAATCCCTCCCCATTCCTTAACCCTAACCCTAAGCGAAACCCTGAACGTGACCCTTTTCCGAGGCCTTACCCTCATCGGTGCCGTTGTCTTAACCAGTACACCAACACTAACTCGTGCCCTCACACTTACGCTAACCCTTAAGCATTGTCGTACCCTAACCTGTACCCTAATCCCTCTCCATTCCCTAACCCTAAACCTAACCCGAATCCTAATCCTGACCCTCACCCGAAGCCTTACCCTCACCCGTGCCCTAATCTTAACCAGCACACCAAGACTAACTCGTGCCCTCAAACGTATGCTAACACTAAACCGCAGCGGTAACCTAACCTGTACCCTAATCCCTCTCCATTCCCTAACCCTAACCCTAACCTGAAACCTAACCATGAAACTCACCCGAAACTTTACCCTCACCCGTGTCCTAATTTTAACCAGTACATCAACACTAACCCATGCCCTCTAACGTAGGCCAACCCTAAGCCATTGCCGTACCCTAACCTGTACCCTAATCAATCCCCATTCCCTAACCCTAACCCTAACCCTAACCCTTAACGTGACCCTCTTCCGAGGCCTTACCCTCACCCGTGCCCTAATGGTAAGCAGTTCACTAACACTAACTAGTGACCTCACACTTACGCTAAACCTTAAGTGTTGTGGTACCCTAAACTGTGCCCTAATATCTCCCCATTCCCTAACCCTAACCCTAACCCGAATTCTATCCCTGACCCTCACCCGAAACCTTACCCTCACCCGTCCCCTAATCTTAACCAGGACACCAACACTAACTTGTGCCCTCACACGTACGCTAACCCTTAATCGTTGTCGTACCCTAAACTGTACCCTAATCCCTCCCCATTCCCTAACCCTAACCCTAACCCGAATCCTAACCCTGACCCTCACCTGAAGCCTTACCCTCACCCGTGCCCTAATCTTAACCAGGACACTAAAACTAACACTTGACCTCACACGAACGCTAACCCTTAAGCACTGTCGTACCCTAAGCTGTACCCTAATCCCTCTGCATTCCTTAACCCTAACCCTAACCCGAATCCTAACCCTGACCCTCACCCGAAGCCTTACCCTCACCCGTGCCCTAATCTTAACCAGGACACCAACACTAACACGTGCCCTCACACGTACGCTAAACCTTAAGCGTTGTCGTACCCTAAATTGTACCCTAATCCCTCCCCATTCCTTAACCCTAACACTAACCCAATCACTAAACCTGACCCACATCCGATGCCCTACCCTAACCAATGCCCTAATCTTAACCAGGACACAAACACTAACTCATGCCCTCAAACGTACGCTAACCCTTAAGCATTGTCGTACCCTATCCTGTACCCTAATCCCTCCCCATTCCCTAACCCTAACCCTAAGAGAAACCCTGAACGTGACCCTTTTCCGAGGCCTTACCCTCATCGGTGCCGTTGTCTTAACCAGTACACCAACACTAACTCGTGCCCTCACACTTACGCTAACCCTTAAGCATTGTCGTACCCTATCCTGTACCCTAATCCCTCCCCATTCCCTAACCCTAACCCTAAACGAAACCCTGAACGTGACCCTTTTCCGAGGCCTTACCCTCATCGGTGCCGTTGTCTTAACCAGTACACCAACACTAACTTGTGCCCTCACACTTACGCTAACCCTTAAGCATTGTCGTACTCTAACCTGTACCCTAATCCCTCGCCATTCCCTAACCCTAACCCTAACCCGAATCCTAACCCTGACCCTCACCCGAAGCCTTACCCTCACCCGTGCCCTAATCTTAACCAGGACACCAAGACTAACTCGTGCCCTCACACGTACGCTAACACTAAACCGAAGCGGTACCCTAACCTCTACCCTAATCCCTCTCCATTCCCTAACCCTAACCGTAACCTGAAACCTAACCATGACACTCACCCGAAACTTTACCCTCACCCGTGTCCTAATTTTAACCAGTACATCAACACTAACCCATGCCCTCTAACGTACGCCAAACCTAAGCCATTGCCGTACCCTAACCTGTACCCTAATCAATCCCCATTCCCTAACCCTAACCCTTAACGTGACCCTCTTCCGAGGCCTTACCCTCACCCGTGCCCTAATCGTAAGCAGTACACTAACACTAACTAGTGACCTCACACGTACGCTAAACCTTAAGCGTTGTGGTACCCTAAACTGTGCCCTAATATCTCCCCATTCCCTAACCCTAACCCTAAGCGAAACCCTGAACGTGACCCTTTTCCGAGGCCTTACCCTCATCGGTGCCGTTGTCTTAAGCAGTACACCAACACTAACTCGTGCCCTCACTCTTACGCTAACCCTTAAGCATTGTCGTACCCTAACCTGTACCCTAATCCCTCTCAATTCCCTAACCCTAACCCTAACCCGAATCCTAACCCTGACACTCACCCGAAGCCTTACCCACACCCGTGCCCTAATCTTAACCAGGACACCAAGACTAACTCGTGCCCTCACACTTACGCTAACCCTTAAGCATTGTCGTACCCTAACCTGTACCCTAATCCCTCTCCATTCCCTAACGCTAACCCTAACCCGAATCCTAACCCTGACCCTCACCCGAAGCCTTAACCTCACCCGTGCCCTAATCTTAACCAGGACACCAAGACTAACTCGTGCCCTCATACGTACGCTAACACTAAACCGCAGCGGTACCCTAACCTGTACCCTAATCCCTCTCCATTCCCTAACCCTAACCCTAACCTGAAACCTAACCATGACACTCACCCGAAACTTTACCCTCACCCGTGTCCTAATTTTAACCAGTACATCAACACTAACCCATGCCCTCTAACGTACGCCAACCCTAAGCCATTGCCGTACCCTAACCTGTACCCTAATCAATCCCCATTCCCTAACCCTAACCCTAACCCTAACCCTTAACGTGACCCTCTTCCGAGGCCTTACCCTCACCCGCGCCCTAATCGTAAGCAGTACACTAACACTAACTAGTGACCTCACACGTATGCTAAACCTTAAGCGTTGTGGTACCCTAAACTGTGCCCTAATATCTCCCCATTCCCTAACCCTAACCCTAACCCGAATTCTATCCCTGACGCTCACCCAAAACCTTACCCTCACCCGTGCCCTAATCTTAACCAGGACACCAACACTAACTTGTGCCCTCACACGTACGCTAACCCTTAATCGTTGTCGTACCCTAAACTGTACCCTAATCCTTCCCCATTCCCTAACCCTAACCCTAACCCGAATCCTAAACCTGACCCTCACCCGAAGCCTTACCCTCACCCGTGCCCTAATCTTACCCAGGACACCAACACTAACTCGTGCCCTCACACGTACGCTAAACCTTAAGCGTTGTCGTACCCTAAATTGTACCCTAATCCCTCCCCATTCCTTAACCCTAACCCTAACCCCATCCCTAAATCTGACCCACTTCCGATGCCCTACCCTAACCAATGCCCTAATCTTAACCAGTACACAAACACTAACTCATGCCCTCAAACGTACGCTAACCCTTAAGCATTGTCGTACCCTATCCTGTACCCTAATCCCTCCCCATTCCCTAACCCTAACCCTAAGCGAAACCCTGAACGTGACCCTTTACCGAAGCCTTACCCTCATCGGTGCCGTTGTCTTAAGCAGTACACCAACACTAACTCGTGCCCTCACACTTACGCTAACCCTTAAGCATTGTCGTACCCTAACCTGTACCCTAATCCCTCTCCATTCCCTAACCCTAACCCTAACCCGAATCCTAACCCTGACCCTCGCCCGAAGCCTTACCCTCACCCGTGCCCTAATCTTAACCAGGACACCAACACTAACTCGTGCCCTCACACGTACGCTAAACCTTAAGCGTTGTCGTACCCTAAATTGTACCCTAATCCCTCCCCATTCCTTAACCCTAACCCTAACCCCATCCCTAAACCTGACCCACTTCCGATGCCCTACCCTAACCAATGCCCTAATCTTAACCAGGACACAAACACTAACTCATGCCCTCAAACGTACGCTAACCATTAAGCATTGTCGTACCCTATCCTGTACCCTAATCCCTCCCCATTCCCTAACCCTAACCCTAAGCGAAACACTGAACGTGACCCTTTTCCGAGGCCTTACCCTCATCGGTGCCGTTGTCTTAACCAGTACACCAACACTAACTCGTGCCCTCACACTTACGCTAACCCTTAAGCATTGTCGTACCCTAACCTGTACCCTAATCCCTCTCCATTCCCTAACCCTAACCCTAACCCGAATCCTAACCCTGACCCTCACCAGAAGCCTTACCCTCACCCGTGCCCTAATCTTAACCAGGACACCAAGACTAACTCGTGCCCTCAAACGTACGCTAACACTAAACCGCAGCGGTACCCTAACCTGTACCCTAATCCCTCTCCATTCCCTAACCCTAACCCTAACCTGAAACCTAACCATGACACTCACCCGAAACTTTACCCTCACCCGTGTCCTAATTTTAACCAGTACATCAACACTAACCCATGCCCTCTAACGTACGCCAACACTAAGCCATTGCCGTACCCTAACCTGTACCCTAATCAATCCCCATTCCCTAACCCTAACCCTAACCCTAACCCTTAACGTGACCCTCTTCCGAGGCCTTACCCTCACCCGCGCCCTAATCGTAAGCAGTACGCTAACACTAACTAGTGACCTCACACGTACGCTAAACCTTAAGCGTTGTGGTACCCTAAACTGTGCCCTAATATCTCCCCATTCCGTAACCCTAACCCTAACCCGAATTCTATCCCTGATCCTCACCCGAAACCTTACCCTCACCCGTGCCCTAATCTTAACCAGGACACCAACACTAACTTGTGCCCTCACACGTACGCTAACCCTTAATCGTTGTCGTACCCTAAAATGTACCCTAATCCCTCCCCATTCCCTAACCCTAAACCTAACCCGAATCCTAACCCTGACCCTCACCTGAAGCCTTATCCTCACCCGTGCCCTAATCTTAACCAGGACACTAACACTAACCCTTGCCCTCACACGAACGCTAACCCTTAAGCACTGTCGTACCCTAAGCTGTGCCCTAATCCCTCTGCATTCCTTAACCCTAACCCTAACCCGAATCCTAACCCTGACCCTCACCCGAAGCCTTACCCTCACCCGTGCCCTAATCTTAACCAGGACACCAACACTAACTCGTGCCCTCACACGTACGCTAAACCTTAAGCGTTGTCGTACCCTAAATTGTACCCTAATCCCTCCCCATTCCTTAACCCTAACCCTAACCCCATCCCTAAATCTGAACCACTTCCGATGCCCTACCCTAACCAATGCCCTAATCTTAACCAGTACACAAACACTAACTCATGCCCTCAAACGTACGCTAACCCTTAAACATTGTCGTACCCTATCCTGTACCCTAATCCCTCCCCATTCCCTAACCCTAACCCTAAGCGAAACCCTGAACGTGACCGTTTACCGAGGCCTTACTCTCATCGGTGCCGTTGTCTTAAGCAGTACACCAACACTAACTCGTGCCCTCACACTTACGCTAACCCTTAAGCATTGTCGTACCCTAACCTGTACCCTAATCCCTCTCCATTCCCTAACCCTAACCCTAACCCGAATCCTAACCCTGACCCTCACCCGAAGCCTTACCCTCACCCGTGCCCTAATCTTAACCAGGAAACCAAGACTAACTCGTGCCTTCACACTTACGCTATCCCTTAAGCATTGTCGTACCCTAACCTGTACCCTAATCCCTCTCCATTCCCTAACCCTAACCCTAACCCGAATCCTAACCCTGACCCTCACCCGAAGCCTTACCCTCACCTGTGCCCTAATCTTAACCAGGACACCAAGACTAACTCGTGCCCTCACACGTACGCTAACACTAAACCGCAGCGGTACCCTAACCTGTACCCTAATCCCTCTCCATTCCCTAACCCTAACCCTAACCTGAAACCTAACCATGACACTCACCCGAAACTTTACCCTCACCCGTGTCCTAATTTTAACCAGTACATCAACACTAACCCATGCCCTCTAACGTACGCCAACCCTAAGCCATTGCCGTACCCTAACCTGTACCCTAATCAATCCCCATTCCCTAACCCTAACCCTTACCCTAACCCTTAACGTGACCCTCTTCCGAGGCCTTACCCTCACCCGTGCCCTAATCGTGAGCAGTACACTAACACTAACTAGTGACCTCACACGTACGCTAAACCTTAAGCGTTGTGGTACCCTAAACTGTACCCTCATCCCTCCCCATTCCCTAACCCTAACCCTAACCCGAATCCTAACCCTGACCCTCACCTGAAGCCTTACCCTCACCCGTGCCCTAATCTTAACCAGGACACTAACACTAACCCTTGCCTTCACACGAACGCTAACCCTTAAGTACTGTCGTACCCTAAGCTGTACCCTAATCCCTCTGCATTCCTTAACCCTAACCCTAACCCGAATCCTAACCCTGACCCTCACCCGAAGCCTTACCCTCACCCGTGCCCTAATCTTAACCAGGACACCAACACTAACTCGTGCCCTCACACGTACGCTAAACCTTAAGCGTTGTCGTACCCTAAATTGTACCCTAATCCCTCCCCATTCCTTAACCCTAACCCTAACCCCATCCCTAAACCTGACCCACTTCCGATGCCCTACCCTAACCAATGCCCTAATCTTAACCAGGACACAAACACTAACTCATGCCCTCAAACGTACGCTAACCCTTAAGCATTGTCGTACCCTATCCTGTACCCTAATCCCTCCCCATTCCCTAACCCTAACCCTAAGCGAAACCCTGAACGTGACCCTTTTCCGAGGCCTTACCCTCATCGGTGCCGTTGTATTAACCAGTACACCAACACTAACTCGTGCCCTCACACTTACGCTAACCCTTAAGCATTGTCGCACCCTAACCTGTACCCTAATCCCTCTCCATTCCCTAACCCTAACCCTAACCCGAATCCTAACCCTGATCCTCACCCGAAGCCTTACCCTCACCCGTGCCCTAATCTTAACCAGGACACCAAGACTAACTCGTGCCCTCACACGTACACTAACACTAAACCGCAGCGGTACCCTAACCTGTACCCTAATCCCTCTCCATTCCCTAACCCTAACCCTAACCTGAAACCTAACCATGACACTCACCCGAAACTTTACCCTCACCCGTGTCCTAATTTTAACCAGTACATCAACACTAACCCATGCCCTCTAACGTACGCCAACCCTAAGCCATTGCCGTACCCTAACCTGTACCCTAATCAATCCCCATTCCCTAACCCTAACCCTAACCCTAACCCTTAACGTGACCCTCTTCCGAGGCCTTACCCTCACCCGTGCCCTAATCGTAAGCAGTACACTAACAGTAACTAGTGACCTCACACGTACGCTAAACCTTAAGTGTTGTGGTACTCTAAACTGTGCCCTAATATCTCCCCATTCCCTAACCCTAACCCTAACCCGAATTCTATCCCTGACCCTCACCCAAAACCTTACCCTCACCCGTGCCCTAATCTTAACCAGGACACAAACACTAACTTGTGCCCTCACACGTACGCTAACCCTTAATCGTTGTCGTACCCTAAACTGTACCCTCATCCCTCCCCATTCCCTAACCCTAACCCTAACCCGAATCCTAACCCTGACCCTCACCTGAAGCCTTACCCTCACCCGTGCCCTAATCTTAACCAGGACACTAACACTAACCCTTGCCCTCACACGAACGCTAACCCTTAAGTACTGTCGTACCCTAAGCTGTACCCTAATCCCTCTGCATTCCTTAACCCTAACCCTAACCCGAATCCTAACCCTGACCCTCACCCGAAGCCTTACCCTCACCCGTGCCCTAATCTTAACCAGGACACCAACACTAACTCGTGCCCTCACATGTACGCTAAACCTTAAGCGTTGTCGTACACTAAATTGTACCCTAATCCCTCCCCATTCCTTAACCCTAACCCTAACCCCATCCCTAAACCTGACCCACTTCCGATGCCCTACCCTAACCAATGCCCTAATCTTAACCAGGACACAAACACTAACTCATGCCCTCAAACGTACGCTAACCCTTAAGCATTGTCGTACCCTATCCTGTACCCTAATCCCTCCCCATTCTCTATCCCTAACCCTAAGCAAAACCCTGAACGTGACCCTTTTCCGAGGCCTTACCCTCATCGGTGCCGTTGTCTTAACCAGTACACCAACACTAACTCGTGCCCTCACACTTACGCTAACCCTTAAGCATTGTCGTACCCTAACCTGTACCCTAATCCCTCTCCATTCCCTAACCCTAACCCTAACCCGAATCCTAACCCTGACCCTCACCCGAAGCCTTACCCTCACCCGTGCCCTAATCTTAACCAGGACACCAAGACTAACTCGTGCCCTCAAACGTACGCTAACACTAAACCGCAGCGGTACCCTAACCTGTACCCTAATCCCTCTCCATTCCCTAACCCTAACCCTAACCTGAAACCTAACCATGACACTCACCCGAAACTTTACCCTCACCCGTGTCCTAATTTTAACCAATATATCAACACTAACCCATGCCCTCTAACGTACGCCAACCCTAAGCCATTGCCGTACCCTAACCTGTACCCTAATCAATCCCCATTCCCTAACCCTAACCCTAACCCTAACCCTTAACGTGACCCTCTTCTGAGGCCTTACCCTCACCCGTGCCCTAATCGTAAGCAGTACACTAACACTAACTAGTGACCTCACACGTACGCTAAACCTTAAGCGTTGAGGTACCCTAAACTGTGCCCTAATATCTCCCCATTCCCTAACCCTAACCCTAACCCGAATTCTATCCCTGACCCTCACCCAAAACCTTACCCTCACCCGTGCCCTAATCTTAACCAGGACACCAACACTAACTTGTGCCCTCACACGTACGCTAACCCTTAATCGTCGTCGTACCCTAAACTGTACCCTAATCCTTCCCCATTCCCTAACCCTAACCCTAACCCGAATCCTAAACCTGACCCTCACCTGAAGCCTTACCCTCACCCGTGCCCTAATCTTAACCAGGACACTAACACTAACCCTTGCCCTCACACGAACACTAACCCTTAAGCACTGTCGTACCCTAAGCTGTACCTTAATCCCTCTGCATTCCTTAACCCTAACCCTAACCCGAATCCTAACCCTGACCCTCACCCGAAGCCTTACCCTCACCCGTGCCCTAATCTTAACCAGGACACCAACACTAACTCGTGCCCTCACACGTACGCTAAACCTTAAGCGTTGTCGTACCCTAAATTGTACCCTAATCCCTCCCCATTCCTTAACCCTAACCCTAACCCCATCCCTAAATCTTACCCACTTCCGATGCCCTACCCTAACCAATGCCCTAATCTTAACCAGTACAAAAACACTAACTCATGCCCTCAAACGTACGCTAACCCTTAAGCATTGTCGTACCCTATCCTGTACCCTAATCCCTCCCCATTCCCTAACCCTAACCCTAAGCGAAACCCTGAACGTGACCCTTTTCCGAGGCCTTACCCTCATCGGTGCCGTTGTCTTAAGCAGTACACCAACACTAACTCGTGCCCTCACAGTTACGCTAACCCTTAAGCATTGTCGTACCCTAACCTGTACCCTAATCCCTCTCCATTCCCTAACACTAACCCTAACCCGAATCCTAACCCTGACCCTCACCCGAAGCCTTACCCTCACCCGTGCCCTAATCTTAACCAGGACACCAAGACTAACTCGTGCCCTCAAACGTACGCTAACACTAAACCGCAGCGGTACCCTAACCTGTACCCTAATCCCTCTCCATTCCCTAACCCTAACCCTAACCTGAAACCTAACCATGACACTCACCCGAAACTTTACCCTCACCCGTGTCCTAATTTTAACCAATATATCAACAGTAACACATGCCCTCTAACGTACGCCAACCCTAAGCCATTGCCGTACCCTAACCTGTACCCTAATCAATCCCCATTCCCTAACCCTAACCCTAACCCTAACCCTTAACGTGACCCTCTTCCGAGGCCTTACCCTCACCCGTGCCCTAATCGTAAGCAGTACACTAACACTAACTAGTGACCTCACACGTACGCTAAACCTTAAGCGTTGTGGTACCCTAAACTGTGCCCTAATATCTCCCCATTCCCTAACCCTAACCCTAAACCGAATTCTATCCTTGACCCTCACCCAAAACCTTACCCTCACCCGTGCCCTAATCTTAACCAGGACACCAACACTAACTTGTGCCCTCACACGTATGCTAACCCTTAATCGTTGTCGTACCCTAAACTGTACCCTAATCCCTCCCCATTCCCTAACCCTAACCCAAACCCGAATCCTAACCCTGACCCTCACCTGAAGCCTTACCCTCACCCGTGCCCTAATCTTAACCAGGACACTAACAGTAACCCTTGCCCTCACACGAACGCTAACCCTTAAGCACTGTCGTACCCTAAGCTGTACCCTAATCCCTCTGCATTCCTTAACCCTAACCCTAACCCGAATCCTAACCCTGACCCTCACCCGAAGCCTTACCCTCACCCGTGCCCTAATCTTAACCAGGACACCAACACTAACTCGTGCCCTCACACGTACGCTAAACCTTAAGCGTTGTCGTACCCTAAATTGTACCCTAATCCCTCCCCATTCCTTAACCCTAACCCTAACCCCATCCCTAATCCTGACCCACTTCCGATGCCCTACCCTAACCAATGCCCTAATCTTAACCAGTACACAAACACTAACTCATGCCCTCAAACGTACGCTAACCCTTAAGCATTGTCGTACCCTATCCTGTACCCTAATCCCTCCTCATTCCCTAACCGTAACCCTAAGCGAAACCCTGAACGTGACCCTTTTCCGAGGCCTTACCCTCATCGGTGCCGTTGTCTTAACCAGTACACCAACACTAACTCGTGCCCTCACACTTACGCTAACCCTTAAGCATTGTCGTACCCTAACCTGTACCCTAATCCCTCTCCATTCCCTAACCCTAACCCTAACCCGAATCCTAACCCTGACCCTCACCAGAAACCTTACCCTCACCCGTGCCCTAATCTTAACCAGTACACCAACACTAACCCGTGCCCACACACGTACGCTAACCCTTAATCGCTTTCGTACCCTAAACTGTACCCTAATCCCTCCCCATTCCCTAACCCTAACCCTAACCCGAATCCTAACCCTGACCCTCACCTGAAGCCTTACCCTCACCCGTGCCCTAATCTTAACCAGGACACTAACAGTAACCCTTGCCCTCACACGAACGCTAACCCTTAAGCACTGTCGTACCCTAAGCTGTACCCTAATCGCTCTGCATTCCTTAACCCTAACCCTAACCCGAATCCTAACCCTGACCCTCACCCAAAGCCTTACCCTCACCCATGCCCTAATCTTAATCAGGACACCAACACTAACTGGTGCCCTCACACGTACGCTAAACCTTAAGCGTTGTCGTACCCTAAATTGTACCCTAACCCCTCCCCATTCCTTAACCCTAACACTAACCCCATCACTAAACCTGACCCACTTCCGATGCCCTACCCTAACCAATGCCCTAATCTTAACCAGTACACAAACACTAACTCATGCCCTCAAACGTACGCTAACCCTTAAGCATTGTCGTACCCTATCCTGTACCCTAATCCATCCCCATTCCCTAACCCTAACCCTAAGCGAAACCCTGAACGTGACCCTTTTCCGAGGCCTTACCCTCATCGGTGCCGTTGTCTTAACCAGTACACCAACACTAACTCGTGCCCTCACACTTACGCTAACCCTTAAGCATTGTCGTACCCTAACCTGTACCCTAATCCCTCTCCATTCCCTAACCCTAACCCTAACCCGAATCCTAACCCTGACCCTCACCCGAAGCCTTACCCTCACCCGTGCCCTAATCTTAACCAGGACACCAAGACTAACTAGTGCCCTAATCGTAAGCAGTACACTAACACTAACTAGTGACCTCACACGTACGCTAAACCTTAAGCGTTGTGGTACCCTAAACTATGCCCTAATATCTCCCCATTCCCTAACCCTAACCCTAACCCGAATTCTATCCCTGACCCTCACCCGAAACCTTAACCTCACCCGTGCCCTAATCTTAACCAGGACACCAACACTACCTCGTGCCCACACACGTACGCTAACCCTTAATCGCTTTCGTACTCTAAACTGTACCCTAATCCCTCCCCATTCCCTAACCCTAACCCTAACCCGAATCCTAACCCTGACCCTCACCTGAAGCCTTACCCTCACCTGTGCCCTAATCTTAACCAGGACACTAACACTAACCCTTGCCCTCACACGAACGCTAACCCTTAAGCACTGTCATACCCTAAGCTGTACCCTAATCGCTCTGCATTCCTTAACCCTAACCCTAACCCGAATCCTAACCCTGACCCTCACCCAAAGCCTTACCCTCACCCGTGCCCTAATCTTAACCAGGACACCAACACTAACTGGTGCCCTCACACGTACGCTAAACCTTAAACGTTGTCGTACCCTAAATTGTACCGTAATCCCTCCCCATTGCTTAACCCTAACACTAACCCCATCCCTAAACCTGACCCACTTCCGATGCCCTACCCTAACCAATGCCCTAATCTTAACCAGTACACAAACACTAACTCATGCCCTCAAACGTACGCTAACCCTTAAGCATTGTCGTACCCTATCCTGTACCCTAATCCCTCCCCATTCCCTAACCCTAACCCTAAGCGAAACCCTGAACGTGACCCTTTTCCGAGGCCTTACCCTCATCGGTGCCGTTGTCTTAACCAGTACACCAACACTAACTCGTGCCCTCACACTTACGCTAACCCTTAAGCATTGTCGTACCCTAACCTGTACCCTAATCCCTCTCCATTCCCTAACCCTAACCCTAACCCGAATCCTAACCCTGACCCTCACCCGAAGCCTTACCCTCACCCGTGCCCTAATCTTAACCAGGACACCAATACTAACTCGTGCCCTCAAACGTACGCTAACACTAAACAGCAGTGGTACCCTAACCTGTACCCTAATCCCTCTCCATTCCCTAACCCTAACCCTAACCTGAAACCTAACCATGACACTCTCCCGAAACTTTACCCTCACCCGTGTCCTAATTTTAACCAGTACATCAACACTAACCCATGCCCTCTAACGTACGCCAACCCTAAGCCATTGCCGTACCTTAAACTGTACCCTAATCAATCCCCATTCCCTAACCCTAACCCTAACCCTAACCCTTAACGTGACCCTCTTCTGAGGCCTTACCCTCACCCGTGCCCTAATCGTAAGCAGTACACTAACACTAACTAGTGACCTCACACGTACGCTAAACGTTAAGCGTTGTGGTACCCTAAACTGTGCCCTAATATCTCCCCATTCCCTAACCCTAACCCTAACCCGAATTCTATCCCTGACCCTCACCCGAAACCTTACCCTCACCCGTGCCCTAATCTTAACCAGGACACCAACACTAACTTGTGCCCGCACACGTATGCTAATCCTTAATCATTGTCATACCCTAAACTGTACCCTAATCCCTCCCCATTCCCTAACCCTAACCCTAACCCGAATCCTAACCCTGACCCTCACCTGAAGCCTTACCCTCACCCGTGCCCTAATCTTAACCAGGACACTAACACTAACCCTAGCCCTCACACGAACGCTAACCTTTAAGCACTGTCGTACCCTAAGCTGTACCCTAATCCCTCTGCATTCCTTAACCCTAACCCTAACCCGAATCCTAACCCTGACCCTCACCCGAAGCCTTACCCTCACCCGTGCCCTAATCTTAACCAGGACACCAACACTAACTCGTGCCCTCACACGTATGCTAACCCTTAATCATTGTTGTACCCTAAACTGTACCCTAATCCCTCCACATTCCCTTACCCTAACCCTAACCCGAATCCTAACCCTGACCCTCACCTGAAGCCTTACCCTCACCCGTGCCCTAATCTTAACCAGGACACTAACACTAACACTTGCCCTCACACGAACGCTAACCCTTAAGCACTGTCGTACACTAAGCTGTACCCTAATCCCTCTGCATTCCTTAACCCTAACCCTAACCGAATCCTAACCCTGACCCTCACCCGAAGCCTTACCCTCACCCGTGCCCTAATCTTAACCAGGACACCAACACTAACTCGTGCCCTCACACGTACGCTAAACCTTAAGCGTTGTCGTACCCTAAATTGTACCCTAATCCCTCCCCATTCCTTAACCCTAACCCTAACCCCATCCCTAAACCTGACCCACTTCCGATGCCCTACCCTAACCAATGCCCTAATCTTAACCAGTACACAAACACTAACTCATGCCCTCAAACGTACGCTAACCCTTAAGCATTGTCGCATCCTATCCTGTAACCTAATCCCTCCCCATTCCCTAACCCTAACACTAAGCGAAACCCTGAACATGACCCTTTTCCGAGGCCTTACCCTCATCGGTGCCGTTGTCTTTACCAGTACACCAACACTAACTCATGCCCTCACACTTACGCTAACCCTTAAGCATTGTCGTACCCTAACCTGTACCCTAATCCCTCTCCATTCCCTAACCCTAACCCTAACCCGAATCCTAACCCTGACCCTCACCCGAAGCCTTACCCTCACCCGTGCCCTAATCTTAAACAGGACACCAAGACTAACTCGTGCCCTCAAACGTACGCTAACACTAAACCGCAGCGGTACCCTAACCTGTACCCTAATCCCTCTCCATTCCTTAACCCTAACCCTAAACTGAAACCTAACCATGACACTCACCCGAAACTTTACCCTCACCCGTGTCCTAATTTTAACCAGTACATCAACACTAACCCATGCCCTCTAATGTACGCCAATCCTAAGCCATTGCCGTACCCTAACCTGTACCCTAATCAATCCCCATTCCCTAACGCTAACCCTAACCCTAACCCTTAACGTGACCCTCTTCCGAGGCCTTACCCTCACCCGTGCCCTAATCGTAAGCAGTACACTAACACTAACAAGTGACCTCACACGTACGCTAAACCTTAAGCGTTGTGGTACCCTAAACTATGCCCTAATATCTCCTCATTCCCTAACCCTAACCCTAACCCGAATTCTATCCATGACCCTCACCCGAAACCTTACCCTCACCCGTGCCCTAATCTTAACCAGGACACCAACACTAACTCGTGCCCACACACGTACGCTAACCCTTAATCGCTTTCGTACCGTAAACTGTACCCTAATCCCTCCCCATTCCCTAACCCTAACCCTAACCCGAATCCTAACCCTGACCCTCACCTGAAGCCTTACCCTCACCCGTGCCCTAATCTTAACCAGGACACTAACACTAACCCTTGCCCTCACACGAACGCTAACCCTTAAGCACTGTCATACCCTAAGCTGTACCCTAATCGCTCTGCATTCCTTAACCCTAACCCTACCCCGAATCCTAACCCTGACCCTCATCCAAAGCCTTACCCTCACCCGTGCCCTAATCTTAACCAGGACACCAACACTAACTGGTGCCCTCACACGTACGCTAAACCTTAAGCGTTGTCGTACCCTAAATTGTACCCTTATCCCTCCCCATTGCTTAACCCTAACACTAACCCCATCCCTAAACCTGACCCACTTCCGATGCCCTACCCTAACCAATGCCCTAATCTTAACCAGTACACAAACACTAACTCATGCCCTCAAACGTACGCTAACCCTTAAGCATTGTCGTACCCTATCCTGTACCCTAATCCCTCCCCATTCCCTAACCCTAACCCTAAGCGAAACCCTGAACGTGACCCTTTTCCGAGGCCTTACCCTCATCGGTGCCGTTGTCTTAACCAGTACACCAACACTAACTCGTGCCCTAACACTTACGCTAACCCTTAAGCATTGTCGTACCCTAACCTGTACCCTAATCCCTCTCCATTCCCTAACCCTAACCCTAACCCGAATCCTAACCCTGACCCTCACCCGAAGCCTTACCGTCACCCGTGCCCTAATCTTAACCAGGACACCAAGACTAACTCGTGCCCTCAAACGTACGCTAAAACTAAACCGCAGCGGTACCCTAACCTGTACCCTAATCCAGCTCCATTCCCTAACCCTAACCCTAACCCGAATTCTATCCCTGACCCTCACCCGAAACCTTACCCTCACCCGTGCCCTAATCTTAACCAGGACACCAACACTAACGTGTGCCCTCACACGTATGCTAACCCTTAATCGTTGTCGTACCCTAAACTGTACCCTAATCCCTCCGCATTCCCTAACTCTAACCCTAACCCGAATCCTAACCCGGACCCTCACCTGAAGCCTTACCCTCACCCGTGCCCTAATCTTAACCAGGACACTAACACTAACCCTAGCCCTCACACGAACGCTAACCCTTAAGCACTGTCGTACCCTAAGCTGTACCCTAATCCCTCTGCATTCCTTAACCCTAACCCTAACCCGAATCCTAACCCTGACCCTCACCCGAAGCCTTACCCTCACCCGTGACCTAATCTTAACCAGGACACCAACACTAACTCGTGCCCTCACACGTATGCTAACCCTTAATCGTTGTCGTACCCTAAACTGTACCCTAATCCCTCCACATTCCCTTACCCTAACCCTAACCCGAATCCTAACCCTGACCCTGACCTGAAGCCTTACCCTCACCCGTGCCCTAATCTTAGCCAGGACACTAACACTAACCCTTGCCCTCACACGAACGCTAACCCTTAAGCACTGTCGTACCCTAAGCTGTACCCTAATCCCTCTGCATTCCTTAACCCTAACCCTAACCGAATCCTAACCCTGACCCTCACCCGAAGCCTTACCCTCACCCGTGCCCTAATCTTAACCAGGACACCAACACTAACTCGTGCCCTCACACGTACGCTAAACCTTAAGCGTTGTCGTACCCTAAATTGTACCCTAATCCCTCCCCATTCCTTAACCCTAACCCTAACCCCATCCCTAAACCTGACCCACTTCCGATGCCCTACCCTAACCAATGCCCTAATCTTAACCAATACACAAACACTAACTCATGCCCTCAAACGTACGCTAACCCTTAAGCATTGTCGTACCCTATCCTGTAACCTAATCCCTCTCCATTCCCTAACCCTAACCCTAAGCGAAACCCTGAACATGACCCTTTTCCGAGGCCTTACCCTCATCGGTGCCGTTGTCTTAACCAGTACACCAACACTAACTCGTGCCCTCACACTTACGCTAACCCTTAAGCATTGTCGTACCCTAACCTGTACCCTAATCCCTCTCCATTCCCTAACCCTAACCCTAACCCTAACCCTAACCCGAATCCTAACCCTGACCCTCACCCGAAGCCTTACCCTCACCCGTGCCCTAATCTTAACCAGGACACCAAGACTAACTCGTGCCCTCAAACGTACGCTAACACTAAACCGCAGCGGTACCCTAACCTGTACCCTAATTCCTCTCCATTCCCTAACCCTAACCCTAACCTGAAACCTAACCATGACACTCTCCCGAAACTTTACCCTCACCCGTGTCCTAATTTTAACCAGTACATCAACACTAACCCATGTCCTCTAACGTACGCCAACCCTAAGCCATTGCCGTACCCTAACCTGTACCCTAATCAATCCCCATTCCCTAACCCTAACCCTAACACTAACCCTTAACGTGACCCTCTTCCGAGGCCTTACCCTCACCCGTGTCCTAATCGTAAGCAGTAAACTAACACTAACTAGTGACCTCACACGTACGCTAAACCTTAAGCGTTGTGGTACCCTAAACTGTGCCCTAATATCTCCCCATTCCCTAACCCTAACCCTAACCCGAATTCTATCCCTGACCCTCACCCGAAACCTTACCCTCACCCGTGCCCTAATCTTAACCAGGACACCAACACTAACTTGTGCCCTCACACGTATGCTAACCTTTAATCGTTGTCGTACCCTAAACTGTACCCTAATCCCTCCCCATTCCCTAACCCTAACCCTAACCCGAATCCTAACCCGGACCCTCACCTGAAGCCTTACTCTCACCCGTGCCCTAATCTTAACCAGGACACCAACACTAACTCGTGCCCTCACACGTATGCTAACCCTTAATCGTTGTCGTACCCTAAACTGTACCCTAATCCCTCCACATTCCCTTACCCTAACCCTAACCCGAATCCTAACCCTGACCCTCACCTGAAGCCTCACCCTCACCCGTGCCCTAATCTTAACCAGGACACTAACACTAACCCTTGCCCTCACAAGAACGCTAACCCTTAAGCACTGTCGTACCCTAAGCTGTACCCTAATCCCTCTGCATTCCTTAACCCTAACCCTAACCGAATCCTAACCCTGACCCTCACCCGAAGCCTTACCCTCACCCGTGCCCTAATCTTAACCAGGACACCAACACTAACTCGTGCCCTCACACGTACGCTAAACCTTAAGCGTTGTCGTACCCTAAATTGTACCCTAATCCCTCCCCATTCCTTAACCCTAACCCTAACCCCATCCCTAAACCTGACCCACTTCCGATGCCCTACCCTAACCAATGCCCTAATCTTAACCAGTACACAAACACTAACTCATGCCCTCAAACGTACGCTAACCCTTAAGCATTGTCGTACCCTATCCTGTACCCTAATCCCTCCTCATTCCCTAACCGTAACCCTAAGCGAAACCCTGAACGTGACCCTTTTCCGAGGCCTTACCCTCATCGGTGCCGTTGTCTTAACCAGTACACCAACACTAACTCGTGCCCTCACACTTACGCTAACCCTTAAGCATTGTCGTACCCTAACCTGTACCCTAATCCCTCTCCATTCCCTAACCCTAACCCTAACCCGAATCCTAACCCTGACCCTCACCAGAAACCTTACCCTCACCCGTGCCCTAATCTTAACCAGTACACCAACACTAACTCGTGCCCACACACGTACGCTAACCCTTAATCGCTTTCGTACCCTAAACTGTACCCTAATCCCTCCCCATTCCCTAACCCTAACCCTAACCCGAATCCTAACCCTGACCCTCACCTGAAGCCTTACCCTCACCCGTGCCCTAATCTTAACCAGGACACTAACAGTAACCCTTGCCCTCACACGAACGCTAACCCTTAAGCACTGTCGTACCCTAAGCTGTACCCTAATCGCTCTGCATTCCTTAACCCTAACCCTAACCCGAATCCTAACCCTGACCCTCACCCAAAGCCTTACCCTCACCCATGCCCTAATCTTAATCAGGACACCAACACTAACTGGTGCCCTCACACGTACGCTAAACCTTAAGCGTTGTCGTACCCTAAATTGTACCCTAACCCCTCCCCATTCCTTAACCCTAACACTAACCCCATCACTAAACCTGACCCACTTCCGATGCCCTACCCTAACCAATGCCCTAATCTTAACCAGTACACAAACACTAACTCATGCCCTCAAACGTACGCTAACCCTTAAGCATTGTCGTACCCTATCCTGTACCCTAATCCATCCCCATTCCCTAACCCTAACCCTAAGCGAAACCCTGAACGTGACCCTTTTCCGAGGCCTTACCCTCATCGGTGCCGTTGTCTTAACCAGTACACCAACACTAACTCGTGCCCTCACACTTACGCTAACCCTTAAGCATTGTCGTACCCTAACCTGTACCCTAATCCCTCTCCATTCCCTAACCCTAACCCTAACCCGAATCCTAACCCTGACCCTCACCCGAAGCCTTACCCTCACCCGTGCCCTAATCTTAACCAGGACACCAAGACTAACTCGTGCCCTAATCGTAAGCAGTACACTAACACTAACTAGTGACCTCACACGTACGCTAAACCTTAAGCGTTGTGGTACCCTAAACTATGCCCTAATATCTCCCCATTCCCTAACCCTAACCCTAACCCGAATTCTATCCCTGACCCTCACCCGAAACCTTAACCTCACCCGTGCCCTAATCTTAACCAGGACACCAACACTACCTCGTGCCCACACACGTACGCTAACCCTTAATCGCTTTCGTACTCTAAACTGTACCCTAATCCCTCCCCATTCCCTAACCCTAACCCTAACCCGAATCCTAACCCTGACCCTCACCTGAAGCCTTACCCTCACCTGTGCCCTAATCTTAACCAGGACACTAACACTAACCCTTGCCCTCACACGAACGCTAACCCTTAAGCACTGTCATACCCTAAGCTGTACCCTAATCGCTCTGCATTCCTTAACCCTAACCCTAACCCGAATCCTAACCCTGACCCTCACCCAAAGCCTTACCCTCACCCGTGCCCTAATCTTAACCAGGACACCAACACTAACTGGTGCCCTCACACGTACGCTAAACCTTAAACGTTGTCGTACCCTAAATTGTACCGTAATCCCTCCCCATTGCTTAACCCTAACACTAACCCCATCCCTAAACCTGACCCACTTCCGATGCCCTACCCTAACCAATGCCCTAATCTTAACCAGTACACAAACACTAACTCATGCCCTCAAACGTACGCTAACCCTTAAGCATTGTCGTACCCTATCCTGTACCCTAATCCCTCCCCATTCCCTAACCCTAACCCTAAGCGAAACCCTGAACGTGACCCTTTTCCGAGGCCTTACCCTCATCGGTGCCGTTGTCTTAACCAGTACACCAACACTAACTCGTGCCCTCACACTTACGCTAACCCTTAAGCATTGTCGTACCCTAACCTGTACCCTAATCCCTCTCCATTCCCTAACCCTAACCCTAACCCGAATCCTAACCCTGACCCTCACCCGAAGCCTTACCCTCACCCGTGCCCTAATCTTAACCAGGACACCAAGACTAACTCGTGCCCTCAAACGTACGCTAACACTAAACAGCAGTGGTACCCTAACCTGTACCCTAATCCCTCTCCATTCCCTAACCCTAACCCTAACCTGAAACCTAACCATGACACTCTCCCGAAACTTTACCCTCACCCGTGTCCTAATTTTAACCAGTACATCAACACTAACCCATGCCCTCTAACGTACGCCAACCCTAAGCCATTGCCGTACCCTAACCTGTACCCTAATCAATCCCCATTCCCTAACCCTAACCCTAACCCTAACCCTTAACGTGACCCTCTTCTGAGGCCTTACCCTCACCCGTGCCCTAATCGTAAGCAGTACACTAACACTAACTAGTGACCTCACACGTACGCTAAACGTTAAGCGTTGTGGTACCCTAAACTGTGCCCTAATATCTCCCCATTCCCTAACCCTAACCCTAACCCGAATTCTATCCCTGACCCTCACCCGAAACCTTACCCTCACCCGTGCCCTAATCTTAACCAGGACACCAACACTAACTTGTGCCCGCACACGTATGCTAATCCTTAATCATTGTCATACCCTAAACTGTACCCTAATCCCTCCCCATTCCCTAACCCTAACCCTAACCCGAATCCTAACCCGGACTCTCACCTGAAGCCTTACCCTCACCCGTGCCCTAATCTTAACCAGGACACTAACACTAACCCTAGCCCTCACACGAACGCTAACCTTTAAGCACTGTCGTACCCTAAGCTGTACCCTAATCCCTCTGCATTCCTTAACCCTAACCCTAACCCGAATCCTAACCCTGACCCTCACCCGAAGCCTTACCCTCACCCGTGCCCTAATCTTAACCAGGACACCAACACTAACTCGTGCCCTCACACGTATGCTAACCCTTAATCGTTGTTGTACCCTAAACTGTACCCTAATCCCTCCACATTCCCTTACCCTAACCCTAACCCGAATCCTAACCCTGACCCTCACCTGAAGCCTTACCCTCACCCGTGCCCTAATCTTAACCAGGACACTAACACTAACACTTGCCCTCACACGAACGCTAACCCTTAAGCACTGTCGTACCCTAAGCTGTACCCTAATCCCTCTGCATTCCTTAACCCTAACCCTAACCGAATCCTAACCCTGACCCTCACCCGAAGCCTTACCCTCACCCGTGCCCTAATCTTAACCAGGACACCAACACTAACTCGTGCCCTCACACGTACGCTAAACCTTAAGCGTTGTCGTACCCTAAATTGTACCCTAATCCCTCCCCATTCCTTAACCCTAACCCTAACCCCATCCCTAAACCTGACCCACTTCCGATGCCCTACCCTAACCAATGCCCTAATCTTAACCAGTACACAAACACTAACTCATGCCCTCAAACGTACGCTAACCCTTAAGCATTGTCGCACCCTATCCTGTAACCTAATCCCTCCCCATTCCCTAACCCTAACACTAAGCGAAACCCTGAACATGACCCTTTTCCGAGGCCTTACCCTCATCGGTGCCATTGTCTTAACCAGTACACCAACACTAACTCATGCCCTCACACTTACGCTAACCCTTAAGCATTGTCGTACCCTAACCTGTACCCTAATCCCTCTCCATTCCCTAACCCTAACCCTAACCCGAATCCTAACCCTGACCCTCACCCGAAGCCTTACCCTCACCCGTGCCCTAATCTTAAACAGGACACCAAGACTAACTCGTGCCCTCAAACGTACGCTAACACTAAACCGCAGCGGTACCCTAACCTGTACCCTAATCCCTCTCCATTCCTTAACCCTAACCCTAAACTGAAACCTAACCATGACACTCACCCGAAACTTTACCCTCACCCGTGTCCTAATTTTAACCAGTACATCAACACTAACCCATGCCCTCTAATGTACGCCAATCCTAAGCCATTGCCGTACCCTAACCTGTACCCTAATCAATCCCCATTCCCTAACGCTAACCCTAACCCTAACCCTTAACGTGACCCTCTTCCGAGGCCTTACCCTCACCCGTGCCCTAATCGTAAGCAGTACACTAACACTAACTAGTGACCTCACACGTACGCTAAACCTTAAGCGTTGTGGTACCCTAAACTATGCCCTAATATCTCCTCATTCCCTAACCCTAACCCTAACCCGAATTCTATCCATGACCCTCACCCGAAACCTTACCCTCACCCGTGCCCTAATCTTAACCAGGACACCAACACTAACTCGTGCCCACACACGTACGCTAACCCTTAATCGCTTTCGTACCCTAAACTGTACCCTAATCCCTCCCCATTCCCTAACCCTAACCCTAACCCGAATCCTAACCCTGACCCTCACCTGAAGCCTTACCCTCACCCGTGCCCTAATCTTAACCAGGACACTAACACTAACCCTTGCCCTCACACGAACGCTAACCCTTAAGCACTGTCATACCCTAAGCTGTACCCTAATCGCTCTGCATTCCTTAACCCTAACCCTACCCCGAATCCTAACCCTGACCCTCACCCAAAGCCTTACCCTCACCCGTGCCCTAATCTTAACCAGGACACCAACACTAACTGGTGCCCTCACACGTACGCTAAACCTTAAGCGTTGTCGTACCCTAAATTGTACCCTAATCCCTCCCCATTGCTTAACCCTAACACTAACCCCATCCCTAAACCTGACCCACTTCCGATGCCCTACCCTAACCAATGCCCTAATCTTAACCAGTACACAAACACTAACTCATGCCCTCAAACGTACGCTAACCCTTAAGCATTGTCGTACCCTATCCTGTACCCTAATCCCTCCCCATTCCCTAACCCTAACCCTAAGCGAAACCCTGAACGTGACCCTTTTCCGAGGCCTTACCCTCATCGGTGCCGTTGTCTTAACCAGTACACCAACACTAACTCGTGCCCTAACACTTACGCTAACCCTTAAGCATTGTCGTACCCTAACCTGTACCCTAATCCCTCTCCATTCCCTAACCCTAACCCTAACCCGAATCCTAACCCTGACCCTCACCCGAAGCCTTACCGTCACCCGTGCCCTAATCTTAACCAGGACACCAAGACTAACTCGTGCCCTCAAACGTACGCTAAAACTAAACCGCAGCGGTACCCTAACTTGTACCCTAATCCCTCTCCATTCCCTAACCCTAACCCTAACCTGAAACCTAACCATGACACTCTCCCGAAACTTTACCCTCACCCGTGTCCTAATTTTAACCAGTACTTCAACACTAACCCATGCCCTCTAACGTACGCCAACCCTAAGCCATTGCCGTACCCTAACCTGTACCCTAATCAATCCCCATTCCCTAACCCTAACCCTAAACCTAACCCTTAACGTGACCCTCTTCCGAGGCCTTACCCTCTCCCGTGCCCTAATCGTAAGCAGTACACTAACACTAACTAGTGACCTCACACGTAAGCTAAACCTTAAGCGTTGTGGTACCCTAAACTGTGCCCTAATATCTCCCCATTCCCTAACCCTAACCCTAACCCGAATTCTATCCCTGACCCTCACCCGAAACCTTACCCTCACCCGTGCCCTAATCTTAACCAGGACACCAACACTAACGTGTGCCCTCACACGTATGCTAACCCTTAATCGTTGTCGTACCCTAAACTGTACCCTAATCCCTCCGCATTCCCTAACTCTAACCCTAACCCGAATCCTAACCCGGACCCTCACCTGAAGCCTTACCCTCACCCGTGCCCTAATCTTAACCAGGACACTAACACTAACCCTAGCCCTCACACGAACGCTAACCCTTAAGCACTGTCGTACCCTAAGCTGTACCCTAATCCCTCTGCATTCCTTAACCCTAACCCTAACCCGAATCCTAACCCTGACCCTCACCCGAAGCCTTACCCTCACCCGTGACCTAATCTTAACCAGGACACCAACACTAACTCGTGCCCTCACACGTATGCTAACCCTTAATCGTTGTCGTACCCTAAACTGTACCCTAATCCCTCCACATTCCCTTACCCTAACCCTAACCCGAATCCTAACCCTGACCCTGACCTGAAGCCTTACCCTCACCCGTGCCCTAATCTTAGCCAGGACACTAACACTAACCCTTGCCCTCACACGAACGCTAACCCTTAAGCACTGTCGTACCCTAAGCTGTACCCTAATCCCTCTGCATTCCTTAACCCTAACCCTAACCGAATCCTAACCCTGACCCTCACCCGAAGCCTTACCCTCACCCGTGCCCTAATCTTAACCAGGACACCAACACTAACTCGTGCCCTCACACGTACGCTAAACCTTAAGCGTTGTCGTACCCTAAATTGTACCCTAATCCCTCCCCATTCCTTAACCCTAACCCTAACCCCATCCCTAAACCTGACCCACTTCCGATGCCCTACCCTAACCAATGCCCTAATCTTAACCAGTACACAAACACTAACTCATGCCCTCAAACGTACGCTAACCCTTAAGCATTGTCGTACCCTATCCTGTAACCTAATCCCTCTCCATTCCCTAACCCTAACCCTAAGCGAAACCCTGAACATGACCCTTTTCCGAGGCCTTACCCTCATCGGTGCCGTTGTCTTAACCAGTACACCAACACTAACTCGTGCCCTCACACTTACGCTAACCCTTAAGCATTGTCGTACCCTAACCTGTACCCTAATCCCTCTCCATTCCCTAACCCTAACCCTAACCTGAAACCTAACCATGACACTCACCCGAAACTTTACCCTCACCCGTGTCCTAATTTTAACCAGTACATCAACACTAACCCATGCCCTCTAACGTACGCCAACCCTAAGCCATTGCCATACCCTAACCTGTACCCTAATAAATCCGCATTTCCTAACCCTAACCCTAACCCTAACCCTTAAGGTGACCCTCTTCCGAGGCCTTACCCTCATCGGTGCCGTTGTCTTAACCAGTACACCAACACTAACTCGGGCCCTCACACTTACGCTAACCCTTAAGCATTGTCGTACCCTAACCTGTACCCTAATCCCTCTCCATTCCCTAACCCTAACCCTAACCCTAACCCTAACCCGAATCCTAACCCTGACTCTCACCTGAAGCCTTACCCTCACCCGTGCCCTAATCTTAACCAGGACACTAACACTAACCCTTGCCCTCACACGAACGCTAACCCTTAAGCACTGTCGTACCCTAAGCTGTACCCTAATCCCTCTGCATTCCTTAACCCTAACCCTAACCCGAATCCTAACCCTGACCCTCACCCGAAGCCTTACCCTCACCCGTGCCCTAATCTTAACCAGGACACCAACACTAACTCGTGCCCTCACACGTACGCTAAACCTTAAGCGTTGTCGTACCCTAAATTGTACCCTAATCCCTCCCCATTCCTTAACCCTAACCCTAACCCCATCCCTAAACCTGACCCACTTCCGATGCCCTACCCTAACCAATGCCCTAATCTTAACCAGTACACAAACACTAACTCATGCCCTCAAAAATACGCTAACCCTTAAGCATTGTCGTACCCTATCCTGTACCCTAATCCCTCCCCATTCCCTAACCCTAACCCTAAGCGAAACCCTGAACGTGACCCTTTTCCGAGGCCTTACCCTCATCGGTGCCGTTGTCTTAACCAGTACACCAACACTAACTCGTGCCCTCACACTTACGCTAAACCTTAAGCATTGTCGTACCCTAACCTGTACCCTAATCCCTCTCCATTCCCTAACCCTAACCCTAACCCTAACCCTAACCCGAATCCTAACCCTGACTCTCACCTGAAGCCTTACCCTCACCCGTGCCCTAATCTTAACCAGGACACTAACACTAACCCTTGCCCTCACACGAACGCTAACCCTTAAGCACTGTCGTACCCTAAGCTGTACCCTAATCCCTCTGCATTCCTTAACCCTAACCCTAACCCGAATCCTAACCCTGACCCTCACCCGAAGCCTTACCCTCACCCGTGCCCTAATCTTAACCAGGACACCAACACTAACTCGTGCCCTCACACGTACGCTAAACCTTAAGCGTTGTCGTACACTAAATTGTACCCTAATCCCTCCCCATTCCTTAACCCTAACCCTAACCCCATCCCTAAACCTGACCCACTTCCGATGCCCTACCCTAACCAATGCCCTAATCTTAACCAGTACACAAACACTAACTCATGCCCTCAAACGTACGCTAACCCTTAAGCATTGTCATACCCTATCTTGTACCCTAATCCCTGCCCATTCCCTACCCCTAACCCTAAGCGAAACCCTGAACGTGACCCTTTTCCGAGGCCTTACCCTCATCGGTGCCGTTGTCTTAACCAGTACACCAACACTAACTCGTGCCCTCACACTTACGCTAAACCTTAAGCATTGTCGTACCCTAACCTGTACCCTAATCCCTCTCCATTCCCTATCCCTAACCCTAACCCTAACCCTAACCCGAATCCTAACGCTGACTCTCACCTGAAGCCTTACCCTCACCCGTGCCCTAATCTTAACCAGGACACTAACACTAACCCTTGCCCTCACACGAACGCTAACCCTTAAGCACTGTCGTACCCTAAGCTGTACCCTAATCCCTCTGCATTCCTTAACCCTAACCCTAACCCGAATCCTAACCCTGACCCTCACCCGAAGCCTTACCCTCACCCGTGCCCTAATCTTAACCAGGACACCAACACTAACTCGTGCCCTCACACGTACGCTAAACCTTAAGCGTTGTCGTACCCTACATTGTACCCTAATCCCTCCCCATTCCTTAACCCTAACCCTAACCCCATCCCTAAACCTGACCCACTTCCGATGCCCTACCCTAACCAATGCCCTAATCTTAACCAGTACACAAACACTAACTCATGCCCTCAAAAATACGCTAACCCTTAAGCATTGTCGTACCCTATCCTGTACCCTAATCCCTCCCCATTCCCTAACCCTAACCCTAAGCGAAACCCGGAACGTGACCCTTTTCCGAGGCCTTACCCTCATCGGTGCCGTTGTCTTAACCAGTACACCAACACTAACTCGTGCCCTCACACTTACGCTAAACCTTAAGCATTGTCGAACCCTAACCTGTACCCTAATCCCTCTCCATTCCCTAACCCTAACCCTAACCCTAACCCTAACCCGAATCCTAACCCTGACTCTCACCTGAAGCCTTACCCTCACCCGTGCCCTAATCTTAACCAGGACACTAACACTAACCCTTGCCCTCACACGAACGCTAACCCTTAAGCACTGTCGTACCCTAAGCTGTACCCTAATCCCTCTGCATTCCTTAACCCTAACCCTAACCCGAATCCTAACCCTGACCCTCACCCGAAGCCTTACCCTCACCCGTGCCCTAATCTTAACCAGGACACCAACACTAACTCGTGCCCTCACACGTACGCTAAACCTTAAGCGTTGTCGTACCCTAAATTGTACCCTAATCCCTCCCCATTCCTTAACCCTAACCCGAACCCCATCCCTAAACCTGACCCACTTCCGATGCCCTACCCTAACCAATGCCCTAATCTTAACCAGTACACAAACACTAACTCATGCCCTCAAACGTACGCTAACCCTTAAGCATTGTCGTACCCTATCCTGTACCCTAATCCCTCCCCATTCCCTAACCCTAACCCTAAGCGAAACCCTGAACGTGACCCTTTTCCGAGGCCTTACCCTCATCGGTGCCGTTGTCTTAACCAGTACACCAACACTAACTCGGGCCCTCACACTTACGCTAACCCTTAAGCATTGTCGTACCCTAACCTGTACCCTAATCCCTCTCCATTCCCTAACCCTAACCCTAACCCTAACCCTAACCCGAATCCTAACCCTGACTCTCACCTGAAGCCTTACCCTCACCCGTGCCCTAATCTTAACCAGGACACTAACACTAACCCTTGCCCTCACACGAACGCTAACCCTTAAGCACTGTCGTACCCTAAGCTGTACCCTAATCCCTCTGCATTCCTTAACCCTAACCCTAACCCGAATCCTAACCCTGACCCTCACCCGAAGCCTTACCCTCACCCGTGCCCTAATCTTAACCAGGACACCAACACTAACTCGTGCCCTCACACGTACGCTAAACCTTAAGCGTTGTCGTACCCTAAATTGTACCCTAATCCCTCCCCATTCCTTAACCCTAACCCTAACCCCATCCCTAAACCTGACCCACATCCGATGCCCTACCCTAACCAATGCCCTAATCTTAACCAGTACACAAACACTAACTCATGCCCTCAAAAATACGCTAACCCTTAAGCATTGTCGTACCCTATCCTGTACCCTAATCCCTGCCCATTCCCTACCCCTAACCCTAAGCGAAACCCTGAACGTGACCCTTTTCCGAGGCCTTACCCTCATCGGTGCCGTTGTCTTAACCAGTACACCAACACTAACTCGTGCCCTCACACTTACGCTAAACCTTAAGCATTGTCGTACCCTAACCTGTACCCTAATCCCTCTCCATTCCCTATCCCTAACCCTAACCCTAACCCTAACCCGAATCCTAACCCTGACTCTCACCTGAAGCCTTACCCTCACCCGTGCCCTAATCTTAACCAGGACACTAACACTAACCCTTGCCCTCACACGAACGCTAACCCTTAAGCACTGTCGTACCCTAAGCTGTACCCTAATCCCTCTGCATTCCTTAACCCTAACCCTAACCCGAATCCTAACCCTGACCCTCACCCGAAGCCTTACCCTCACCCGTGCCCTAATCTTAACCAGGACACCAACACTAACTCGTGCCCTCACACGTACGCTAAACCTTAAGCGTTGTCGTACCCTACATTGTACCCTAATCCCTCCCCATTCCTTAACCCTAACCCTAACCCCATCCCTAAACCTGACCCACTTCCGATGCCCTACCCTAACCAATGCCCTAATCTTAACCAGGACACAAACACTAACTCATGCCCTCAAACGTACGCTAACCCTTAAGCATTGTCGTATCCTATCCTGTACCCTAATCCCTCCCCATTCCCTAACCCTAACCCTAAGCGAAACCCGGAACATGACCCTTTTCCGAGGCCTTACCCTCATCGGTGCCGTTGTCTGAACCAGTACACCAACACTAACTCGTGCCCTCACACTTACGCTAACCCTTAAGCATTGTCGTACCCTAACCTGTACCCTAATCCCTCTCCATTCCCTAACCCTAAACCTAACCCGAATCCTAACCCTGACCCTCACCCGAAGCCTTACCCTCACCCGTGCCCTAATCTTAACCAGGACACCAAGACTAACTCGTGCCCTCAAACGTACGCTAACAATAAACCGCAGCGGTACCCTAACCTGTACCCTAATCCCTCTCCATTCCCTAACCCTAACCCTAACCTGAGACCTAACCATGACACTCACCCGAAACTTTACCCTCACCCGTGTCCTAATTTTAACCAGTACATCAACACTAACCCATGCCCTCTAACGTACGTCAACCCTAAGCCATTGCCGTACCCTAACCTGTACCCTAATCAATCCCCATTCCCTAACCCTAACCCTAACCCTAACCCTTAACGTGACCCTCTTCCGAGGCCTTACCCTCACCCGTGCCCTAATCGTAAGCAGTACACTAACACTAACTAGTGACCTCACACGTGCGCTAAACCTTAAGCGTTGTGGTACCCTAAACTGTGCCCTAATATCTCCCCATTCCCTAACCCTAACCCTAACCCTAACCCTAACCCGAATCCTAACCCTGACTCTCACCTGAAGCCTTACCCTCACCCGTGCCCTAATCTTAACCAGGACACTAACACTAACCCTTGCCCTCACACGAACGCTAACCCTTAAGCACTGTCGTACCCTAAGCTGTACCCTAATCCCTCTGCATTCCTTAACCCTAACCCTAACCCGAATCCTAACCCTGACCCTCACCCGAAGCCTTACCCTCACCCGTGCCCTAATCTTAACCAGGACACCAACACTAACTCGTGCCCTCACACGTACGCTAAACCTTAAGCGTTGTCGTACCCTAAATTGTACCCTAATCCCTCCCCATTCCTTAACCCTAACCCTAACCCCATCCCTAAACCTGACCCACTTCCGATGCCCTACCCTAACCAATGCCTTAATCTTAACCAGTACACAAACACTAACTCATGCCCTCAAACGTACGCTAACCCTTAAGCATTGTCGTACCCTATCCTGTACCCTAATCCCTCCCCATTCCCTACCCCTAACCCTAAGCGAAACCCTGAACGTGACCCTTTTCCGAGGCCTTACCCTCATCGGTGCCGTTGTCTTAACCAGTACACCAACACTAACTCGTGCCCTCACACTTACGCTAAACCTTAAGCATTGTCGTGCCCTAACCTGTACCCTAATCCCTCTCCATTCCCTAACCCTAACCCTAACCCTAACCCTAACCCGAATCCTAACCCTGACTCTCACCTGAAGCCTTACCCTCACCCGTGCCCTAATCTTAACCAGGTCACTAACACTAACCCTTGCCCTCACACGACCGCTAACCCTTAAGCACTGTCGTACCCTAAGCTGTACCCTAATCTCTCTGCATTCCTTAACCCTAACCCTAACCCGAATCCTAACCCTGACCCTCACCCGAAGCCTTACCCTCACCCGTGCCCTAATCTTAACCAGGACACCAACACTAACTCGTGCCCTCACACGTACGCTAAACCTTAAGCGTTGTCGTACCCTAAATTGTACCCTAATCCCTCCCCATTCCTTAACCCTAACCCTAACCCCATCCCTAAACCTGACCCACTTCCGATGCCCTACCCTAACCAATGCCCTAATCTTAACCAGTACACAAACACTAACTCATGCCCTCAAACGTACGCTAACCCTTAAGCATTGTCGTACCCTATCCTGTACCCTAATCCCTCCCCATTCCCTAACCCTAACCCTAAGCGAAACCCTGAACGTGACCCTTTTCCGAGGCCTTACCCTCATCGGTGCCGTTGTCTTAACCAGTACACCAACACTAACTCGTGCCCTCACACTTACACTAAACCTTAAGCATTGTCGTACCCTAACCTGTACCCTAATCCCTCTCCATTCCCTAACCCTAACCCTAACCCTAACCCTAACCCGAATCCTAACCCTGACTCTCACCTGAAGCCTTACCCTCACCCGTGCCCTAATCTTAACCAGGACACTAACACTAACCCTTGCCCTCACACGAACGCTAACCCTTAAGCACTGTCGTACCCTAAGCTGTACCCTAATCCCTCTGCATTCCTTAACCCTAACCCTAACCCGAATCCTAACCCTGACCCTCACCCGAAGCCTTACCCTCACCCGTGCCCTAATCTTAACCAGGACACCAACACTAACTCGTGCCCTCACACGTACGCTAAACCTTAAGCGTTGTCGTACCCTAAATTGTACCCTAATCCCTCCCCATTCCTTAACCCTAACCCTAACCCCATCCCTAAACCTGACCCACTTCCGATGCCCTACCCTAACCAATGCCCTAATCTTAACCAGTACACAAACACTAACTCATGCCCTCAAACGTACGCTAACCCTTAAGCATTGTCGTACCCTATCCTGTACCCTAATCCCTCCCCATTCCCTAACCCTAACCCTAAGCGAAACCCTGAACGTAACCCTTTTCCGAGGCCTTACCCTCATCGGTGCCGTTGTCTTAACCAGTACACCAACACTAACTCGTGCCCTCACACTTACGCTAAACCTTAAGCATTGTCGTGCCCTAACCTGTACCCTAATCCCTCTCCATTCCCTAACCCTAACCCTAACCCTAACCCTAACCCGAATCCTAACCCTGACTCTCACCTGAAGCCTTACCCTCACCCGTGCCCTAATCTTAACCAGGTCACTAACACTAACCCTTGCCCTCACACGACCGCTAACCCTTAAGCACTGTCGTACCCTAAGCTGTACCCTAATCCCTCTGCATTCCTTAACCCTAACCCTAACCCGAATCCTAACCCTGACCCTCACCCGAAGCCTTACCCTCACCCGTGCCCTAATCTTAACCAGGACACAAACACTAACTCGTGCCCTCACACGTACGCTAAACCTTAAGCGTTGTCGTACCCTAAATTGTACCCTAATCCCTCCCCATTCCTTAACCCTAACCCTAACCCCATCCCTAAACCTGACCCACTTCCGATGCCCTACCCTAACCAATGCCCTAATCTTAACCAGTACACAAACACTAACTCATGTCCTCAAACGTACGCTAACCCTTAAGCATTGTCATACTCTATCCTGTACCCTAATCCCTCCCCATTCCCTAACCCTAACTCTAAGCGAAACCCTGAACGTGACCCTTTTCCGAGGCCTTACCCTCATCGGTGCCGTTGTCTTAACCAGTACACCAACACTAACTCGTGCCCTCACACTTACGCTAAACCTTAAGCATTGTCGTACCCTAACCTGTACCCTAATCCCTCTCCATTCCCTAACCCTAACCCTAACCCTAACCCTAACCCGAATCCTAACCCTGACTCTCACCTGAAGCCTTACCCTCACCCGTGCCCTAATCTTAACCAGGACACTAACACTAACCCTTGCCCTCACACGAACGCTAACCCTTAAGCACTGTCGTACCCTAAGCTGTACCCTAATCCCTCTGCATTCCTTAACCCTAACACTAACCCGAATCCTAACCCTGACCCTCACCCGAAGCCTTAACCTCACCCGTGCCCTAATCTTAACCAGGACACCAACACTAACTCGTGCCCTCACACGTACGCTAAACCTTAAGCGTTGTCGTACCCTAAATTGTACCCTAAACCCTCCCCATTCCTTAACCCTAACCCTAACCCCATCCCTAAACCTGACCCACTTCCGATGCCCTACCCTAACCAATGCCCTAATCTTAACCAGTACACAAACACTAACTCATGCCCTCAAACGTACGCTAACCCTTAAGCATTGTCGTACCCTATCCTGTACCCTAATCCCTCCCCATTCCCTAACCCTAACCCTAAGCGAAACCCTGAACGTGACCCTTTTCCGAGGCCTTACCCTCATCGGTGCCGTTGTCTTAACCAGTACACCAACACTAACTCGTGCCCTCACACTTACGCTAAACCTTAAGCATTGTTGTACCCTAACCTGTACCCTAATCCCTCTCCATTCCCTAACCCTAACCCTAACTCTAACCCTAACCCGAATCCTAACCCTGACTCTCACCTGAAGCCTTACCCTCACCCGTGCCCTAATCTTAACCAGGACACTAACACTAACCCTTGCCCTCACACTTACGCTAAACGTTAAGCATTGTTGTACCCTAACCTGTACCCTAATCCCTCTCCATTCCCTAACCCTAACCCTAACTCTAACCCTAACCCGAATCCTAACCCTGACTCTCATCTGAAGCCTTACCCTCACCCGTGCCCTAATCTTAACCAGGACACCAACACTAACGCGTGCCCTCACACGTACGCTAAACCTTAAGCGTTGTCGTACCCTAAATTGTACCCTAATCCCTCCCCATTCCTTAACCCTAACCCTAACCCCATCCCTAAACCTGACCCACTTCCGATGCCCTACCCTAACCAATGCCCTAATTTTAACCAGTACACAAACACTAACTCATGCCTTCAAACGTACGCTAACCCTTAAGCATTGTCGTACCCTATCCTGTACCCTAATCCCTCCCCATTCCGTAACCCTTACCCTAACCACAACCCTGAACGTGACCCTTTTCCGACGCCTTACCCTCATCGGTGCCGTTGTCTTAACCAGTACACCAACACTAATTCGTGCCCTCACACTTATGCTAACCCTTAAGCACTGTCGTACCCTAACCTGTACCCTAATCACTCTCCATTCCCTAACCCTAACCCTAACCTGAAACCTAACCATGACACTCACCCGAAACTTTACCCTCACCCGTGCCCTAATCTTAACCAGGACACCATGACTAACTCGTGCCCTCAAACGTACGCTAACACTAAACCGCATCGGTACCCTAACCTGTACCCTAATCCCTCTCCATTCCCTAACCCTAACCCTAACCTGAAACCTAACCATGACACTCACCCGAAACTTTAACCTCACCCGTGTCCTAATTTTTACCAGTACATCAACACTAACCCATGCCCTCTAACATACGCCAACCCTAAGCCATTGCCATACCCAAACCTGTACACTAATCAATCCCCATTCCCTAACCCTAACCCTAACCCTAACCCTTAACGTGACCCTATTCCGAGGCCTTACCGTCACCCGTGCCCTAATCGTAAGCAGTACACTAACACTAACTAGTGACCTCACACGTACGCTAAAACTTAAGCGTTGTGGTACCCTAAACTGTGCCCTAATATCTCCCCATTCCCTAACCCTAACCCTAACCCGAATTCTATCCCTGACCCTCACCCGAAACCTTACCCTCACCCGTGCCCTAATCTTAACCAGGACACCAACACTAACTTGTGCCCTCACACGTACGCTAACCCTTAATCGTTGTCGTACCCTAAACTGTACCCTAATCCCTCCCCATTCCCTAACCCTAACCCTAACCCGAATCCTAACCCTGACCCTCACCTGAAGCCTTACCCTCACCCGTGCCCTAATCTTAACCAGGACACTAACACTAACCCTTGCCCTCACACGAACGCTAACCCTTAAGCACTGTCGTACCCTAAGCTGTAGCCTAATCCCTCTGCATTCCTTAACCCTAACCCTAACCCGAATCCTAACCCTGACCCTCACCCGAAGCCTTACCCTCACCCGTGCCCTAATCTTAACCAGGACACCAACACTAACTCGTGCCCTCACACGTACGCTAAACCTTAAGCGTTGTCGTACCCTAAATTGTACCCTAATCCCTCCCCATTCCTTAACCCTAACACTAACCCCATCACTAAACCTGACCCACTTCCGATGCCCTACCCTAACCAATGCCCTAATCTTAACCAGTACACAAACACTAACTCATGCCCTCAAACGTACGCTAACACTTAAGCATTGTCGTACCCTATCCTGTACCCTAATCCCTCCCCATTCCCTAACCCTAACCCTAAGCAAAACCCTGAACGTGACCCTTTTCCGAGGCCTTACCCTCATCGGTGCCGTTGTCTTAACCAGTACACCAACACTAACTCGTGCCCTCACACTTACGCTAAGCCTTAAGCATTGTCGTACCCTAACCTGTACCCTAATCCCTCCCCATTCCCTAACCCTAACCCTAACCCGAATCCTAACCCTGACCCTCACCCGAAGCCTTACCCTCACCCGTGCCCTAATCTTAACCAGGACACCAAGACTAACTTGTGCCCTCAAACGTACGCTAACACTAAACCGCAGCGTTACCCTAACCTGTACCCTAATCCCTCTCCATTCCCTAACCCTAACCCTAACCCTAACCCTTAACGTGACCCTCTTCCGAGGCCTTACCCTCACCCGTGCCCTAATCGTAAGCAGTACACTAACACTAACTAGTGACCTCACACGTATGCTAAACCTTAATCGTTGTGGTACCCTAAACTGTGCCCTAATATCTCCCCATTCCCTAACCCTAACCCTAACCCGAATTCTATCCATGACCCTCACCCGAAACCTTACCCTCACCCATGCCCTAATCTTAACGAGGACACCAACACTAACTTGTGCCCTCACACGTATGCTAACCCTTAATCGTTGTCGTACCCTAAACTGTACCCTAATCCCTCCCCATTCCCTAACCCTAACCCTAACCCGAATCACAACCCTGACCCTCACCCGAAGCCTTACCCTCACCCGTGCCCTAATCTTAACCAGGACACTAACAGTAACCCTTGCCCTCACACGAACGCTAACCCTTAAGCACTGTCGTACCCTAAGCTGTACCCTAATCCCTCTGCATTCCTTAACCCTAACCCTAACCCGAATCCTAACCCTGACCCTCACCCGAAGCCTTACCCTCACCCGTGCCCTAATCTTAACCAGGACACCAACACTACCTCGTGCCCTCACACGTACACTAAACCTTAAGCGTTGTCGTACCCTAAATTGTACCCTAAACCCTCCCCATTCCTTAACCCTAACCCTAACCCCATCCCTAAACCTGACCCACTTCCGATGCCCTACCCTAACCAATGCCCTAATCTTAACCAGTACACAAACACTAACTCATGCCCTCAAACGTACACTAACCCTTAAGCATTGTCGTACCCTATCCTGTACCCTAATCCCTCCTCATTCCCTAACCCTAACCCTAAGCGAAACCCTGAACGTGACCCTTTTCCGAGGCCTTACCCTCATCGGTGCCGTTGTCTTAACCAGTACACCAACAGTAACTCGTGCCCTCACACTTACGCTAACACTTAAGCATTGTCGTACCCTAACCTGTACCCTAATCCCTCTCCATTCCCTAACCCTAACCCTAACCCGAATCCTAACCCTGAGCCTCACCCGAAGCCTTACCCTCACCCGTGCCCTAATCTTAACCAGGACACCAAGACTAACTCGTGCCCTCAAACGTACGCTAACACTAAACCACAGCGGTACCCTAACCTGTACCCTAATCCCTCTCCATTCCCTAACCCTAACCGTAACCTGAAACCTAACCATGACACTCACCCGAAACTTTACCCTCACCCGTGTCCTAATTTTAACCAGTACATCAACACTAACCCATGCCCTCTAACGTACGCCAACCCTAAGCCATTGCCGTACCCTAACCTGTACCCTAATCAATCCCCATTCCCTAACCCTAACCCTTAACGTGACCCTCTTCCGAGGCCTTACCCTCACCCGTGCCCTAATAGTAAGCAGTACACTAACACTAACTAGTGATCTCACACGTACGCTAAACCTTAAGCGTTGTGGTACCCTAAACTATGCCCTAATATCTCCCCATTCCCTAACCCTAACCCTAACCCGAATTCTATCCCTGACCCTCACCCGAAACCTTACCCTCACCCGTGCCCTAATCTTAACCAGGACACCAACACTAACTCGTGCCCACACACGTACGCTAACCCTTAATCGCTTTCGTACCCTAAACTGTACCCTAATCCCTCCCCATTCCCTAACCCTAACCCTAACCCGAATCCTAACCCTGACCCTCACTTGAAGCCTTACCCTCACCCGTGCCCTAATCTTAACCAGGACACTAACACTAACCCTTGCCCTCACACGAACGCTAACCCTTAAGCACTGTCATACCCTAAGCTGTACCCTAATCGCTCTGCATTCCTTAACCCTAACCCTAACCCGAATCCTAAGCCTGACCCTCACCCTAAGCCTTACCCTCACCCGTGCCCTAATCTTAACCAGGACACCAACACTAACTGGTGCCCTCACACGTACGCTAAACCTTAAGCGTTGTCGTACCCTAAATTGTACCCTAATCCCTCCCCATTGCTTAACCCTAACACTAACCCCATCCCTAAACCTGACCCACTTCCGATGCCCTACCCTAACCAATGCCCTCATCTTAACCAGTACACAAACACTAACTCATGCCCTCAAACGTACGCTAACCCTTAAGCATTGTCGTACCCTATCCTGTACCCTAATCCCTCCCCATTCCCTAACCCTAACCCTAAGCGAAACCCTGAACGTGACCCTTTTCCGAGGCCTTACCCTCATCGGTGCCGTTGTCTTAACCAGTACACCAACACTAACTCGTGCCCTCACACTTACGCTAACCCTTAAGCATTGTCGTACCCTAACCTGTACCCTAATCCCTCTCCATTCCCTAACCCTAACCCTAACCCGAATCCTAACCCTGACCCTCACCCGAAGCCTTACCCTCACCCGTGCCCTAATCTTAACCAGGACACCAAGACTAACTCGTGCCCTCAAACGTACGCTAACACTAAACAGCAGCGGTACCCTAACCTGTACCCTAATCCCTCTCCATTCCCTAACCCTAACCCTAACCTGAAACCTAACCATGACACTCTCCCGAAACTTTACCCTCACCCGTGTCCTAATTTTAACCAGTACATCAACACTAACCCATGCCCTCTAACGTACGCCAACCCTAAGCCATTGCCGTACCCTAACCTGTACCCTAATCAATCCCCATTCCCTAACCCTAACCCTTAACGTGACCCTCTTCCGAGGCCTTACCCTCACCCGTGCCCTAATCGTAAGCAGTACACTAACACTAACTAGTGACCTCACACGTACGCTAAACCTTAAGCGTTTTGGTACCCTAAACTGTGCCCTAATATCTCCCCATTCCCTAACCCTAACCCTAACCCGAATTCTATCCCTGACCCTCACCCGAAACCTGACCCTCACCCGTGCCCTAATCTTAACCAGGACACCAACACTAACTTGTGCCCTCACACGTATGCTAACCCTTAATCGTTGTCGTACCCTAAACTGTACCCTAATCCCTCCCCATTCCCTAACCCTAACCCTAACCCGAATCCTAACCCTGACCATCACCTGAAGCCTTACCCTCACCCGTGCCCTAATCTTAACCAGGACACTAACACAAACCCTTGCCCTCACACGAACGCTAACCCTTAAGCACTGTCGTACCCTAAGCTGTACCCTAATCCCTCTGCATTCCTTAACCCTAACCCTAACACGAATCCTAACCCTGACCCACACCCGAAGCCTTACCCTCACCCGTGCCCTAATCTTAACCAGGACACCAACACTAACTCGTGCCCTCACACGTACGCTAAACCTTAAGCGTTGTCGTACCCTAAATTGTACCCTAATCCCTCCCCATTCCTTAACCCTAACCCTAAACCCATCCCTAAACCTGACCCACTTCCGATGCCCTACCCTAACCAATGCCCTAATCTTAACCAGTACACAAACACTAACTCATGCCCTCAAACGTACGCTAACCCTTAAGCATTGTCGTACCCTATCCTGTACCCTAATCCCTCCCCATTCCCTAACCCTAACCCTAAGCAAAACCCTGAACGTGACCCTTTTCCGAGGCCTTACCCTCATCGGTGCCGTTGTCTTAACCAGTACACCAACACTAACTCGTGCCCTCACACTTACGCTAAGCCTTAAGCATTGTCGTACCATAACCTGTACCCTAATCCCTCCCCATTCCCTAACCCTAACCCTAACCCGAATCCTAACCCCGACCCTCACCCGAAGCCTTACCCTCACCCGTGCCCTAATCTTAACCAGGACACCAAGACTAACTTGTGCCTTCAAACGTACGCTAACACTAAACCGCAGCGTTACCCTAACCTGTACCCTAATCCCTCTCCATTCCCTAACCCTAACCCTAACCTGAAACCTAACCATGACACTCTCCCGAAACTTTACCCTCACCCGTGTCCTAATTTTAACCAGTACATCAACACTAACCCATGCCCTCTAACGTACGCCAACCCTAAGCCATTGCCGTACCCTAACCTGTACCCTAATCAATCCCCATTCCCTAACCCTAACCCTAACCCTAACCCTTAAAGTGACCCTCTTCCGAGGCCTTACCCTCACCCGTGCCCTAATCGTAAGCAGTACACTAACACTAACTAGTGACCTCACACGTACGCTAAACCTTAAGCGTTGTGGTACCCTAAACTGTGCCCTAATATCTCCCCATTCCCTAACCCTAACCCTAACCCGAATTCTATCCCTGACCCTCACCCGAAACCTTACCCTCACCCATGCCCTAATCTTAACGAGGACACCAACACTAACTTGTGCCCTCACACGTATGCTAACCCTTAATCGTTGTCGTGCCCTAAACTGTACCCTAATCCCTCCCCATTCCCTAACCCTAACCCTAACCCGAATCCTAACTCTGACCCTCACCCGAAGCCTTACCCTCACCCGTGCCCTAATCTTAACCAGGACACTAACACTAACCCTTGCCCTCACACGAACGCTAACCCTTAAGCACTGTCGTACCCTAAGCTGTACCCTAATCCCTCTGCATTCCTTAACCCTAACCCTAAGCGAAACCCTGAACGTGACCCTTTTCCGAGGCCTTACACTCATCGGTGCCGTTGTCTTAACCAGTACACCAACACTAACTCGTGCCCTCACACTTACGCTAACCCTTAAGCATTGTCGTACCCTAACCTGTACCCTAATCCCTCTCCATTCCCTAACCCTAACCCTAACCCGAATCCTAACCCTGACCCTCACCCGAAGCCTTACCCTCACCCGTGCCCTAAACTTAACCAGGACACCAACACTAACTCGTGCCCTCACAGGTATGCTAACCCTTAATCGTTGTCATACCCTAAACTGTACCCTAATCCCTCCACATTCCCTTACCCTAACCGTAACCCGAATCCTAACCCTGACCCTCACCTGAAGCCTTACCCTCACCCGTGCCCTAATTTAACCAGGACACCAACACTAACTCGTGCCCTCACACGTACGCTAAACCTTAAGCGTTGTCGTACCCTAAATTGTACCCTAATCCCTCCCCATTCCTTAACCCTAACCCTAACCCCATCCCTAAACCTGACCCACTTCCGATGCCCTACCCTAACCAATGCCCTAATCTTAACCAGTACACAAACACTAACTCATGCCCTCAAACGTACGCTAACCCTTAAGCACTGTCGTACCCTAAGCTGTACCCTAATCCCTCTGCATTCCTTAACCCTAACCCTAACCCGAATCCTAACCCTGACCCTCACACGAAGCCTTACCCTCACCCGTGCCCTAATCTTAACCAGGACACCAACACTAACTCGTGCCCTCACACGTACGCTAAACCTTAAGCGTTGTCGTACCCTAAATTGTACCCTAATCCCTCCCCATTCCTTAACCCTAACCCTAAACCCATCCCTAAACCTGACCCACTTCCGATGCCCTACCCTAACCAATGCCCTAATCTTAACCAGTACACAAACACTAACTCATGCCCTCAAACGTACGCTAACCCTTAAGCATTGTCGTACCCTATCCTGTACCCTAATCCCTCCCCATTCCCTAACCCTAACCCTAAGCAAAACCCTGAACGTGACCCTTTTCCGAGGCCTTACCCTCATCGGTGCCGTTGTCTTAACCAGTACACCAACACTAACTCGTGCCCTCACACTTACGCTAACCCTTAAGCATTGTCGTACCCTAACCTGTACCCTAATCCCTCCCCATTCCCTAACCCTAACCCTAACCCGAATCCTAACCCTGACCCTCACCCGAAGCCTTACCCTCACCCGTGCCCTAATCTTAACCAGGACACCAAGACTAACTTGTGCCCTCAAACGTATGCTAACACTAAACCGTAGCGTTACCCTAACCTGTACCGTAATCCCTCTCCATTCCCTAACCCTAACCCTAACCTGAAACCTAACCATGACACTCTCCCGAAACTTTACCCTCACCCGTGTCCTAATTTTAACCAGTACATCAACACTAACCCATGCCCTCTAACGTAGGCCAACCCTAAGCCATTGCCGTACCCTAACCTGTACCCTAATCAATCCCCATTCCCTAACCCTAACCCTAACCCTAACCCTTAACGTGACCCTCTTCCGAGGCCTTACCCTCACCCGTGCCCTAATCGTAAGCAGTACACTAACACTAACTAGTGACCTCACACGTACGCTAAACCTTAATCGTTGTGGTACCATAAACTGTGCCCTAATATCTCCCCATTCCCTAACCCTAACCCTAACCCGAATTCTATCCATGACCCTCACCCGAAACCTTACCCTCACCCATGCCCTAATCTTAACGAGGACACCAACACTAACTTGTGCCCTCACACGTATGCTAACCCTTAATCGTTGTCGTACCCTAAACTGTACCCTAATCCCTCCCCATTCCCTAACCCTAACCCTAACCCGAATCATAACCCTGACCCTCACCCGAAGCCTTACCCTCACCCGTGCCCTAATCTTAACCAGGACACTAACAGTAACCCTTGCCCTCACACGAACGCTAACCCTTAAGCACTGTCGTACCCTAAGCTGTACCCTAATCCCTCTGAATTCCTTAAACCTAACCCTAACCCGAATCCTAACCCTGACCCTCACCCGAAGCCTTACCCTCACCCGTGCCCTAATCTTAACCAGGACACCAACACTAACTCGTGCCCTCACACGTACGCTAAACCTTAAGCCTTGTCGTACCCTAAATTGTACCCTAAACCCTCCCCATTCCTTAACCCTAACCCTAACCCCATCCCTAATCCTGACCCACTTCCGATGCCCTACCCTAACCAATGCCCTAATCTTAACCAGTACACAAACAATAACTCATGCCCTCAAACGTACGCTAACCCTTAAGCATTGTCGTACCCTATCCTGTACCCTAATCCCTCCTCATTCCCTAACCCTAACCCTAAGCGAAACCCTGAACGTGACCCTTTTCCGAGGCCTTACACTCATCGGTGCCGTTGTCTTAACCAGTACACCAACACTAACTCGTGCCCTCACACTTACGCTAACACTTAAGCATTGTCGTACCCTAACCTGTACCCTAATCCCTCTCCATTCCCTAACCCTAACCCTAACCCGAATCCTAACCCTGAGCCTCACCCGAAGCCTTACCCTTACCCGTGCCCTAATCTTAACCAGGACACCAAGACTAACTCGTGCCCTCAAACGTACGCTAACACTAAACCACAGCGGTACCCTAACCTGTACCCTAATCCCTCTCCATTCCCTAACACTAACCCTAACCTGAAACCTAACCATGACACTCACCCGAAACTTTACCCTCACCCATGTCCTAATTTTAACCAGTACATCAACACTAACCCATGCCCTCTAACGTACGCCAACCCTAAGCCATTGCCGTACCCTAACCTGTACCCTAATCAATCCCCATTCCCTAACCCTAACCCTTAACGTGACCCTCTTCCGAGGCTTTACCCTCACCCGTGCCCTAATCGTAAGCAGTACACTAACACTAACTAGTGACCTCACACGTACGCTAAACCTTAAGCGTTGTGGTACCCTAAATTATGCCCTAATATCTCCCCATTCCCTAACCCTAACAATAACCCGAATTCTATCCCTGACCCTCACCCGAAACCTTACCCTCACCCGTGCCCTAATCTTAACCAGGACACCAACACTAACTCGTGCCCACACACGTACGCTAACCCTTAATCGCTTTCGTACCCTAAACTGTACCCTAATCCCTCCCCATTCCCTAACCCTAACCCTAACCCGAATCCTAACCCTGACCCTCACTTGAAGCCTTACCCTCACCCGTGCCCTAATCTTAACCAGGACACTAACACTAACCCTTGCCCTCACTCGAACGCTAACCTTTAAGCACTGTCATACCCTAAGCTGTACCCTAATCGCTCTGCATTCCTTAACCCTAACCCTAACCCGAATCCTAACCCTGACCCTCACCCAAAGCCTTACCCTCACCCGTGCCCTAATCTTAACCAGGACACCAACACTAACTGGTGCCCTCACACGTACGCTAAACCTTAAGCGTTGTCGTACCCTAAATTGTACCCTAATCCCTCCCCATTGCTTAACCCTAACACTAACACCATCCCTAAACCTGACCCACTTCCGATGCCCTACCCTAACCAATGCCCTCATCTTAACCAGTACACAAACACTAACTCATGCCCTCAAACGTACGCTAACCCTTAAGCATTGTCGTACCCTATCCTGTACCCTAATCCCTCCCCATTCCCTAACCCTAACCCTAAGCGAAACCCTGAACGTGACCCTTTTCCGTGGCCTTACCCTCATCGGTGCCGTTGTCTTAAGCAGTACACCAACACTAACTCGTGCCCTCACACTTACGCTAACCCTTAAGCATTGTCGTACCCTAACGTGTACCCTAATCCCTCTCCATTCCCTAACCCTAACCCTAACCCGAATCCTAACCCTGACCCTCACCCGAAGCCTTACCCTCACCCGTGCCCTAATCTTAACCAGGACACCAAGACTAACTCGTGCCCTCAAACGTACGCTAACACTAAACAGCAGCGGTACCCTAACCTGTACCCTAATCCCTCTCCATTCCCTAACCCTAACCCTAACCTGAAACCTAACCATGACACTCTCCCGAAACTTTACCCTCACCCGTGTCCTAATTTTAACCAGTACATCAACACTAACCCATGCCCTCTAACGTACGCCAACCCTAAGCCATTGCCGTACCCTAACCTGTACCCTAATCAATCCCCATTCCCTAACCCTAACCCTTAACGTGACCCTCTTCTGAGGCCTTACCCTCACCCGTGCCCTAATCGTAAGCAGTACACTAACACTAACTAGTGACCTCACACGTACGCAAAACCTTAAGCGTTGTGGTACCCTAAACTGTGCCCTAATATCTCCCCATTCCCTAACCCTAACCCTAACCCGAATCCTATCCCTGACCCTCACCCGAAACCTTACCCCAACCCGTGCCCTAATCTTAACCAGGACACCAACACTAACTTGTGCTCTCACACGTATGCTAACACTTAATCGTTGTCGTACCCTAAACTGTACCCAAATCCCTCCCCATTCCCTAACCCTAACCCTAACCCGAATCCTAACCCTGATCCTCACCTGAAGCCTTACCCTCACCCGTGCCCTAATCTTAACCAGGACACTAACACTAACCCTTGCCCTCACACGAACGCTAAACCTTAAGTACTGTCGTACCCTAAGCTGTACCTTAATCGCTCTGCCTTCCTTAACCCTAACCCTAACCCGAATCCTAACCCTGACCCTCACCCGAAGCCTTACCCTCACCCGTGCCCTAATCTTAACCAGGACACCAACACTAACCCGTGCCCTCACACGTACGCTAACACTAAACCGCAGCGGTGCCCTAACCTGTACCCTAATCCCTCTCCATTCCCTAACCCTAACCCTAACCTGAAACCTAACCATGACACTCACCCGAAACTTTACCCTCACCCGTGTCCTAATTTTAACCAGTACATCAACACTAACCCATGCCCTCTAACGTACGCCAACCCTAAGCCATTGCCGTACCCTAACCTGTACCCTAATCAATCCCCATTCCCTAAACCTAACACTAACCCTAACCCATAACGTGACCCTCTTCCGAGGCCTTACCCTCACCCGTGCCCTAATCGTAAGCAGTACACTAACACTAACTAGTGACCTCACACGTACGCTAGACCTTAAGCGTTGTGGTACCCTAAACTGTGCCCTAATATCTCCCCATTCCCTAACCCTAACCCTAACCCGAATTCTATCCCTGACCCTCACCCGAAACTTTACCCTCACCTGTGCCCTAATCTTAACCAGGACACCAACACTAACTCGTGCACTCACACGTACGCTAAACCTTAAGCGTTGTCGTACCCTAAATTGTACCCTAATCCCTCCCCATTCCCTAACCCTAACCCTAACCCGAATCCTAACCCTGACCCTCACCTGAAGCCTTACCCTCACCCGTGCCCTAATCTTAACCAGGACACTAACACTAACCCTTGCCCTCACACGAACGCTAACTCTTAAGCACTGTCGTACCCTAAGCTGTACCCTAATCGCTCTGCATTCCTTAACCCTAACCCTAACCCGAATCCTAACCCTGACCCTCACCCAAAGCCTTACCCTCACCCGTGCCCTAATCTTAACCAGGACACCAACACTAACTCGTGCCCTCACACGTACGCTAAACCTTAAGCGTTGTCGTACCCTAAATTGTACCCTAATCCCTCCCCATTGCTTAACCCTAACACTAACCCCATCCCTAAACCTGACCCACTTCCGATGCCCTACCCTAACCAATGCCCTAATCTTAACCAGTACACAAACACTAACTCATGCCCTCAAACGTACGCTAACCCTTAAGCATTGTCGTACCCTATCCTGTACCCTAATCCCTCCCCATTCCCTAACCCTAACCCTAAGCGAAACCCTGAACGTGACCCTTTTCCGAGGCCATACCCTCATCGGTGCCGTTGTCTTAAACAGTACACCAACACTAACTCGTGCCCTCACACTTACGCTAACCCTTAAGCATTGTCGTACCCTAACCTGTACCCTAATCCCTCTCCATTCCCTAACCCTAACCCTAACCCGAAACCTAACCCTGACCCTCACCCGAAGCCTTACCCTCACCCGTGCCCTAATCTTAACCAGGACACCAAGACTAACTCGTGCCCTCAAACGTACGCTAACACTAAACCGCAGTGGTACCCTAACCTGTACCCTAATCCCTCTCCATTCCCTAACCCTAACCCTAACCTGAAACCTAACCATGACACTCTCCTGAAACTTTGCCCTCACCCGTGTCCTAATTTTAACCAGTACATCAACACTAACCCATGCCCTCAAACGTACGCCAACCCTAAGCCATTGCCGTACCCTAACCTGTACCCTAATCAATCCCCATTCCCTAACCCTAACCCTAACCCTAACCCTTAACGTGACCCTATTCCGAGGCCTTACCCTCACCCGTGCCCTAATCGTAAGCAGTACACTAACACTAACTAGTGACCTCACACGTACGCTAAACCTTAAGCGTTGTGGTACCCTAAACTGTGCCCTAATATCTCCCCATTCCCTAACCCTAACCCTAATCCGAATTCTATCCCTGACCCTCACCAGAAACCTTACCCTCACTCGTGCCCTAATCTTAACCAGGACACCAACACTAACTCGTGCCCTCACACGTACGCTAACCCTTAATCGCTTTCGTACCCTAAACTGTACCCTAATCCCTCCCAATTCCCTAACCCTAACCCTAACCCGAATCCTAACCCTGACACTCACCTGAAGCCTTACCCTCACCCGTGCCGTAATCTTAACCAGGACACTAACACTAACCCTTGCCCTCACACGAACGCTAACCCTTAAGCACTGTCGTACCTTAAGCTGTACCCTAATCCCTCTGCATTCCTTAACCCTAACCCTAACCCGAATCCTAACCTTGACCCTCACCCGAAGCCATACCCTCACCCGTGCCCTAATCTTAACCAGGACACCAACACTAACCCGTGCCCTCACACGTACGCTAAGCCTTAAGCGTTGTCGTACCCTAAATTGTACCCTAATCCCTCCCCATTCCTTAACCCTAACCCTAAACCCATCCGTAAACCTGACCCACTTCCGATGCCCTACCCTAACCAATGCCCTAATCTTAACCAGTACACAAACACTAACTCATGCCCTCAAACGTACGCTAACCCTTATGCATTGTCGTACCCTATCCTGTACCCTAATCCCTCCCCATGCCCTAAACCTAACCCTAAGCGAAACCCTAAATGTGACCCTTTTCCGAGGCCTTACCCTCATCGGTGCCGTTGTCTTAACCAGTACACCAACACTAACTCGTGCCCTCACACTTACGCTAACCCTTAAGCATTGTCGTACCCTACCCTGTACCCTAATCCCTCCCCATTCCCTAACCCTAACCCTAACCCGAATCCTAACCCTGACCCTCACCTGAAGCCTTACCCTCACCCGTGCCCTAATCTTAACCAGGACACCAAGACTAAATTGTGCCCTCAAACGTACGCTAACACTAAACCGCAGCGGTACCCTAACCTGTACCCTACTCCCTCTCCATTCCCTAACCCTAACCCTAATCTGAAACCTAACCATGACACTCACCCGAAACTTTAACCTCACCCGTGTTCTAATTTTAACCAGTACATCAACACTAACCCATGCCCTCTAACGTACGCCAACCCTAAGCCATTGCCGCACACTAACCTGTACCCTAATCAATCCCCATTCCCTAACCCTAACCCTAACCCTAACCCTTAACGTGACCCTCTTCCGAGGCCTTACCCTCACCCGTGCCCTAATCGTAAGCAGTAAACTAACACTAACTAGTGACCTCACACGTACGCTAAACCTTAAGCGTTGTGGTACCCTAAACTGTGCCCTAATATCTCCCCATTCCTTAACCCTAACCCTAACCCGAATTCTATCCCTGACCCTCACCCGAAACCTTACCCTCACCCGTGCCCTAATCTTAACCAGGACACCAACACTAACTTGTGCCCTCACACGTATGCTAACCCTTAATCGTTGTCGTACCCTAAACTGTACCCTAATCCCTCCCCATTCCCTAACCCTAACCCTAACCCGAATCCTAACCCTGATCCTAACCTGAAGCCTTACCCTCACCCGTGCCCTAATCTTAACCAGGACACTAACACTAACCCTTGCCCTCACACGAACGCTAACCCTTAAGCACTGTCGTACCCTAAGCTGTACCCTAATCCCTCTGCATTCCTTAACCCTAACCCTAACCCGAATCCTAACCCTGACCCTCATCCGAAGCCTTACCCTCACTCGTGCCCTAATCTTAACCAGGACACCAACACTAACCAGTGCCCTCACACGTACGCTAACACTAAACCGCAGCGGTGCCCTAACCTGTTCCCTAATCCCTCTCCATTCCCTAACCCTAACCCTAACCTGAAACGTAACCATGACACTCACCCGAAACTTTACCCTCACCCGTGTCCTAATTTTAACCAGTACATCAACACTAACCCATGCCCTCTAACGTACGCCAACCCTAAGCCATTGCCGTACCCTAACCTGTACCCTAATCAATCCCCATTCCCTAAACCTAACCCTAACCCTAACCCATAACGTGACCCTCTTCCGAGGCCTTACCCTCACCCGTGCCCTAATCGTAAGCAGTACACTAACACTAACTAGTGACCTCACACGTACGCTAAACCTTAAGGGTTGTGGTACCCTAAACTGTGACCTAATATCTCCCCATTCCCTAACCCTAACCCTAACCCGAATTCTATCCCTGACCCTCACCCGAAACTTTACCCTCACCTGTGCCCTAATCTTAACCAGGACACCAACACTAACTCGTGCCCTCACACGTACGCTAAACCTTAAGCGTTGTCGTACCCTAAATTGTACCCTAATCCCTCCCCATTCCTAAACCCTAACCCTAACCCCATCCCTAAACCTGACCCACTTCCGATGCCCTACCCTAACCAATGCCCTAATCTTAACCAGTACACAAACACTAACTCATGCCTTCAAACGTACGCTAACCCTTAAGCATTGTCGTACCCTACCCTGTACCCTAATCCCTCCCCATTCCCTAACCCTAACCCTAACCCGAATCCTATCCCTGACCCTCACCTGAAGCCTTACCCTCACCCGTGCCCTAATCTTAACCAGGACACTAACACTAACCCTTGCCCTCACACGAACGCTAACTCTTAAGCACTGTCGTACCCTAAGCTGTACCCTAATCGCTCTGCATTCCTTAACCCTAACCCTAACCCGAATCCTAACCCTGACCCTCACCCAAAGCCTTACCCTCACCCGTGCCCTAATCTTAACCAGGACACCAACACTAACTGGTGCCCTCACACGTACGCTAAACCTTAAGCGTTGTCGTACCCTAAATTGTACCCTAATCCCTCCCCATTGCTTAACCCTAACACTAACCCCATCCCTAAACCTGACCCACTTCCGATGCCCTACCCTAACCAATGCCCTAATCTTAACCAGTACACAAACACTAACTCATGCCCTCAAACGTACGCTAACCCTTAAGCATTGTCGTACCCTATCCTGTACCCTAATCCCTCCCCATTCCCTAACCCTAACCCTAAGCGAAACCCTGAACGTGACCCTTTTCCGAGGCCATACCCTCATCGGTGCCGTTGTCTTAACCAGTACACCAACACTAACTCGTGCCCTCACACTTACGCTAACCCTTAAGCATTGTCGTACCCTAACCTGTACCCTAATCCCTCTCCATTCCCTAACCCTAACCCTAACCCGAAACCTAACCCTGACCCTCACCCGAAGCCTTACCCTCACCCGTGCCCTAATCTTCACCAGGACACCAAGACTAACTCGTGCCCTCAAACGTACGCTAACACTAAACCGCAGTGGTACCCTAACCTGTACCCTAATCCCTCTCCATTCCCTAACCCTAACCCTAACCTGAAACCTAACCATGACACTCTCCTGAAACTTTGCCCTCACCCGTGTCCTAATTTTAACCAGTACATCAACACTAACCCATGCCCTCAAACGTACGCCAACCCTAAGCCATTGCCGTACCCTAACCTGTACCCTAATCAATCCCCATTCCCTAACCCTAACCCTAACCCTAACCCTTAACGTGACCCTCTTCCGAGGCCTTACCCTCACCCGTGCCCTAATCGTAAGCAGTACACTAACACTAACTAGTGACCTCACACGTACGCTAAACATTAAGCGTTGTGGTACCCTAAACTGTGCCCTAATATCTCCCCATTCCCTAACCCTAACCCTAACCCGAATTCTATCCCTGACCCTCACCCGAAACCTTACCCTCACCCGTGCCCTAATCTTAACCAGGACACCAACACTAACTTGTGCCCTCACACGTATGCTAACCCTTAATCGTTGTCGTACCCTAAACTGTACCCTAATCCCTCCCCATTCCCTAACCCTAACCCTAACTCGAATCCTAACCCTGACCCTCACCTGAAGCCTTACCCTCACCCGTGCCCTAATCTTAACCAGGACACTAACACTAACCCTTGCCCTCACACGAACGCTAACCCTTAAGCACTGTCGTACCCTAAGCTGTACCCTAATCCCTCTGCATTCCTTAACCCTAACCCTAACCGAATCCTAACCCTGACCCTCACCCGAAGCCTTACCCTCACCCGTGCCCTAATCTTAACCAGGACACCAACACTAACTCGTGCCCTCACACGTACGCTAAACCTTAAGCGTTGTCGTACCCTAAATTGTACCCTAATCCCTCCCCATTCCTTAACCCTAACCCTAACCCCATCCCTAAACCTGACCCACTTCCGATGCCCTACCCTAACCAATGCCCTAAACTTAACCAGTACACAAACACTAACTCATGCCCTCAAACGTACGCTAACCCTTAAGCATTGTCGTACCCTTTCCTGTAACCTAATCCCTCCCCATTCCCTAACCCTAACCCTAAGCGAAACCCTGAACGTGACCCTTTTCCGAGGCCATACCCTCATCGGTGCCGTTGTCTTAACCAGTACACCAACACTAACTCGTGCCCTCACACTTACGCTAACCCTTAAGCATTGTCGTACCCTAACCTGTACCCTAATCCCTCTCCATTCCCTAACCCTAACCCTAACCCGAATCCTAACCCTGACCCTCACCCGAAGCCTTACCCTCACCCGTGCCCTAATCTTAAACAGGACACCAAGACTAACTCGTGCCCTCAAACGTTTGCTAACACTAAACCGCAGCGGTACCCTAACCTGTACCCTAATCCCTCTCCATTCCCTAACCCTAACCCTAACCTGAAACCTAACCATGACACTCACCCGAAACTTTACCCTCACCCTTGTCCTAATTTTAACCAGTACATCAACACTAACCCATGCCCTCTAACGTACGCCAACTCTAAGCCATTGCCGTACCCTAACCTGTACCCTAATCAATCCCCATTTCCTAACCCTAACCCTAACCCTAACCATTAAGGTGACCCTCTTCCGAGGCCTTACCCTCACCCGTGCCCTAATCGTAAGCAGTACACTAACACTAACTAGTGACCTCACACGTACGCTAAACCTTAAGCGTTGTGGTACCCTAAACTGTGCCCTAATATCTCCCCATTCCCTAACCCTAACCCTAATCCGAATTCTATCCCTGACCCTCACCAGAAACCTTACCCTCACTCGTGCCCTAATCTTAACCAGGACACCAACACTAACTCGTGCCCTCACACGTACGCTAACCCTTAATCGCTTTCGTACCCTAAACTGTACCCTAATCCCTCCCCATTCCCTAACCCTAACCCTAACCCGAATCCTAACCCTGACACTCACCTGAAGCCTTACCCTCACCCGTGCCGTAATCTTAACCAGGACACTAACACTAACCCTTGCCCTCACACGAACGCTAACCCTTAAGCACTGTCGTACCTTAAGCTGTACCCTAATCCCTCTGCATTCCTTAACCCTAACCCTAACCCGAATCCTAACCCTGACCCTCACCCGAAGCCATACCCTCACCCGTGCCCTAATCTTAACCAGGACACCAACACTAACCCGTGCCCTCACACGTACGCTAAGCCTTAAGCGTTGTCGTACCCTAAATTGTACCCTAATCCCTCCCCATTCCTTAACCCTAACCCTAAACCCATCCCTAAACCTGACCCACTTCCGATGCCCTACCCTAACCAATGCCCTAATCTTAACCAGTACACAAACACTAACTCATGCCCTCAAACGTACGCTAACCCTTATGCATTGTCGTACCCTATCCTGTACCCTAATCCCTCCCCATGCCCTAAACCTAACCTTAAGCGAAACCCTAAATGTGACCCTTTTCCGAGGCCTTACCCTCATCGGTGCCGTTGTCTTAACCAGTACACCAACACTAACTCGTGCCCTCACACTTATGCTAACCCTTAAGCATTGTCGTACCCTACCCTGTACCCTAATCCCTCCCCATTCCCTAACCCTAACCCTAACCCGAATCCTAACCCTGACCCTCACCTGAAGCCTTACCCTCACCCGTGCCCTAATCTTAACCAGGACACCAAGACTAAATTGTGCCCTCAAACGTACGCTAACACTAAACCGCAGCGGTACCCTAACCTGTACCCTACTCCCTCTCCATTCCCTAACCCTAACCCTAATCTGAAACCTAACCATGACACTCACCCGAAACTTTAACCTCACCCGTGTTCTAATTTTAACCAGTACATCAACACTAACCCATGCCCTCTAACGTACGCCAACCCTAAGCCATTGCCGCACACTAACCTGTACCCTAATCAATCCCCATTCCCTAACCCTAACCCTAACCCTAACCCTTAACGTGACCCTCTTCCGAGGCCTTACCCTCACCCGTGCCCTAATCGTAAGCAGTAAACTAACACTAACTAGTGACCTCACACGTACGCTAAACCTTAAGCGTTGTGGTACCCTAAACTGTGCCCTAATATCTCCCCATTCCTTAACCCTAACCCTAACCCGAATTCTATCCCTGACCCTCACCCGAAACCTTACCCTCACCCGTGCCCTAATCTTAACCAGGACACCAACACTAACTTGTGCCCTCACACGTATGCTAACCCTTAATCGTTGTCGTACCCTAAACTGTACCCTAATCCCTCCCCATTCCCTAACCCTAACCCTAACCCGAATCCTAACCCTGATCCTAACCTGAAGCCTTACCCTCACCCGTGCCCTAATCTTAACCAGGACACTAACACTAACCCTTGCCCTCACACGAACGCTAACCCTTAAGCACTGTCGTACCCTAAGCTGTACCCTAATCCCTCTGCATTCCTTAACCCTAACCCTAACCCGAATCCTAACCCTGACCCTCATCCGAAGCCTTACCCTCACTCGTGCCCTAATCTTAACCAGGACACCAACACTAACCAGTGCCCTCACACGTACGCTAACACTAAACCGCAGCAGTGCCCTAACCTGTTCCCTAATCCCTCTCCATTCCCTAACCCTAACCCTAACCTGAAACGTAACCATGACACTCACCCGAAACTTTACCCTCACCCGTGTCCTAATTTTAACCAGTACATCAACACTAACCCATGCCCTCTAACGTACGCCAACCCTAAGCCATTGCCGTACCCTAACCTGTACCCTAATCAATCCCCATTCCCTAAACCTAACCCTAACCCTAACCCATAACGTGACCCTCTTCCGAGGCCTTACCCTCACCCGTGCCCTAATCGTAAGCAGTACACTAACACTAACTAGTGACCTCACACGTACGCTAAACCTTAAGGGTTGTGGTACCCTAAACTGTGACCTAATATCTCCCCATTCCCTAACCCTAACCCTAACCCGAATTCTATCCCTGACCCTCACCCGAAACTTTACCCTCACCTGTGCCCTAATCTTAACCAGGACACCAACACTAACTCGTGCCCTCACACGTACGCTAAACCTTAAGCGTTGTCGTACCCTAAATTGTACCCTAATCCCTCCCCATTCCTAAACCCTAACCCTAACCCCATCCCTAAACCTGACCCACTTCCGATGCCCTACCCTAACCAATGCCCTAATCTTAACCAGTACACAAACACTAACTCATGCCTTCAAACGTACGCTAACCCTTAAGCATTGTCGTACCCTACTCTGTACCCTAATCCCTCCCCATTCCCTAACCCTAACCCTAACCCGAATCCTAACCCTGACCCTCACCTGAAGCCTTACCCTCACCCGTGCCCTAATCTTAACCAGGACACTAACACTAACCCTTGCCCTCACACGAACGCTAACTCTTAAGCACTGTCGTACCCTAAGCTGTACCCTAATCGCTCTGCATTCCTTAACCCTAACCCTAACCCGAATCCTAACCCTGACCCTCACCCAAAGCCTTACCCTCACCCGTGCCCTAATCTTAACCAGGACACCAACACTAACTGGTGCCCTCACACGTACGCTAAACCTTAAGCGTTGTCGTACCCTAAATTGTACCCTAATCCCTCCCCATTGCTTAACCCTAACACTAACCCCATCCCTAAACCTGACCCACTTCCGATGCCCTACCCTAACCAATGCCCTAATCTTAACCGGTACACAAACACTAACTCATGCCCTCAAACCTACGCTAGCCCTTAAGCATTGTCGTACCCTATCCTGTACCCTAATCCCTCCCCATGCCCTAAACCTAACCCTAAGCGAAACCCTAAACGTGACCCTTTTCCGAGGCCTTACCCTCATCGGTGCCGTTGTCTTAACCAGTACACCAACACTAACTCGTGCCCTCACACTTACGCTAACCCTTAAGCATTGTCGTACCCTACCCTGTACCCTAATCCCTCCCCATTCCCTAACCCTAACCCTAACCCGAATCCTAACCCTGACCCTCACCTGAAGCCTTACCCTCACCCGTGCCCTAATCTTAACCAGGACACCAAGACTAAATTGTGCCCTCAAACGTACGCTAACACTAAACCGCAGCGGTACCCTAACCTGTACCCTACTCCCTCTCCATTCCCTAACCCTAACCCTAATGTGAAACCTAACCATGACACTCACCCGAAACTTTAACCTCACCCGTGTTCTAATTTTAACCAGTACATCAACACTAACCCATGCCCTCTAACGTACGCCAACCCTAAGCCATTGCCGCACACTAACCTGTACCCTAATCAATCCCCATTCCCTAACCCTAACCCTAACCCTAACCCTTAACGTGACCCTCTTCCGAGGCCTTACCCTCACCCGTGCCCTAATCGTAATCAGTAAACTAACACTAACTAGTGACCTCACACGTACGCTAAACCTTAAGCGTTGTGGTACCCTAAACTGTGCCCTAATATCTCCCCATTCCTTAACCCTAACCCTAACCCGAATTCTATCCCTGACCCTCACCCGAAACCTTACCCTCACCCGTGCCCTAATCTTAACCAGGACACCAACACTAACTTGTGCCCTCACACGTATGCTAACCCTTAATCGTTGTCGTACCCTAAACTGTACCCTAATCCCTCCCCATTCCCTAACCCTAACCCTAACCCGAATCCTAACCCTGATCCTAACCTGAAGCCTTACCCTCACCCGTGCCCTAATCTTAACCAGGACACTAACACTAACCCTTGCCCTCACACGAACGCTAACCCTTAAGCACTGTCGTACCCTAAGCTGTACCCTAATCCCTCTGCATTCCTTAACCCTAACCCTAACCCGAATCCTAACCCTGACCCTCATCCGAAGCCTTACCCTCACTCGTGCCCTAATCTTAACCAGGACACCAACACTAACCAGTGCCCTCACACGTACGCTAACACTAAACCGCAGCGGTGCCCTAACCTGTTCCCTAATCCCTCTCCATTCCCTAACCCTAACCCTAACCTGAAACGTAACCATGACACTCACCCGAAACTTTACCCTCACCCGTGTCCTAATTTTAACCAGTACATCAACACTAACCCATGCCCTCTAACGTACGCCAACCCTAAGCCATTGCCGTACCCTAACCTGTACCCTAATCAATCCCCATTCCCTAAACCTAACCCTAACCCTAACCCATAACGTGACCCTCTTCCGAGGCCTTACCCTCACCCGTGCCCTAATCGTAAGCAGTACACTAACACTAACTAGTGACCTCACACGTACGCTAAACCTTAAGGGTTGTGGTACCCTAAACTGTGACCTAATATCTCCCCATTCCCTAACCCTAACCCTAACCCGAATTCTATCCCTGACCCTCACCCGAAACTTTACCCTCACCCGTGTCCTAATTTTAACCAGTACATCAACACTAACCCATGCCCTCTAACGTACGCCAACCCTAAGCCATTGCCGTACCCTAACCTGTACCCTAATCAATCCCCATTCCCTAACCCTAACCCTAACCCTAACCCTTAACGTGACCCTCTTCCGAGGCCTTACCCTCACCCGTGCCCTAATCGTAAGCAGTACACTAACACTAACTAGTGACCTCACACGTACGCTAAACATTAAGCGTTGTGGTACCCTAAACTGTGCCCTAATATCTCCCCATTCCCTAACCCTAACCCTAACCCGAATTCTATCCCTGACCCTCACCCGAAACCTTACCCTCACCCGTGCCCTAATCTTAACCAGGACACCAACACTAACTTGTGCCCTCACACGTATGCTAACCCTTAATCGTTGTCGTACCCTAAGCTGTACCCTAATCCCTCCCCATTCCCTAACCCTAACCCTAACCCGAATCCTAACCCTGACCCTCACCTGAAGCCTTACCCTCACCCGTGCCCTAATCTTAACCAGGACACTAACACTAACCCTTGCACTCACACGAACGCTAACCCTTAAGCACTGTCGTACCCTAAGCTGTACCCTAATCCCTCTGCATTCCTTAACCCTAACCCTAACCCGAATCCTAACCCTGACCCTCACCCGAAGCCTTACCCTCACCCGTGCCCTAATCTTAACCAGGACACCAACACTAACTCGTGCCCTCACACGTATGCTAACAATTAATCGTTGTCGTACCCTAAACTGTACCCTAATCCCTCCACATTCCCTTACCCTAACCCTAACCCGAATCCTAACCCTGACCCTCACCTGAAGCCTTACCCTCACCCGTGCCCTAATCTTAACCAGGACACTAACACTAACCCTTGCCCTCACACGAACGCTAACCCTTAAGCACTGTCGTACCCTAAGCTGTACCCTAATCCCTCTGCATTCCTTAACCCTAACCCTAACCGAATCCTAACCCTGACGCCCACCCGAAGCCTTACCCTCACCCGTGCCCTAATCTTAACCAGGACACCAACACTAACTCGTGCCCTCACACGTACGCTAAACCTTAAGCGTTGTCGTACCCTAAATTGTACCCTAATCCCTCCCCATTCCTTAACCCTAACCCTAACCCCATCCCTAAACCTGACCCACTTCCGATGCCCTACCCTAACCAATGCCCTAAACTTAACCAGTACACAAACACTAACTCGTGCCCTCAAACGTATGCTAACACTAAACCGCAGCGGTACCCTAAACTGTACCCTAATCCCTCTCCATTCCCTAACCCTAACCCTAACCTGAAACCTAACCATGACACTCACCCGAAACTTTACCCTCACCCGTGTCCTAATTTTAACCAGTACTTCAACACTAACGCATGCCCTCTAACATACGCCAACTCTAAGCCATTGCCGTACCCTAACCTGTACCCTAATCAATCCCCATTTCCTAACCCTAACCCTAACCCTAACCCTTAAGGTGACCCTCTTCCGAGGCCTTACCCTCACCCGTGCCCTAATCGTAAGCAGTACACTAACACTAACTAGTGACCTCACACGTACGCTAAACCTTAAGCGTTGTGGTACCCTAAACTGTGCCCTAATATCTCCCCATTCCCTAACCCTAACCCTAATCCGAATTCTATCCCTGACCCTCACCAGAAACCTTACCCTCACCCGTGCCCTAATCTTAACCAGGACACCAACACTAACTCGTGCCCTCACACGTACGCTAAACCTTAAGCGTTGTCGAACCCTAAATTGTACCCTAATCCCTCCCCATTCCTAAACCCTAACCCTAACCCCATCCCTAAACCTGACCCACTTCCGATGCCCTACCCTAACCAATGCCCTAATCTTAACCAGTACACAAACACTAACTCATGCCTTCAAACGTACGCTAACCCTTAAGCATTGTCGTACCCTACCCTGTACCCTAATCCCTCCCCATTCCCTAACCCTAACCCTAACCCGAATCCTAACCCTGACCCTCACCTGAAGCCTTACCCTCACCCGTGCCCTAATCTTAACCAGGACACTAACACTAACCCTTGCCCTCACACGAACGCTAACCCTTAAGCACTGTCGTACCCTAAGCTGTACCCTAATCGCTCTGCATTCCTTAACCCTAACCCTAACCCGAATCCTAACCCAGACCCTCACCCAAAGCCTTACCCTCACCCGTGCCCGAATCTTAACCAGGACACCAACACTAATTGGTGCCCTCACACATACGCTAAACCTTAAGCGTTGTCGTACCCTAAATTGTACCCTAATCCCTCCCCATTGCTTAACCCTAACACTAACCAAATCCCTAAACCTGACCCACTTCCGATGCCCTACCCTAACCAATGCCCTAATCTTAACCAGTACACAATCACTAACTCATGCCCTCAAACGTACGCTAACACTTAAGCATTGTCGTACCCTATCCTGTACCCTAATCCCTCCCCATTCCCTAACCCTAACCCTAAGCGAAACCCTGAACGTGACCCTTTTCCGAGGCCTTACCCTCATCGGTGCCGTTGTCTTAACCAGTACACCAACGGTAACTCGTGCCCTCACACTTACGCTAACCCTTAAGCATTGTCGTACCCTAACCTGTACCCTAATCCCTCTCCATTCCCTAACCCTAACCCTAACCCGAATCCTAACCCTGACCCTCACCCGAAGCCTTACCCTCACCCGTGCCCTAATCTTAACCAGGACACCAAGACTAACTCGTGCCCTCAAACGTATGCTAACACTAAACCGCAGCGGTACCCTAACCTGTACCCTAATCCCTCTCCATTCCCTAACCCTAACCCTAACCTGAAACCTAACCATGACACTCTCCCGAAACTTTACCCTCACCCGTGTCCTAATTTTAACCAGTACATCAACACTAACCCATGCCCTCTAACGTACGCCAACCCTAAGCCATTGCCGTACCCTAACCTGTACCCTAATCAATCCCCATTCCCTAACCCTAACCCTAACCCTAACCCTTAACGTGACCCTCTTCCGAGGCCTTACCCTCACCCGTGCCCTAATCGTAAGCAGTAAACTAACACTAACTAGTGACCTCACACGTACGCTAAACCTTAAGCGTTGTGGTACCCTAAACTGTGCCCTAATATCTCTCCATTCCCTAACCCTAACCCTAACCCGAATTCTATCCCTGACCCTCACCCGAAACCTTACCCTCACCCGTGCTCTAATCTTAACCAGGACACCAACACTAACTCGTGCCCTCACACGTACGCTAACCCTTAATCGCTTTCGTACCCTAAACTGTACCCTAATCCCTCCCCATTCCCTAACCCTAACCCTAACCCGAATCCTAACCCTGACCCTCACCTGAAGCCTTACCCTCACCCGTGCCCTAATCTTAAGCAGGACACTAACACTAACCCTTGCCCTCACACGTACGCTAAACCTTAAGCGTTGTCCTACCCTAAATTGTACCCTAATCCCTCCCCATTCCTTAACCCTAACCCTAACCCCATCCCTAAACCTAACCCACTTCCGATGCCCTACCCTAACCAATGCCCTAATCTTAACCAGTACACAAACACTAACTCATGCCCTCAAACGTACGCTAACCCTTAAGCATTGTCGTACCCTATCCTGTACCCTAATCCCTCCCCATTCCCTAACCCTAACCCTAAGCGAAACCCTGAACGTGACCCTTTTCCGAGGCCTTACCCTCATCGGTGCCGTTGTCTTAACCAGTACACCAACAGTAACTCGTGCCCTCACACTTACGCTAAACCTTAAGCATTGTCGTACCCTAACCTGTACCCTAATCCCTCTCCATTCCCTAACCCTAACCCTAACCCTAACCCTAACCCGAATCCTAACCCTGACCCTCACCTGAAGCCTTACCCTCACCCGTGCCCTAATCTTAACCAGGACACTAACACTAACCCTTGCCCTCACACGTACGCTAAACCTTAAGCGTTGTCGTACCCTAAATTGTACCCTAATCCCTCCCCATTCCTTAACCCTAACCCTAACCCCATCCCTAAACCTAACCCACTTCCGATGCCCTACCCTAAACAATGCCCTAATCTTAACCAGTACACAAACACTAACTCATGCCCTCAAACGTATGCTAACCCTTAAGCATTGTCGTACCTTATCCTGTACCCTAATCCCTCCCCATTCCCTAACCCTAACCCTAAGCGAAACCCTGAACGTGACCCTTTTCCGAGGCCTTACCCTCATCGGTGCCGTTGTCTTAACCAGTACACCAACAGTAACTCGTGCCCTCACACTTACGCTAAACCTTAAGCATTGTCGTACCCTAACCTGTACCCTAATCCCTCTCCATTCCCTAACCCTAACCCTAACCCTAACCCTAACCCGAATCCTAACCCTGACTCTCACCTGAAGCCTTACCCTCACCCGTGCCCTAATCTTAACTAGGACACTAACACTAACCCTTGCCCTCACACGAACGCTAACCCTTAAGCACTGTCATACCCTAAGCTGTACCCTAATCCCTCTGCATTCCTTAACCCTAACCCTAACCCGAATCCTAACCCTGACCCTCACCCGAAACCTTACCCTAACCTGTGCCCTAATCTTAACCAGGACACCAACACTAACTCGTGCCCTCACACGTACGCTAAACCTTAAGCGTTGTCGTACCCTAAATTGTACCCTAATCCCTCCCCATTCCTTAACCCTAACCCTAACCCCAAACCTAAACCTGACCCACTTCCGATGCCCTACCCTAACCAATGCCCTAATCTTAACCAGTACACAAACACTAACTCATGCCCTCAAACGTACGCTAACCCTTAAGCATTGTCGTACCCTATCCTGTACCCTAATCCCTCCCCATTCCCTAACCCTAACCCTAAGCGAAACCCTGAACGTGACCCTTTTCCGAGGCCTTACCCTCATCGGTGCCGTTGTCTTAACCAGTACACCAACAGTAACTCGTGCCCTCACACTTACGCTAACCCTTAAGCATTGTCGTACCCTAACCTGTACCCTAATCCCTCTCCATTCCCTAAACCTAACCCTAACCCGAATCCTAACCCTGACCCTCACCCGAAGCCTTACCCTCACCCGTGCCCTAATCTTAACCAGGACACCAAGACTAACTCGTGCCCTCAAACGTATGCTAACACTAAACCGCAGCGGTACCCTAACCTGTACCCTAATCCCTCTCCATTCCCTAACCCTAACCCTAACCTGAAACCTAACCATGACACTCTCCCGAAACTTTACCCTCACCCGTGTCCTAATTTTAACCAGTACATCAACACTAACCCATGCCCTCTAACGTACGACAACCCTAAGCCATTGCCGTACCCTAACCTGTACCCTAATCAATCCCCATTCCCTAACCCTAACCCTAACCCTAACCCTTAACGTGACCCTCTTCCGAGGCCTTACCCTCACCCGTGCCCTAATCGTAAGCAGTAAACTAACACTAACTAGTGACCTCACACGTACGCTAAACCTTAAGCGTTGTGGTACCCTAAACTGTGCCCTAATATCTCCCCATTCCCTAACCCTAACCCTAACCCGAATTCTATCCCTGACCCTCACCCGAAACCTTACCCTCACCCGTGCCCTAATCTTAACCAGGACACTAACACTAACCCTTGCCCTCACACGTACGCTAAACCTTAAGCGTTGTCGTACCCTAAATTGTACCCTAATCCCTCCCCATTCCTTAACCCTAACACTAACCCCATCCCTAAACCTAACCCACTTCCGATGCCCTACCCTAACCAATGCCCTAATCTTAACCAGTACACAAACACTAACTCATGCCCTCAAACGTACGCTAACCCTTAAGCATTGTCGTACCCTATCCTGTACCCTAATCCCTCCCCAATCCCTAACCCTAACCCTAAGCGAAACCCTGAACGTGACCCTTTTCCGAGGCCTTACCCTCATCGGTGCCGTTGTCTTAACCAGTACACCAACACTAACTCGTGCCCTCACACTTACGCTAAACCTTAAGCATTGTCGTACCCTAACCTGTACCCTAATCCCTCTCCATTCCCTAACCCTAACCCTAAACCTAACCCTAACCCGAATCCTAACCCTGACTCTCACCTGAAGCCTTACCCTCACCCGTGCCCTAATCTTAACCAGGACACTAACACTAACCCTTGCCCTCACACGAACGCTAACCCTTAAGCACTGTCGTACCCTAAGCTGTACCCTAATCCCTCTGCATTCCTTAACCCTAACCCTAACCCGAATCCTAACCCTGACCCTCACCCGAAGCCTTACCCTCACCCGTGCCCTAATCTTAACCAGGACACCAACACTAACTCGTGCCCTCACACGTACGCTAAACCTTAAGCGTTGTCGTACCCTAAATTGTACCCTAAACCCTCCCCATTCCTTAACCCTAACCCTAACCCCATCCCTAAACCTGACCCACTTCCGATGCCCTACCCTAACCAATGCCCTAATCTTAACCAGTACACAAACACTAACTCATGCCCTCAAACGTACGCTAACCCTTAAGCATTGTCGTACCCTATCCTGTACCCTAATCCCTCCCCATTCCCTAACCATAACCCTAAGCGAAACCCTGAACGTGACCCTTTTCCGAGGCCTTACCCTCATCGGTGCCGTTGTCTTAACCAGTACACCAACACTAACTCGTGCCCTCACACTTACGCTAAACCTTAAGCATTGTCGTACCCTAACCTGTACCCTAATCCCTCTCCATTCCCTAACCCTAACCCTAACCCTAACCCTAACCCGAATCCTAAACCTGACTCTCACCTGAAGCCTTACCCTCACCCGTGCCCTAATCTTAACCAGGACACTAACACTAACACTTGCCCTCACACGAACGCTAACCCTTAAGCACTGTCGTACCCTAAGCTGTACCCTAATCCCTCTGCATTCCTTAACCCTAACCCTAACCCGAATCCTAACCCTGACCCTCACCCGAAGCCTTACCCTCACCCGTGCCCTAATCTTAACCAGGACACCAACACTAACTCGTGCCCTCACAGGTACGCTAAACCTTAAGCGTTGTCGTACCCTAAATTGTACCCTAATCCCTCCCCATTCCTTAACCCTAACCCTAACCCCATCCCTAAACCTGACCCACTTCCGATGCCCTACCCTAACCAATGCCCTAATCTTAACCAGTACACAAACACTAACTCATGCCCTCAAACGTACGCTAACCCTTAAGCATTGTCGTACCCTATCCTGTACCCTAATCCCTCCCCATTCCCTAACCCTAACCCTAAGCGAAACCCTGAACGTGACCCTTTTCCGAGGACTTACCCTCATCGGTGCCGTTGTCTTAACCAGTACACCAACACTAACTCGTGCCCTCACACTTACGCTACACCTTAAGCATTGTCGTACCCTAACCTGTACCCTAATCCCTCTCCATTCCCTAACCCTAACCCTAACCCTAACCCTAACCCGAATCCTAACCCTGACTCTCACCTGAAGCCTTACCCTCACCCGTGCCCTAATCTTAACCAGGACACTAAAACTAACCCTTGCCCTCACACGAACGCTAACCCTTAAGCACTGTCATACCCTAAGCTGTACCCTAATCCCTCTGCATTCCTTAACCCTAACCCTAACCCGAATCCTAACCCTGACCCTCACCCGAAGCCTTACCCTAACCCGTGCCCTAATCTTAACCAGGACACCAACACTAACTCGTGCCCTCACAGGTACGCTAAACCTTAAGCGTTGTCGTACCCTAAATTGTACCCTAATCCCTCCCCATTCCTTAACCCTAACCCTAACCCCATCCCTAAACCTGACCCACTTCCGATGCCCTACCCTAACCAATGCCCTAATCTTAACCAGTACACAAACACTAACTCATGCCCTCAAACGTACGCTAACCCTTAAGCATTGTCGTACCCTATCCTGTACCCTAATCCCTCCCCATTCCCTAACCCTAACCCTAAGCGAAACCCTGAACGTGACCCTTTTCCGAGGCCTTACCCTCATCGGTGCCGTTGTCTTAACCAGTACACCAACAGTAACTCGTGCCCTCACACTTACGCTAACCCTTAAGCATTGTCGTACCCTAACCTGTACCCTAATCCCTCTCCATTCCCTAAACCTAACCCTAACCCGAATCCTAACCCTGACCCTCACCCGAAGCCTTACCCTCACCCGTGCCCTAATCTTAACCAGGACACCAAGACTAACTCGTGCCCTCAAACGTATGCTAACACTAAACCGCAGCGGTACCCTAACCTGTACCCTAATCCCTCTCCATTCCCTAACCCTAACCCTAACCTAAACCTAACCATGACACTCTCCCGAAACTTTACCCTCACCCGTGTCCTAATTTTAACCAGTACATCAACACTAACCCATGCCCTCTAACGTACGCCAACCCTAAGCCGTTGCCGTACCCTAACCTGTACCCTAATCAATCCCCATTCCCTAACCCTAACCCTAACCCTAACCCTTAACGTGACCCTCTTCCGAGGCCTTACCCTCACCCGTGCCCTAATCGTAAGCAGTAAACTAACACTAACTAGTGACCTCACACGTACGCTAAACCTTAAGCGTTGTGGTACCCTAAACTGTGCCCTAATATCTCCCCATTCCCTAACCCTAACCCTAACCCGAATTCTATCCCTGACCCTCACCCGAAACCTTACCCTCACCCGTGCCCTAATCTTAACCAGGACACTAACACTAACCCTTGCCCTCACACGTACGCTAAACCTTAAGCGTTGTCGTACCCTAAATTGTACCCTAATCCCTCCCCATTCCTTAACCCTAACCCTAACCCCATCCCTAAACCTAACCCACTTCCGATGCCCTACCCTAACCAATGCCCTAATCTTAACCAGTACACAAACACTAACTCATGCCCTCAAACGTACGCTAACCCTTAAGCATTGTCGTACCCTATCCTGTACCCTAATCCCTCCCCATTCCCTAACCCTAACCCTAAGCGAAACCCTGAACGTGACCCTTTTCCGAGGCCTTACCCTCATCGGTGCCGTTGTCTTAACCAGTACACCAACACTAACTCGTGCCCTCACACTTACGCTAAACCTTAAGCATTGTCGTACCCTAACCTGTACCCTAATCCCTCTCCATTCCCTAACCCTAACCCTAACCCTAACCCTAACCCGAAACCTAACCCTGACTCTCACCTGAAGCCTTACCCTCACCCGTGCCCTAATCTTAACCAGGACACTAACACTAACCCTTGCCCTCACACGAACGCTAACCCTTAAGCACTGTCGTACCCTAAGCTGTACCCTAATCCCTCTGCATTCCTTAACCCTAACCCTAACCCGAATCCTAACCCTGACCCTCACCCGAAGCCTTACCCTCACCCGTGCCCTAATCTTAACCAGGACACCAACACTAACTCGTGCCCTCACACGTACGCTAAACCTTAAGCGTTGTCGTACCCTAAATTGTACCCTAATCCCTCCCCATTCCTTAACCCTAACCCTAACCCCATCCCTAAACCTGACCCACTTCCGATGCCCTACCCTAACCAATGCCCTAATCTTAACCAGTACACAAACACTAACTCATGCCCTCAAACGTACACTAACCCTTAAGCATTGTCGTACCCTATCCTGTACCCTAATCCCTCCCCATTCCCTAACCATAACCCTAAGCGAAACCCTGAACGTGACCCTTTTCCGAGGCCTTACCCTCATCGGTGCCGTTGTCTTAACCAGTACACCAACACTAACTCGTGCCCTCACACTTACGCTAAACCTTAAGCATTGTCGTACCCTAACCTGTACCCTAATCCCTCTCCATTCCCTAACCCTAACCCTAACCCTAACCCTAACCCGAATCCTAACCCTGACTCTCACCTGAAGCCTTACCCTCACCCGTGCCCTAATCTTAACCAGGACACTAACACTAACACTTGCCCTCACACGAACGCTAACCCTTAAGCACTGTCGTACCCTAAGCTGTACCCTAATCCCTCTGCATTCCTTAACCCTAACCCTAACCCGAATCCTAACCCTGACCCTCACCCGAAGCCTTACCCTCACCCGTGCCCTAATCTTAACCAGGACACCAACACTAACTCGTGCCCTCACAGGTACGCTAAACCTTAAGCGTTGTCGTACCCTAAATTGTACCCTAATCCCTCCCCATTCCTTAACCCTAACCCTAACCCCATCCCTAAACCTGACCCACTTCCGATGCCCTACCCTAACCAATGCCCTAATCTTAACCAGTACACAAACACTAACTCATGCCCTCAAACATACGCTAACCCTTAAGCATTGTCGTTCCCTATCCTGTACCCTAATCCCTCCCCATTCCCTAACCCTAACCCTAAGCGAAACCCTGAACGTGACCCTTTTCCGAGGCCTTACCCTCATCGATGCCGTTGTCTTAACCAGTACACCAACACTAACTCGTGCCCTCACACTTACGCTAAACCTTAAGCATTGTCGTACCCTAACCTGTACCCTAATCCCTCTCCATTCCCTAACCCTAACCCTAACCCTAACCCTAACCCGAATCCTAACCCTGACTCTCACCTGAAGCCTTACCCTCACCCGTGCCCTAATCTTAACCAGGACACTAACACTAACACTTGCCCTCACACGAACGCTAACCCTTAAGCACTGTCGTACCCTAAGCTGTACCCTAATCCCTCTGCATTCCTTAACCCTAACCCTAACCCGAATCCTAACCCTGACCCTCACCCGAAGCCTTACCCTCACCCGTGCCCTAATCTTAACCAGGACACCAACACTAACTCGTGCCCTCACACGTACGCTAAACCTTAAGTGTTGTCATACCCTAAATTGTACCCTAATCCCTCCCCATTCCTTAACCCTAACCCTAACCCCATCCCTAAACCTGACCCACTTCCGATGCCCTACCCTAACCAATGCCCTAATCTTAACCAGTACACAAACACTAACTCATGCCCTCAAACGTACGCTAACCCTTAAGCATTGTCGTACCGTATCCTGTACCCTAATCCCTCCCCATTCCCTACCCCTAACCCTAAGCGAAACCCTGAACGTGACCCTTTTCCGAGGCCTTACCCTCATCGGTGCCGTTGTCTTAACCAGTACACCAACACTAACTGGTGCCCTCACACTTACGCTAACCCTTAAGCATTGTCGTACCCTAACCGGTACCCTAATCCCTCTCCATTCCCTAACCCTAACCGTAACCCTAACCCTAACCCGAATCCTAACCCTGACTCTCACCTGAAGCCTTACCCTCACCCGTGCCCTAATCTTAACCAGGACACTAACACTAACCCTTGCCCTCACACGAACGCTAACCCTTAAGCACTGTCGTACCCTAAGCTGTACCCTAATCCCTCTGCATTCCTTAACCCTAACCCTAACCCGAATCCTAACCCTGACCCTCACCCGAAGCCTTACCCTCACCCGTGCCCTAATCTTAACCAGGACACCAACACTAACTCGTGCCCTCACACGTACGCTAAACCTTAAGCGTTGTCGTACCCTAAATTGTACCCTAATCCCTCCCCATTCCTTAACCCTAACCCTAACCCCATCCCTAAAGCTGACCCACTTCCGATGCCCTACCCTAACCAATGCCCTAATCTTAACCAGGACACAAACACTAACTCATGCCCTCAAACGTACGCTATCCCTTAAGCATTGTCGTACCCTATCCTGTACCCTAATCCCTCCCCATTCCCTAACCCTAACCCTAAGCGAAACCCTGAACGTGACCCTTTTCCGAGGCCTTACCCTCATCGGTGCCGTTGTCTTAACCAGTACACCAACACTAACTCGTGCCCTCACACTTACGCTAACCCTTAAGCATTGTCGTACCCTAACCTGTACCCTAATCCCTCTCCATTCCCTAACCCTAACCCTAACCCTAACCCTAACCCGAATCCTAACCCTGACTCTCACCTGAAGCCTTAACCTCACCCGTGCCCTAATCTTAACAAGGACACTAACACTAACCCTTGCCCTCACACGAACGCTAACCCTTAAGCACTGTCGTACGCTAAGCTGTACCCTAATCCCTCTGCATTCCTTAACCCTAACCCTAACCCGAATCCTAACCCTGACCCTCACCCGAAGCCTTACCCTCACCCGTGCCCTAATCTTAACCAGGACACCAAAACTAACTCGTGCCCTCACACGTACGCTAAACCTTAAGCGTTGTCATACCCTAAATTGTACCCTAATCCCTCCCCATTCCTTAACCCTAACCCTAACCCCATCCCTAAACCTGACCCACTTCCGATGCCCTACCCTAACCAATGCCCTAATCTTAACCAGTACACAAACACTAACTCATGCCCTCAAACGTACGCTAACCCTTAAGCATTGTCGTACCGTATCCTGTACCCTAATCCCTCCCCATTCCCTACCCCTAACCCTAAGCGAAACCCTGAACGTGACCCTTTTCCGAGGCCTTACCCTCATCGGTGCCGTTGTCTTAACCAGTACACCAACACTAACTGGTGCCCTCACACTTACGCTAACCCTTAAGCATTGTCGTACCCTAACCGGTACCCTAATCCCTCTCCATTCCCTAACCCTAACCGTAACCCTAACCCTAACCCGAATCCTAACCCTGACTCTCACCTGAAGCCTTACCCTCACCCGTGCCCTAATCTTAACCAGGACACTAACACTAACCCTTGCCCTCACACGAACGCTAACCCTTAAGCACTGTCGTACCCTAAGCTGTACCCTAATCCCTCTGCATTCCTTAACCCTAACCCTAACCCGAATCCTAACCCTGACCCTCACCCGAAGCCTTACCCTCACCCGTGCCCTAATCTTAACCAGGACACCAACACTAACTCGTGCCCTCACACGTACGCTAAACCTTAAGCGTTGTCGTACCCTAAATTGTACCCTAATCCCTCCCCATTCCTTAACCCTAACCCTAACCCCATCCCTAAAGCTGACCCACTTCCGATGCCCTACCCTAACCAATGCCCTAATCTTAACCAGGACACAAACACTAACTCATGCCCTCAAACGTACGCTATCCCTTAAGCATTGTCGTACCCTATCCTGTACCCTAATCCCTCCCCATTCCCTAACCCTAACCCTAAGCGAAACCCTGAACGTGACCCTTTTCCGAGGCCTTACCCTCATCGGTGCCGTTGTCTTAACCAGTACACCAACACTAACTCGTGCCCTCACACTTACGCTAACCCTTAAGCATTGTCGTACCCTAACCTGTACCCTAATCCCTCTCCATTCCCTAACCCTAACCCTAACCCTAACCCTAACCCGAATCCTAACCCTGACTCTCACCTGAAGCCTTAACCTCACCCGTGCCCTAATCTTAACAAGGACACTAACACTAACCCTTGCCCTCACACGAACGCTAACCCTTAAGCACTGTCGTACGCTAAGCTGTACCCTAATCCCTCTGCATTCCTTAACCCTTACCCTAACCCGAATCCTAACCCTGACCCTCACCCGAAGCCTTACCCTCACCCGTGCCCTAATCTTAACCAGGACACCAAGACTAACTCGTGCCCTCAAACGTATGCTAACACTAAACCGCAGTGGTACCCTAACCTGTACCCTAATCCCTCTCCATTCCCTAACCCTAACCCTAACCTGAAACCTAACCATGACACTCTCCCGAAACTTTACCCTCACCCGTGTCCTAATTTTAACCAGTACATCAACACTAACCCATGCCCTCTAACGTACGCCAACCCTAAGCCATTGCCGTACCCTAACCTGTACCCTAATCAATCCCCATTCCCTAACCCTAAACCTAACCCTAACCCTTAACGTGACCCTCTTCCGAGGCCTTACCCTCACCCGTGCCCTAATCGTAAGCAGTAAACTAACACTAACTAGTGACCTCACACGTACGCTAAACCTTAAGCGTTGTGGTACCCTAAACTGTGCCCTAATATCTCCCCATTCCCTAACCCTAACCCTAACCCGAATTCTATCCCTGACCCTCACCCGAAACCTTACCCTCACCCGTGCCCTAATCTTAACCAGGACACTAACACTAACCCTTGCCCTCACACGTACGCTAAACCTTAAGCGTTGTCGTACCCTAAATTGTACCCTAATCCCTCCCCATTCCTTAACCCTAACCCTAACCCCATCCCTAAACCTAACCCACTTCCGATGCCCTACCCTAACCAATGCCCTAATCTTAACCAGTACACAAACACTAACTCATGCCCTCAAATGTACGCTAACCCTTAAGCATTGTCGTACACTATCCTGTACCCTAATCCCTCCCCATTCCCTAACCCTAACCCTAAGCGAAACCCTGAACGTGACCCTTTTCCGAGGCCTTACCCTCATCGGTGCCGTTGTCTTAACCAGTACACCAACACTAACTCGTGCCCTCACACTTACGCTAAACCTTAAGCATTGTCGTACCCTAACCTGTACCCTAATCCCTCTCCATTCCCTAACCCTAACCCTAACCCTAACCCTAACCCGAATCCTAACCCTGACTCTCACCTGAAGCCTTACCCTCACCCGTGCCCTAATCTTAACCAGGACACTAACACTAACACTTGCCCTCACACGAACGCTAACCCTTAAGCACTGTCGTACCCTAAGCTGTACCCTAATCCCTCTGCATTCCTTAACCCTAACCCTAACCCGAATCCTAACCCTGACCCTCACCCGAAGCCTTACCCTCACCCGTGCCCTAATCTTAACCAGGACACCAACACTAACTCGTGCCCTCACACGTACGCTAAACCTTAAGCGTTGTCATACCCTAAATTGTACCCTAATCCCTCCCCATTCCTTAACCCTAACCCTAACCCCATCCCTAAACCTGACCCACTTCCGATGCCCTACCCTAACCAATGCCCTAATCTTAACCAGTACACAAACACTAACTCATGCCCTCAAACGTACGCTAACCCTTAAGCATTGTCGTACCGTATCCTGTACCCTAATCCCTCCCCATTCCCTACCCCTAACCCTAAGCGAAACCCTGAACGTGACCCTTTTCCGAGGCCTTACCCTCATCGGTGCCGTTGTCTTAACCAGTACACCAACACTAACTCGTGCCCTCACACTTACGCTAACCCTTAAGCATTGTCGTACCCTAACCTGTACCCTAATCCCTCTCCATTCCCTAACCCTAACCGTAACCCTAACCCTAACCCGAATCCTAACCCTGACTCTCACCTGAAGCCTTACCCTCACCCGTGCCCTAATCTTAACCAGGACACTAACACTAACCCTTGCCCTCACACGAACGCTAACCCTTAAGCACTGTCGTACCCTAAGCTGTACCCTAATCCCTCTGCATTCCTTAACCCTAACCCTAACCCGAATCCTAACCCTGACCCTCACCCGAAGCCTTACCCTCACCCGTGCCCTAATCTTAACCAGGACACCAACACTAACTCGTGCCCTCACACGTACGCTAAACCTTAAGCGTTGTCGTACCCTAAATTGTACCCTAATCCCTCCCCATTCCTTAACCCTAACCCTAACCCCATCCCTAAAGCTGACCCACTTCCGATGCCCTACCCTAACCAATGCCCTAATCTTAACCAGGACACAAACACTAACTCATGCCCTCAAACGTACGCTATCCCTTAAGCATTGTCGTACCCTATCCTGTACCCTAATCCCTCCCCATTCCCTAACCCTAACCCTAAGCGAAACCCTGAACGTGACCCTTTTCCGAGGCCTTACCCTCATCGGTGCCGTTGTCTTAACCAGTACACCAACACTAACTCGTGCCCTCACACTTACGCTAACCCTTAAGCATTGTCGTACCCTAACCTGTACCCTAATCCCTCTCCATTCCCTAACCCTAACCCTAACCCTAACCCTAACCCGAATCCTAACCCTGACTCTCACCTGAAGCCTTACCCTCACCCGTGCCCTAATCTTAACCAGGACACTAACACTAACCCTTGCCCTCACACGAACGCTAACCCTTAAGCACTGTCGTACACTAAGCTGTACCCTAATCCCTCTGCATTCCTTAACCCTTACCCTAACCCGAATCCTAACCCTGACCCTCACCCGAAGCCTTACCCTCACCCGTGCCCTAATCTTAACCAGGACACCAAGACTAACTCGTGCCCTCAAACGTATGCTAACACTAAACCGCAGCGGTACCCTAACCTGTACCCTAATCCCTCTCCATTCCCTAACCCTAACCCTAACCTGAAACCTAACCATGACACTCTCCCGAAACTTTACCCTCACCCGTGTCCTAATTTTAACCAGTACATCAACACTAACCCATGCCCTCTAACGTACGCCAACCCTAAGCCATTGCCGTACCCTAACCTGTACCCTAATCAATCCCCATTCCCTAACCCTAACCCTAACCCTAACCCTTAACGTGACCCTCTTCCGAGGCCTTACCCTCACCCGTGCCCTAATCGTAAGCAGTAAACTAACACTAACTAGTGACCTCACACGTACGCTAAACCTTAAGCGTTGTGGTACCCTAAACTGTGCCCTAATATCTCCCCATTCCCTAACCCTAACCCTAACCCGAATTCTATCCCTGACCCTCACCCGAAACCTTACCCTCACCCGTGCCCTAATCTTAACCAGGACACTAACACTAACCCTTGCCCTCACACGTACGCTAAACCTTAAACGTTGTCGTACCCTAAATTGTACCCTAATCCCTCCCCATTCCTTAACCCTAACCCTAACCCCATCCCTAAACCTAACCCACTTCCGATGCCCTACCCTAACCAATGCCCTAATCTTAACCAGTACACAAACACTAACTCATGCCCTCAAACGTACGCTAACCCTTAAGCATTGTCGTACCCTATCCTGTACCCTAATCCCTCCCCATTCCCTAACCCTAACCCTAAGCGAAACCCTGAACGTGACCCTTTTCCGAGGCCTTACCCTCATCGGTGCCGTTGTCTTAACCAGTACACCAACACTAACTCGTGCCCTCACACTTACGCTAAACCTTAAGCATTGTCGTACCCTAACCTGTACCCTAATCCCTCTCGATTCCCTAACCCTAACCCTAACCCTAACCCTAACCCGAATCCTAACCCTGACTCTCACCTGAAGCCTTACCCTCACCCGTGCCCTAATCTTAACCAGGACACTAACACTAACCCTTGCCCTCACACGAACGCTAACCCTTAAGCACTGTCGTACGCTAAGCTGTACCCTAATCCCTCTGCATTCCTTAACCCTTACCCTAACCCGAATCCTAACCCTGACCCTCACCCGAAGCCTTACCCTCACCCGTGCCCTAATCTTAACCAGGACACCAAGACTAACTCGTGCCCTCAAACGTATGCTAACACTAAACCGCAGCGGTACCCTAACCTGTACCCTAATCCCTCTCCATTCCCTAACCCTAACCCTAACCTGAAACCTAACCATGACACTCTCCCGAAACTTTACCCTCACCCGTGTCCTAATTTTAACCAGTACATCAACACTAACCCATGCCCTCTAACGTACGCCAACCCTAAGCCATTGCCGTACCCTAACCTGTACCCTAATCAATCCCCATTCCCTAACCCTAACCCTAACCCTAACCCTTAACGTGACCCTCTTCCGAGGCCTTACCCTCACCCGTGCCCTAATCGTAAGCAGTAAACTAACACTAACTAGTGACCTCACACGTACGCTAAACCTTAAGCGTTGTGGTACCCTAAACTGTGCCCTAATATCTCCCCATTCCCTAACCCTAAACCTAACCCGAATTCTATCCCTGACCCTCACCCGAAGCCTTACCCTCACCCGTGCCCTAATCTTAACCAGGACACCAACACTAACTCGTGCCCTCACACGTACGCTAAACCTTAAGCGTTGTCGTACCCTAAATTGTACCCTAATCCCTCCCCATTCCTTAACCCTAACCCTAACCCCATCCCTAAAGCTGACCCACTTCCGATGCCCTACCCTAACCAATGCCCTAATCTTAACCAGGACACAAACACTAACTCATGCCCTCAAACGTACGCTATCCCTTAAGCATTGTCGTACCCTATCCTGTACCCTAATCCCTCCCCATTCCCTAACCCTAACCCTAAGCGAAACCCTGAACGTGACCCTTTTCCGAGGCCTTACCCTCATCGGTGCCGTTGTCTTAACCAGTACACCAACACTAACTCGTGCCCTCACACTTACGCTAACCCTTAAGCATTGTCGTACCCTAACCTGTACCCTAATCCCTCTCCATTCCCTAACCCTAACCCTAACCCTAACCCTAACCCGAATCCTAACCCTGACTCTCACCTGAAGCCTTACCCTCACCCGTGCCCTAATCTTAACCAGGACACTAACACTAACCCTTGCCCTCACACGAACGCTAACCCTTAAGCACTGTCGTACGCTAAGCTGTACCCTAATCCCTCTGCATTCCTTAACCCTTACCCTAACCCGAATCCTAACCCTGACCCTCACCCGAAGCCTTACCCTCACCCGTGCCCTAATCTTAACCAGGACACCAAGACTAACTCGTGCCCTCAAACGTATGCTAACACTAAACCGCAGCGGTACCCTAACCTGTACCCTAATCCCTCTCCATTCCCTAACCCTAACCCTAACCTGAAACCTAACCATGACACTCTCCCGAAACTTTACCCTCACCCGTGTCCTAATTTTAACCAGGACACTAACACTAACCCTTGCCCTCACACGTACGCTAAACCTTAAGCGTTGTCGTACCCTAAATTGTACCCTAATCCCTCCCCATTCCTTAACCCTAACCCTAACCCCATCCCTAAACCTAACCCACTTCCGATGCCCTACCCTAACCAATGCCCTAATCTTAACCAGTACACAAACACTAACTCATGCCCTCAAACTTACGCTAACCCTTAAGCATTGTCGTACCCTATCCTGTACCCTAATCCCTCCCCATTCCCTAACCCTAACCCTAAGCGAAACCCTGAACGTGACCCTTTTCCGAGGCCTTACCCTCATCGGTGCCGTTGTCTTAACCAGTACACCAACACTAACTCGTGCCCTCACACTTACGCTAAACCTTAAGCATTGTCGTACCCTAACCTGTACCCTAATCCCTCTCCATTCCCTAACCCTAACCCTAACCCTAACCCTAACCCGAATCCTAACCCTGACTCTCACCTGAAGCCTTACCCTCACCCGTGCCCTAATCTTAACCAGGACACTAACACTAACACTTGCCCTCACACGAACGCTAACCCTTAAGCACTGTCGTACCCTAAGCTGTACCCTAATCCCTCTGCATTCCTTAACCCTAACCCTAACCCGAATCCTAACCCTGACCCTCACCCGAAGCCTTACCCTCACCCGTGCCCTAATCTTAACCAGGACACCAACACTAACTCGTGCCCTCACACGTACGCTAAACCTTAAGCGTTGTCATACCCTAAATTGTACCCTAATCCCTCCCCATTCCTTAACCCTAACCCTAACCCCATCCCTAAACCTGACCCACTTCCGATGCCCTACCCTAACCAATGCCCTAATCTTAACCAGGACACAAACACTAACTCATGCACTCAAACGTACGCTATCCCTTAAGCATTGTCGTACCCTATCCTGTACCCTAATCCCTCCCCATTCCCTAACCCTAACCCTAAGCGAAACCCTGAACGTGACCCTTTTCCGAGGCCTTACCCTCATCGGTGCCGTTGTCTTAACCAGTACACCAACACTAACTCGTGCCCTCACACTTACGCTAACCCTTAAGCATTGTCGTACCCTAACCTGTACCCTAATCCCTCTCCATTCCCTAACCCTAACCCTAACCCTAACCCTAACCCGAATCCTAACCCTGACTCTCACCTGAAGCCTTACCCTCACCCGTGCCCTAATCTTAACCAGGACACTAACACTAACCCTTGCCCTCACACGAACGCTAACCCTTAAGCACTGTCGTACGCTAAGCTGTACCCTAATCCCTCTGCATTCCTTAACCCTTACCCTAACCCGAATCCTAACCCTGACCCTCACCCGAAGCCTTACCCTCACCCGTGCCCTAATCTTAACCAGGACACCAACACTAACTCGTGCCCTCACACGTACGCTAAACCTTAAGCGTTGTCATACCCTAAATTGTACCCTAATCCCTCCCCATTCCTTAACCCTAACCCTAACCCCATCCCTAAACCTGACCCACTTCCGATGCCCTACCCTAACCAATGCCCTAATCTTAACCAGTACACAAACACTAACTCATGCCCTCAAACGTACGCTAACCCTTAAGCATTGTCGTACCGTATCCTGTACCCTAATCCCTCCCCATTCCCTACCCCTAACCCTAAGCGAAACCCTGAACGTGACCCTTTTCCGAGGCCTTACCCTCATCGGTGCCGTTGTCTTAACCAGTACACCAACACTAACTCGTGCCCTCACACTTACGCTAACCCTTAAGCATTGTCGTACCCTAACCTGTACCCTAATCCCTCTCCATTCCCTAACCCTAACCGTAACCCTAACCCTAACCCGAATCCTAACCCTGACTCTCACCTGAAGCCTTACCCTCACCCGTGCCCTAATCTTAACCAGGACACTAACACTAACCCTTGCCCTCACACGAACGCTAACCCTTAAGCACTGTCGTACCCTAAGCTGTACCCTAATCCCTCTGCATTCCTTAACCCTAACCCTAACCCGAATCCTAACCCTGACCCTCACCCGAAGCCTTACCCTCACCCGTGCCCTAATCTTAACCAGGACACCAACACTAACTTGTGCCCTCACACGTACGCTAAACCTTAAGCGTTGTCGTACCCTAAATTGTACCCTAATCCCTCCCCATTCCTTAACCCTAACCCTAACCCCATCCCTAAAGCTGACCCACTTCCGATGCCCTACCCTAACCAATGCCCTAATCTTAACCAGGACACAAACACTAACTCATGCCCTCAAACGTACGCTATCCCTTAAGCATTGTCGTACCCTATCCTGTACCCTAATCCCTCCCCATTCCCTAACCCTAACCCTAAGCGAAACCCTGAACGTGACCCTTTTCCGAGGCCTTACCCTCATCGGTGCCGTTGTCTTAACCAGTACACCAACACTAACTCGTGCCCTCACACTTACGCTAACCCTTAAGCATTGTCGTACCCTAACCTGTACCCTAATCCCTCTCCATTCCCTAACCCTAACCCTAACCCTAACCCTAACCCGAATCCTAACCCTGACTCTCACCTGAAGCCTTACCCTCACCCGTGCCCTAATCTTAACCAGGACACTAACACTAACCCTTGCCCTCACACGAACGCTAACCCTTAAGCACTGTCGTACGCTAAGCTGTACCCTAATCCCTCTGCATTCCTTAACCCTTACCCTAACCCGAATCCTAACCCTGACCCTCACCCGAAGCCTTACCCTCACCCGTGCCCTAATCTTAACCAGGACACCAAGACTAACTCGTGCCCTCAAACGTATGCTAACACTAAACCGCAGCGGTACCCTAACCTGTACCCTAATCCCTCTCCATTCCCTAACCCTAACCCTAACTTGAAACCTAACCATGACACTCTCCCGAAACTTTACCCTCACCCGTGTCCTAATTTTAACCAGTACATCAACACTAACCCATGCCCTCTAACGTACGCCAACCCTAAGCCATTGCCGTACCCTAACCTGTACCCTAATCAATCCCCATTCCCTAACCCTAACCCTAACCCTAACCCTTAACGTGACCCTCTTCCGAGGCCTTACCCTCACCCGTGCCCTAATCGTAAGCAGTAAACTAACACTAACTAGTGACCTCACACGTACGCTAAACCTTAAGCGTTGTGGTACCCTAAACTGTGCCCTAATATCTCCCCATTCCCTAACCCTAACCCTAACCCGAATTATATCCCTGACCCTCACCCGAAACCTTACCCTCACCCGTGCCCTAATCTTAACCAGGACACTAACACTAACCCTTGCCCTCACACGTACGCTAAACCTTAAGCACTGTCGTACCCTAAGCTGTACCCTAATCCCTCTGCATTCCTTAACCCTAACCCTAACCCGAATCCTAACCCTGACCCTCACCCGAAGCCTTACCCTCACCCGTGCCCTAATCTTAACCAGGACACCAACACTAACTCGTGCCCTCACACGTACGCTAAACCTTAAGCGTTGTCGTACCCTAAATTGTACCCTAATCCCTCCCCATTCCTTAACCCTAACCCTAACCCCATCCCTAAAGCTGACCCACTTCCGATGCCCTACCCTAACCAATGCCCTAATCTTAACCAGGACACAAACACTAACTCATGCCCTCAAACGTACGCTATCCCTTAAGCATTGTCGTACCCTATCCTGTACCCTAATCCCTCCCCATTCCCTACCACTAACCCTAAGCGAAACCCTGAACGTGACCCTTTTCCGAGGCCTTACCCTCATCGGTGCCGTTGTCTTAACCAGTACACCAACACTAACTCGTGCCCTCACACTTACGCTAACCCTTAAGCATTGTCGTACCCTAACCTGTACCCTAATCCCTCTCCATTCCCTAACCCTAACCCTAACCCTAACCCTAACCCGAATCCTAACCCTGACTCTCACCTGAAGCCTTACCCTCACCCGTGCCCTAATCTTAACCAGGACACTAACACTAACCCTTGCCCTCACACGAACGCTAACCCTTAAGCACTGTCGTACGCTAAGCTGTACCCTAATCCCTCTGCATTCCTTAACCCTAACCCTAACCCGAATCCTAACCCTGACCCTCACCCGAAGCCTTACCCTCACCCGTGCCCTAATCTTAACCAGGACACCAACACTAACTCGTGCCCTCACACGTACGCTAAACCTTAAGCGTTGTCGTACCCTAAATTGTACCCTAATCCCTCCCCATTCCTTAACCCTAACCCTAACCCCATCCCTAAAGCTGACCCACTTCCGATGCCCTACCCTAACCAATGCCCTAATCTTAACCAGGACACAAACACTAACTCATGCCCTCAAACGTACGCTATCCCTTAAGCATTGTTGTACCCTATCCTGTACCCTAATCCCTCCCCATTCCCTAACCTTAACCCTAAGCGAAACCCTGAACGTGACCCTTTTCCGAGGCCTTACCCTCATCGGTGCCGTTGTCTTAACCAGTACACCAACACTAACTCGTGCCCTCACACTTACGCTAACCCTTAAGCATTGTCGTACCCTAACCTGTACCCTAATCCCTCTCCATTCCCTAACGCTAACCCTAACCCTAACCCTAACCCGAATCCTAACCCTGACTCTCACCTGAAGCCTTACCCTCACCCGTGCCCTAATCTTAACCAGGACACTAACACTAACCCTTGCCCTCACACGAACGCTAACCCTTAAGCACTGTCGTACGCTAAGCTGTACCCTAATCCCTCTGCATTCCTTAACCCTTACCCTAACCCGAATCCTAACCCTGACCCTCACCCGAAGCCTTACCCTCACCCGTGCCCTAATCTTAACCAGGACACCAAGACTAACTCGTGCCCTCAAACGTATGCTAACACTAAACCGCAGCGGTACCCTAACCTGTACCCTAATCCCTCTCCATTCCCTAACCCTAACCCTAACCTGAAACCTAACCATGACACTCTCCCGAAACTTTACCCTCACCCGTGTCCTAATTTTAACCAGTACATCAACACTAACCCATGCCCTCTAACGTACGCCAACCCTAAGCCATTGCCGTACCCTAACCTGTACCCTAATCAATCCCCATTCCCTAACCCTAACCCTAACCCTAACCCTTAACGTGACCCTCTTCCGAGGCCTTACCCTCACCCGTGCCCTAATCGTAAGCAGTACACTAACACTAACTAGTGACCTCACACGTACGCTAAACATTAAGCGTTGTGGTACCCTAAACTGTGCCCTAATATCTCCCCATTCCCTAACCCTAACCCTAACCCGAATTCTATCCCTGACCCTCACCCGAAACCTTACCCTCACCCGTGCCCTAATCTTAACCAGGACACCAACACTAACTTGTGCCCTCACACGTACGCTAACCCTTAATCGTTGTCGTACCCTAAACTGTACCCTCATCCCTCCCCATTCCCTAACCCTAACCCTAACCCAAATCCTAACGCTGGCCCTCACCTGAAGCCTTACCCTCACCCGTGCCCTAATCTTAACCAGGACACTAACACTAACACTTGCCCTCACACGAACGCTAACCCTTAAGCGCTGTCGTACCCTAAGCTGTACCCTAATCCCTCTGCATTCCTTAACCCTGACCCTAACCCGAATCCTAACCCTGACCCTCACCCGAAGCCTTACCCTCACCCGTGCCCTAATCTTAACCAGGACACCAACACTAACTCGTGCCCTCACAGGTACGCTAAACCTTAAGCGTTGTCGTACCCTAAATTGTACCCTAATCCCTCCCCATTCCTTAACCCTAACCCTAACCCCATCCCTAAACCTGACCCACTTCCGATGCCCTACCCTAACCAATGCCCTAATCTTAACCAGTACACAAACACTAACTCATGCCCTCAAACGTACGCTAACCCTTAAGCATTGTCGTACCCTATCCTGTACCCTAATCCCTCCCCATTCCCTAACCCTAACCCTAAGCGAAACCCTGAACGTGACCCTTTTCCGAGGCCTTACCCTCATCGGTGCCGTTGTCTTAACCAGTACACCAACACTAACTCGTGCCCTCACACTTACGCTAAACCTTAAGCATTGCCGTACCCTAACCTGTACCCTAATCCCTCTCCATTCCCTAACCCTAACCCTAACCCTAACCCTAACCCGAATCCTAACCCTGACTCTCACCTGAAGCCTTACCCTCACCCGTGCCCTAATCTTAACCAGGACACTAACACTAACACTTGCCCTCACACGAACGCTAACCCTTAAGCACTGTCGTACCCTAAGCTGTACCCTAATCCCTCTGCATTCCTTAACCCTAACCCTAACCCGAATCTTAACCCTGACCCTCACCCGAAGCCTTACCCTCACCCGTGCCCTAATCTTAACCAGGACACCAACACTAACTCGTGCCCTCACACGTACGCTAAACCTTAAGCGTTGTCATACCCTAAATTGTACCCTAATCCCTCCCCATTCCTTAACCCTAACCCTAACCCCATCCCTAAACCTGACCCACTTCCGATGCCCTACCCTAACCAATGCCCTAATCTTAACCAGTACACAAACACTAACTCATGCCCTCAAACGTACGCTAACCCTTAAGCATTGTCGTACCGTATCCTGTACCCTAATCCCTCCCCATTCCCTACCCCTAACCCTAAGCGAAACCCTGAACGTGACCCTTTTCCGAGGCCTTACCCTCATCGGTGCCGTTGTCTTAACCAGTACACCAACACTAACTCGTGCCCTCACACTTACGCTAACCCTTAAGCATTGTCGTACCCTAACCTGTACCCTAATCCCTCTCCATTCCCTAACCCTAACCGTGACCCTAACCCTAACCCGAATCCTAACCCTGACTCTCACCTGAAGCCTTACCCTCACCCGTGCCCTAATCTCAACCAGGACACTAACACTAACCCTTGCCCTCACACGAACGCTAACCCTTAAGCACTGTCGTACCCTAAGCTGTACCCTAATCCCTCTGCATTCCTTAACCCTAACCCTAACCCGAATCCTAACCCTGACCCTCACCCGAAGCCTTACCCTCACCCGTGCCCTAATCTTAACCAGGACACTAACACTAACCCTTGCCCTCACACGAACGCTAACCCTTAAGCACTGTCGTACGCTAAGCTGTACCCTAATCCCTCTGCATTCCTTAACCCTAACCCTAACCCGAATCCTAACCCTGACCCTCACCCGAAGCCTTACCCTCACCCGTGCCCTAATCTTAACCAGGACACCAACACTAACTCGTGCCCTCACACGTACGCTAAACCTTAAGCGTTGTCGTACCCTAAATTGTACCCTAATCCCTCCCCATTCCTTAACCCTAACCCTAACCCCATCCCTAAAGCTGACCCACTTCCGATGCCCTACCCTAACCAATGCCCTAATCTTAACCAGGACACAAACACTAACTCATGCCCTCAAACGTACGCTATCCCTTAAGCATTGTTGTACCCTATCCTGTACCCTAATCCCTCCCCATTCCCTAACCTTAACCCTAAGCGAAACCCTGAACGTGACCCTTTTCCGAGGCCTTACCCTCATCGGTGCCGTTGTCTTAACCAGTACACCAACACTAACTCGTGCCCTCACACTTACGCTAACCCTTAAGCATTGTCGTACCCTAACCTGTACCCTAATCCCTCTCCATTCCCTAACCCTAACCCTAACCCTAACCCTAACCCGAATCCTAACCCTGACTCTCACCTGAAGCCTTACCCTCACCCGTGCCCTAATCTTAACCAGGACACTAACACTAACCCTTGCCCTCACACGAACGCTAACCCTTAAGCACTGTCGTACGCTAAGCTGTACCCTAATCCCTCTGCATTCCTTAACCCTTACCCTAACCCGAATCCTAACCCTGACCCTCACCCGAAGCCTTACCCTCACCCGTGCCCTAATCTTAACCAGGACACCAAGACTAACTCGTGCCCTCAAACGTATGCTAACACTAAACCGCAGCGGTACCCTAACCTGTACCCTAATCCCTCTCCATTCCCTAACCCTAACCCTAACCTGAAACCTAACCATGACACTCTCCCGAAACTTTACCCTCACCCGTGTCCTAATTTTAACCAGTACATCAACACTAACCCATGCCCTCTAACGTACGCCAACCCTAAGCCATTGCCGTACCCTAACCTGTACCCTAATCAATCCCCATTCCCTAACCCTAACCCTAACCCTAACCCTTAACGTGACCCTCTTCCGAGGCCTTACCCTCACCCGTGCCCTAATCGTAAGCAGTACACTAACACTAACTAGTGACCTCACACGTACGCTAAACATTAAGCGTTGTGGTACCCTAAACTGTGCCCTAATATCTCCCCATTCCCTAACCCTAACCCTAACCCGAATTCTATCCCTGACCCTCACCCGAAACCTTACCCTCACCCGTGCCCTAATCTTAACCAGGACACCAACACTAACTTGTGCCCTCACACGTACGCTAACCCTTAATCGTTGTCGTACCCTAAACTGTACCCTCATCCCTCCCCATTCCCTAACCCTAACCCTAACCCAAATCCTAACGCTGGCCCTCACCTGAAGCCTTACCCTCACCCGTGCCCTAATCTTAACCAGGACACTAACACTAACACTTGCCCTCACACGAACGCTAACCCTTAAGCGCTGTCGTACCCTAAGCTGTACCCTAATCCCTCTGCATTCCTTAACCCTGACCCTAACCCGAATCCTAACCCTGACCCTCACCCGAAGCCTTACCCTCACCCGTGCCCTAATCTTAACCAGGACACCAACACTAACTCGTGCCCTCACAGGTACGCTAAACCTTAAGCGTTGTCGTACCCTAAATTGTACCCTAATCCCTCCCCATTCCTTAACCCTAACCCTAACCCCATCCCTAAACCTGACCCACTTCCGATGCCCTACCCTAACCAATGCCCTAATCTTAACCAGTACACAAACACTAACTCATGCCCTCAAATGTACGCTAACCCTTAAGCATTGTCGTACCCTATCCTGTACCCTAATCCCTCCCCATTCCCTAACCCTAACCCTAAGCGAAACCCTGAAAGTGACCCTTTTCCGAGGCCTTACCCTCATCGGTGCCGTTGTCTTAACCAGTACACCAACACTAACTCGTGCCCTCACACTTACGCTAAACCTTAAGCATTGCCGTACCCTAACCTGTACCCTAATCCCTCTCCATTCCCTAACCCTAACCCTAACCCTAACCCTAACCCGAATCCTAACCCTGACTCTCACCTGAAGCCTTACCCTCACCCGTGCCCTAATCTTAACCAGGACACTAACACTAACACTTGCCCTCACACGAACGCTAACCCTTAAGCACTGTCGTACCCTAAGCTGTACCCTAATCCCTCTGCATTCCTTAACCCTAACCCTAACCCGAATCTTAACCCTGACCCTCACCCGAAGCCTTACCCTCACCCGTGCCCTAATCTTAACCAGGACACCAACACTAACTCGTGCCCTCACACGTACGCTAAACCTTAAGCGTTGTCATACCCTAAATTGTACCCTAATCCCTCCCCATTCCTTAACCCTAACCCTAACCCCATCCCTAAACCTGACCCACTTCCGATGCCCTACCCTAACCAATGCCCTAATCTTAACCAGTACACAAACACTAACTCATGCCCTCAAACGTACGCTAACCCTTAAGCATTGTCGTACCGTATCCTGTACCCTAATCCCTCCCCATTCCCTACCCCTAACCCTAAGCGAAACCCTGAACGTGACCCTTTTCCGAGGCCTTACCCTCATCGGTGCCGTTGTCTTAACCAGTACACCAACACTAACTCGTGCCCTCACACTTACGCTAACCCTTAAGCATTGTCGTACCCTAACCTGTACCCTAATCCCTCTCCATTCCCTAACCCTAACCGTGACCCTAACCCTAACCCGAATCCTAACCCTGACTCTCACCTGAAGCCTTACCCTCACCCGTGCCCTAATCTCAACCAGGACACTAACACTAACCCTTGCCCTCACACGAACGCTAACCCTTAAGCACTGTCGTACCCTAAGCTGTACCCTAATCCCTCTGCATTCCTTAACCCTAACCCTAACCCGAATCCTAACCCTGACCCTCACCCGAAGCCTTACCCTCACCCGTGCCCTAATCTTAACCAGGACACCAACACTAACTCGTGCCCTCACACGTACGCTAAACCTTAAGCGTTGTCGTACCCTAAATTGTACCCTAATCCCTCCCCATTCCTTAACCCTAACCCTAACCCCATCCCTAAACCTGACCCACTTCCGATGCCCTACCCTAACCAATGCCCTAATCTTAACCAGGACACAAACACTAACTCATGCCCTCAAACGTACGCTATCCCTTAAGCATTGTCGTACCCTATCCTGTACCCTAATCCCTCCCCATTCCCTAACCCTAACCCTAAGCGAAACCCTGAACGTGACCCTTTTCCGAGGCCTTACCCTCATCGGTGCCGTTGTCTTAACCAGTACACCAACACTAACTCGTGCCCTCACACTTACGCTAACCCTTAAGCATTGTCGTACCCTAACCTGTACCCTAATCCCTCTCCATTCCCTAACCCTAACCCTAACCGTAACCCTAACCCGAATCCTAACCCTGACTCTCACCTGAAGCCTTACCCTCACCCGTGCCCTAATCTTAACCAGGACACTAACACTAACCCTTGCCCTCACACGAACGCTAACCCTTAAGCACTGTCGTACGCTAAGCTGTACCCTAATCCCTCTGCATTCCTTAACCCTAACCCTAACCCGAATCCTAACCCTACCCTCACCCGAAGCCTTACCCTCACCCGTGCCCTAATCTTAACCAGGACACCAACACTAACTCGTGCCCTCACAAGTACGCTAAACCTTAAGCGTTGTCGTACCCTAAATTGTACCCTAATCCCTCCCCATTCCTTAACCCTAACCCTAACCCCATCCCTAAACCTGACCCACTTCCGATGCCCTACCCTAACCACTGCCCTAATCTTAACCAGGACACAAACACTAACTCATGCCTTCAAACGTACGCTAACCCTTAAGCATTGTCGTACACTATCCTGTACCCTAATCCCTCCCCATTCCCTAACCCTAACCCTAAGCGAAACCCTGAACGTGACCCTTTTCCGAGGCCTTACCCTCATCGGTGCCGTTGTCTTAACCAGTACACCAAAACTAACTCGTGCCCTCACACTTACGCTAAACCTTAAGCATTGTCGTACCCTAAACTGTACCCTAATCCCTCTCCATTTCCTAACCCTAACCCTAACACTAACCCTAACCCAAATCCTAACCCTGACTCTCACCTGAAGCCTTACCCTCACCCGTGCCCTAATCTTAACCAGGACACTAACACTAACCCTTGCCCTCACACGAACGCTAACCCTTAAGCACTGTCGTACCCTAAGCTGTAACCTAATCCCTCTGCATTCCTTAACCCTAACCCTAACCCGAATCCTAACCCTGACCCTCACCCGAAGCCTTACCCTCACCCGTGCCCTAATCTTAACCAGGACACCAACACTAACTCGTGCCCTCACACGTACGCTAAACCTTAAGCGTTGTCGTACCCTAAATTGTACCCTAATCCCTCCGCATTCCTTAACCCTAACCCTAACCCCATCCCAAAACCTGACCCACTTCCGATGCCCTACCCTAACCAATGCCCTAATCTTAACCAGGACACAAACACTAACTCATGCCCTCAAACGTACGCTATCCCTTAAGCATTGTCGTACCCTATACTGTACCCTAATCCCTCCCCATTCCCTAACACTAACCCTAAGCGAAACCCTGAACGTGACCCTTTTCCAAGGCCTTACCCTCATCGGTGCCGTTGTCTTAACCAGTACACCAACACTAACTCGTGCCCTCACACTTACGCTAAACCTTAAGCATTGTCGTACCCTAACCTGTACGCTAATCCCTCTCCATTCCCTAACCCTAACCCTAACCCTAACCCTAACCCGAATCCTAACCCTGACTCTCACCTGAAGCCTTACCCTCACCCGTGCCCTAATCTTAACCAGGACACTAACACTAACCCTTGCCCTCACACGAACGTTAACCCTTAAGCACTGTCGTACCCTAAGCTGTACCCTAATCCCTCTGCATTCCTTAACCCTAACCCTAACCCGAATCCTAACCCTGACCCTCACCCGAAGCCTTACCCTCACCCGTGCCCTAATCTTAACCAGGACACCAACACTAACTCGTGCCCTCACACGTACGCTAAACGTTAAGCGTTGTCGTACCCTAAAATGTACCCTAATCCCTCCCCATTCCTTAACCCTAACCCTAACCGCATCCCTAAACCTGACCCACTTCCGATGCCCTACCCTAACCAATGCCCTAATCTTAACCAGTACACAAACACTAACTCATGCCCTCAAACGTACGCTAACCCTTAAGCATTGTCGTACCCTATCCTGTACCCTAATCCCTCCCCATTCCCTAACCCTAACCCTAAGGGAAACCCTGAACGTGACCCTTTTCCGAGGCCTTACCCTCATCGGTGCCGTTGTCTTAACCAGTACACCAACACTAACTCATGCCCTCACACTTACGCTAAACCTTAAGCATTGTCGTACCCTTACCTGTACCCTAATCCCTCTCCATTCCCTAACCCTAACCCTAACCCTAACCCTAACACGAATCCTAACCCTGACTCTCACCTGAAGCCTTACCCTCACCCGTGCCCTAATCTTAACCAGGACACTAACACTAACCCTTGCCCTCACACGAACGCTAACCCTTAAGCACTGTCGTACCCTAAGCTGTACCCTAATCACTCTGCATTCCTTAACCCTAACCCTAACCCGAATCCTAACCCTGACCCTCACCCGAAGCCTTACCCTAACCCGTGCCCTAATCTTAACCAGGACACCAAGACTAACTCGAGCCCTCAAACGTACGCTAACACTAAACCGCAGCGGTACCCTAACCTGTACCCTAATCCCTCTCCATTCCCTAACCCTAACCCTAACCTGAAACCTAACCATGACACTCACCCGAAACTTTACCCTCACCCGTGTCCTAATTTTAACCAGTACATCAACACTAACCCATGCCCTCTAACGTACGCCAACCCTAAGCCATTGCCGTACCGTAACCTGTACCCTAATCAATCCCCATTCCCTAACCCTAACCCTAACCCTAACCCTTAACGTGACCCTCTTCCGAGGCCTTACCCTCACCCGTGCCCTAATCGTAAGCAGTACACTAACACTAACTAGTGACCTCACACGTACGCTAAACCTTAAGCGTTGTGGTACCCTAAACTGTGCCCTAATATCTCCCCATTCCCTAACCCTAACCCTAACCCGAATTCTATCCCTGACCCTCACCCGAAACCTTACCCTCATCCGTGCCCTAATCTTAACCAGGACACCAACACTAACTTGTGCCCTCACACGTACGCTAACCCTTAATCGTTGTCGTACCCTAAACTGTACCCTAATCCCTCCCCATTCCCTAACCCTAACCCTAACCCGAATCCTAACCCTGACCCTCACCTGAAGCCTTACCCTCACCCGTGCCCTAATCTTAACCAGGACACTAACACTAACCCTTGCCCTCACACGAACGCTAACCCTTAAGCACTGTCGTACCCTAAGCTGTACCCTAATCCCTCTGCATTCCTTAACCCTAACCCTAACCCGAATCCTAACCCTGACCCTCACCCGAATCCTTACCCTCACCTGTGCCGTAATCTTAACCAGGACACCAACACTAACTCATGCCCTCACACGTACGCTAAACCTTAAGAGTTGTCGTACACTAAATTGTACCCTAATCCCTCCCCATTCCTTAACCCTAACCCTAACCCCATCCCTAAACCTGACCCACTTCCGATGCCCTACCCTAACCAATGCCCTAATCTTAACCAGTACACAAACACTAACTCATGCCCTCAAACGTACGCTAACCCTTAAGCATTGTCGTACCCTATCCTGTACCCTAATCCCTCCCCATTCCCTAACCCTAACCCTAAGCGAAACCCTGAACGTAACCCTTTTCCGAGGCCTTACCCTCATCGGTGCCGTTGTCTTAAACAGTACACCAACACTAACTCCTGCCCACACACTTACGCTAACCCTTAAGCATTGTCGTACCCTAACCTGTACCCTACTCCCTCTCCATTCCCTAACCCTAACCCTAACCCGAATCCTAACCCTGACCCTCACCCGAAGCCTTACCCTCACCCGTGCCCTAATCTTAACCAGGACACCAAGACTAACTGGTGCCCTCAAACATATGCTAACACTAAACCGCACCGGTACCTTAACCTGTACCCAAATCCCTCTCCATTCCCTAACCCTAACCCTAACCTGAAACCTAACCATGACACTCACCCGAAACTTTACCCTCACCCGTGTCCTAATTTTAACCAGTACATCAACACTAACCCATGCCCTCTAACGTATGCCAACCCTAAGCCATTGCCGTACCCTAACCTGTACCCTAATCAATCCCCATTCCCTAACCCTAACCCTAACCCTAACCCTTAACGTGACCCTCTTCCGAGGCCTTACCCTCACCCGTGCCCTAATCGTAAGCAGTACACTAACACTAACTAGTGACCTTACACGTACGCTAAACCTTTAGCGTTGTGGTACCCTAAACTGTACCCTAATATCTCCCCATTCCCTAACCCTAACCCTAACCCGAATCCTAACCCTGACCCTCACCCGAAGCCTTACCCTCACCCATGCCCTAATCTTAACCAGGACACTAACACTAACCCTTGCCCTCACACGAACGCTAAACCTTAAGCACTGTCGTACCCTAAGCTGTACCCTAATCCCTCTGCATTCCTTAACCCTAACCCTAACCCGAATCCTAACCCTGACCCTCACCCGAAGCCTTACCCTCACCCGTGCCCTAAACTTAACCAGGACACCAACACTAACTCGTGCCCTCACACGTACGCTAAACCTTAAGCGTTGTCGTACCCTAAATTGTACCCTAATCCTTCCCCATTCCTTAACCCTAACCCTAACCCCATCCCTAAACCTGACCCACTTCCGATGCCCTACCCTAACCAATGCCCTAATCTTAACCAGTACACAAACACTAACTCATGCCCTCAAACGTTCGCTAACCCTTAAGCATTGTCGTACCCTATCCTGTACCCTAATCCCTCCCCATTCCCTAACCCTAACCCTAAGTGAAACCCTGAACGTGACCCTTTTCCGAGGCCTTACCCTCATCGGTGCCGTTGTCTTAACCAGTACACCAACACTAACTCTTTCCCGCACACTTACGCTAACCCTTAAGCATTGTCGTACCCTAACCTGTACCCTAATCCCTCTCCATTCCCTAACCCTAACCCTAACCCGAATCCTAACCCTGACCCTCACCCGAAGCCTTACCCTCACCTGTGCCCTAATCTTAACCAGGACACCAAGACTAACTCGTGCCCTCAAACGTACGCTAACACTAAACCGCAGCGGTACCCTAACCTGTACCCTAATCCGTCCCCATTCCCTAACCCTAACCCTAACCTGAAACCTAACCATGACACTCACCCGAAAGTTTACCCTCACCCGTGTCCTAATTTTAAGCAATACATCAACACTAACCCATGCCCTCTAACGTACGCCAACCCTAAGCCATTGCCTTACCCTAACCTGTACCCTAATCAATCCCCATTCCCTAATCCTAACCCTAACCCTAACCCTTAACGTGACCCTCTTCCGAGGCCTTACCCTCACCCGTGCCCTAATCGTAAGCAGTAGACTAACACTAACTAGTGACCTCACACGTACGCTAAACCTTAAGCGTTGTGGTACCCTAAACTGTGCCCTAATATCTCCCCATTCCCTAACCCTAACCCTAACCCGAATCCTAACCCTGACCCTCACCCGAAGCCTTACCCTCACCCGTGCCCTAATCTTAACCAGGACACTAACACTAACACTTGCCCTCACACGAACGCTAAACCTTAAGCACTGTCGTACCCTAAGCTGTACCCTAATCCCTCTGCATTCCTGAACCCTAACCCTATCCCGAATCCTAACCCTGACCCTCACCCGAAGCCTTACCCTCACCCGTGCCCTAATCTTAACCAGGACACCAACACTAACTCGTGCCCTCACACGTACGCTAAACCTTAAGCGTTGTCGTACCCTAAATTGTACCCTAATCCCTCCCCATTCCTTAACCCTAACCCTAACCCCATCCCTAAACCTGACCCACTTCCGATGCCCTACCCTAACCAATGCCCTAATCTTAACCAGTACACAAACACTAACACATGCCCTCAAACGTATGCTAACCCTTAAGCATTGTCGTACCCTATCCTGTACCCTAATCCCTCCCCATTCCCTAACCCTAATCCTAAGCGAAACCCTGAACGCGACCCTTTTCCGAGGCCTTACCCTCATCGGTGCCGTTGTCTTAAACAGTACACCAACACTAACTCGTGCCCTCACACTTACGCTAACCCTTAAGCATTGTCGTACCCTAACCTGTACCCTAATCCCTCTCCATTCCCTAACCCTAACCCTAACCCGAATCCTAACCCTGACCCTCACCTGAAGCCTTACCCTCACCCGTGCCCTAATCTTAACCAGGACACCAAGACTAACTCGTGCCCTCAAACATACGCTAACACTAAACCGCAGCGGTACACTAACCTGTACCCTAATCCCTCTCCATTCCCTAACCCTAACACTAACCTGAAACCTAACCATGACACTCACCCGAAACTTTACCCTCACCCGTGTCCTAATTTTAACCAGTACATCAACACTAACCCATGCCCTCTAACGTACGCCAACCCTAAGCCATTGCCGTACCCTAACCTGTACCCTAATTAATCCCCATTCCCTAACCGTAACCCTAACCCTAATCCTTAACGTGACCCTCTTCCGAGGCGTTACCCTCACCCGTGCCCTAATCGTAAGCAGTACACTAACACTAACTAGTGACCTCACACGTACACTAAACCTTAAGCGTTGTGGTAACCTAAACTGTGCCCTAATATCTCCCCATTCCCTAACCCTAACCCTAACCCGAATTCTATCCCTGACCCTCACCCGAAACCTTACCCTCACCCGTGCCCTAATCTTAACCAGGACACTAACACTAACCCTTGCCCACACACGAACGCTAAACCTTAAGCACTGTCGTACCCTAAGCTGTACCCTAATCCCTCTGCATTCCTTAACCCTAACCCTAACCCGAATCCTAACCCTGACCCTCACCCGAAGCCTTACCCTCACCCGTGCCCTAATCTTAACCAGGACACCAACACTAACTCGTGCCCTCACACGTACGCTAAACCTTAAGCGTTGTCGTACCCTAAATTGTACCCTAATCCTTCCCCATTCCTTAACCCTAACCCTAACCCCATCCCTAAACTTGACCCACTTCCGATGCCCTACCCTAACCAATGCCCTAATCTTAACCAGTACACAAACACTAACTCGTACCCTCACACGTACGCTAAACCTTAAGCGTTGTCGTACCCTAAATTGTACCCTAATCCCTCCCCATTCCTTAACCCTAACCCTAAGCGAAACCTTGAACGTGACCCTCTTCCGAGGCCTTACCCTCACCCGTGCCCTAATCGTAAGCAGTACACTAACACTAACTAGTGACCTCACACGTACGCTAAACCTTAAGCGTTGTGGTACCCTAAACTGTGCCCTAATATCTCCCCATTCCCTAACCCTAACCCTAACCCGAATCCTAACCCTGACCCTCACCTTAAGCCTTACCCTCACCCGTGCCCTAATCTTATCCAGGACACTAACACTAACACTTGCCCTCACACGAACGCTAACACTTAAGCACTGTCGTACCCTAAGCTGTACCCTAATCCCTCTGCATTCCTTAACCTTAACCCCAACCCGAATCCTAAACCTGACCCTCACCCGAAGCCTTACCCTCACCCGTGCCCTAATCTTAACCACGACACCAACACTAACTCGTGCCCTCACACGTACGCTAAACCTTAAGCGTTGTCGTACCCTAAATTGTACCCTAATCCCTCCCCATTCCTTAACCCTAACCCTAACCCCATCCCTAAACCTGACCCACTTCGGATGCCCTACCCTAACCAATGCCCTAATCTTAACCAGTACACAAAAACTAACTCATGCCCTCAAACGTACACTAACCCTTAAGCATTGTCGTACCCTATCCTGTACCCTAATCCCTCCCCATTCCCTAACCCTAACCCTAAGCGAAACCCTGAACGTGACCCTTTTCCGAGGCCTTACCCTCATCGGTGCCGTTGTCTTAAACAGTACACCAACACTAACTCGTGCCCTCACACTTACGCTAACCCTTAAGCATTGTCGTACCCTAACCTGTACCCTAATCCCTCTCCATTCCCTAACCCTAACCCTAACCCGAATCCTAACCCTGACCCTCACCCGAAGCCTTACCCTCACCCGTGCCCTAATCTTAACCAGGACACCAAGACTAACTCGTGCCCTCAAACGTACGCTAACACTAAACCGCAGCGGTACCCTAACCTGTACCCTAATCCCTCTCCATTCCCTAACCCTAACCCTAACCTGAAACCTAACCATGACACTCACCCGAAACTTTAGCCTCACCCGTGTCCTAATTTTAACCTGTACATCAACACTAACCTATGCCCTCTAATGTACCGCAACCCTAAGCCATTGCCGTACACTAATCTGTACCCTAATCAATCCCCATTCCCTAACCCTAACCCTAACCCTAACCCTTAACGTGACCCTCTTCCGAGGCCTTACCCTCACCCGAGCCCTAATCGTAAGCAGTACACTAACACTAACTAGTGACCTCACACGTACGCTAAACCTTAAGCGTTTTCGTACCCTAAACTGTGCCCTAATATCTCCCCATTCCCTAACCCTAACCCTAACCCGAATCCTAACCCTGACCCTCACACGAAGCCTTAACCTCACCCATGCCCTAATCTTAACCAGGACAGTAACACTAACCCTTGCCCTCACACGAACGCTAACCCTTAAGCACTGTCGTACCCTAAGCTGTACCCTAATCCCTCTGCATTCCTTAACCCTAACCCTAACCCGAATCCTAACCCTGACCCTCACCCGAAGCCTTACCCTCACCCGTGCCCTAATCTTAACCAGGACACCAACACTAACTCGTGCCCTCACACGTACGCTAAACCTTAAGCGTTGTCGTACCCTAAATTGTACCCTAATCCCTCCCCATTCCTTAACCCTAACCCTAACCCCATCCCTAAACCTGACCCACTTCCGATGCCCTACCCTAACCAATGCCCTAATCTTAACCAGTACACAAACACTAACTCGTGCCCTCACACGTACGCTAAACCTTAAGCGTTGTCGTACCCTAAATTGTACCCTAATCCCTCCCCATTCCTTAACCCTAACCCTAAGCGAAACCCTGAACGTGACCCTCTTCCGAAGCCTTACCCTCACCCGTGCCCTAATCGTAAGCAGTACACTAACACTAACTAGTGACCTCACACGTACGCTAAACCTTAAGCGTTGTGGTACCCTAAACTGTGCCCTAATATCTCCCCATTCCCTAACCCTAACCCTAACCCGAATCCTAACCCTGACACTCACCTTAAGCCTTACCCTCACCCGTGCCCTAATCTTATCCAGGACACTAACACTAACACTTGCCCTCACACGAACGTTAACCCTTAAGCACTGTCGTACCCTAAGCTGTACCCTAATCTCTCTGCATTCCTTAACCTTAACCCTAACCCGAATCCTAAACCTGACCCTCACCCGAAGCCTTACCCTCACCCGTGCCCTAATCTTAACCAGGACACCAACACTAACTCGTGCCCACACACGTACGCTAAACCTTAAGCGTTGTCGTACCCTAAATTGTACCCTAATCCCTCCCCATTCCTTAACCCTAACCCTAACCCCATCCATAAACCTGACCCACTTCGGATGCCCTACCCTAACCAATGCCCTAATCTTAACCAGTACACAAAAACTAACTCATGCCCTCAAACGTACACTAACCATTAAGCATTGTCGTACCCTATCCTGTACCCTAATCCCTCCCCATTCCCTAACCCTAACCCTAAGCGAAACCCTGAACGTGACCCTTTTCCGAGGCCTTACCCTCATCGGTGCCGTTGTCTTAAAGAGTACACCAACACTAACTCGTGCCCTCACATGTACGCCCACCCTTAATCGTTGTCGTACCCTAAACTGTACCCTAATCCCTCCCCATTCCCTAAACCTAACCCTAACCCGAATCCTAACCCTGACCCTCACCTGAAGCCTTACCCTCACCCGTGCCCTAATCTTAACCAGGACACCAACACTAACTCATGCCCTCACACGTACGTTAACCCTTAAGCATTGTCGTACACTATCCTGTACCCTAATCCCTCCCCATTCCCTAACCCTAAGCGAAACCCTGAACGTGACCCTTTTCCGAGGCCTTACCCTCATCGGTGGCGTTGTCTTAAACAGTACACCAACACTAACTCGTGCCCTCACACTTACGCTAACCCTTAAGCATTGTCGTACCCTAACCTGTACCCTAATCCCTCTCCATTCCCTAACCCTAACCCTAACCCGAATCCTAACCCTGACCCTCACCCGAAGCCTTACCCTCACCCGTGCCCTAATCTTAACCAGGACACCAAGACTAACTCGTGCCCTCAAACGTACGCTAACACTAAACCGCAGCGGTACCCTAACCTGTACCCTAATCCCTCTCCATTCCCTAACCCTAACCCTAACCTGAAACCTAACCATGACACTCACCCGAAACTTTACCCTCACCCGTGTCCTAATTTTAACCAGTACATCAACACTAACCCATGCCCTCTAATGTACCGCAACCCTAAGCCATTGCCGTACCCTAACCTGTACCCTAATCAATCCCCATTCCCCAACCCTAACCCTAACCCTAACCCTTAACGTGACCCTCTTCCGAGGCCTTACCCTCACCCGAGCCCTAATCGTAAGCAGTACACTAACACTAACTAGTGACCTCACACGTACGCTAAACCTTAAGCGTTGTCGTACCCTAAACTGTGCCCTAATATCTCCCCATTCCCTAACCCTAACCCTAACCCGAATCCTAACCCTGACCCTCACACGAAGCCTTAACCTCACCCGTGCCCTAATCTTAACCAGGACAGTAACACTAACCCTTGCCCTCACACGAACGCTAACCCTTAAGCACTGTCGTACCCTAAGCTGTACCCTAATCCCTCTGCATTCCTTAACCCTAACCCTAACCCGAATCCTAACCCTGACCCTCACCCGAAGCCTTACCCTCACCCGTGCCCTAATCTTAACCAGGACACCAACACTAACTCGTGCCCTCACACGTACGCTAAACCTTAAGCGTTGTCGTACCCTAAATTGTACCCTAATCCCTCCCCATTCCTTAACCCTAACCCTAACCCCATCCCTAAACCTGACCCACTTCCGATGCCCTACCCTAACCAATGCCCTAATCTTAACCAGTACACAAACACTAACTCGTGCCCTCACACGTACGCTAAACCTTAAGCGTTGTCGTACCCTAAATTGTACCCTAATCCCTCCCCATTCCTTAACCCTAACCCTAAGCGAAACCCTGAACGTGAACCTCTTCCGAAGCCTTACCCTCACCCGTGCCCTAATCGTAAGCAGTACACTAACACTAACTAGTGACCTCACACGTACGCTAAACCTTAAGCGTTGTGGTACCCTAAACTGTGCCCTAATATCTCCCCATTCCCTAACCCTAACCCTAACCCGAATCCTAACCCTGACCCTCACCTTAAGCCTTACCCTCACCCGTGCCCTAATCTTATCCAGGACACTAACACTAACACTTGCCCTCACACGAACGTTAACCCTTAAGCACTGTCGTACCCTAAGCTGTACCCTAATCTCTCTGCATTCCTTAACCTTAACCCTTACCCGAATCCTAAACCTGACCCTCACCTGAAGCCTTACCCACACCCGTGCCCTAATCTTAACCAGGACACCAACACTAACTCGTGCCCTCACACGTACGCTAAACTTTAAGCGTTGTCGTACCCTAAATTGTACCCTAATCCCTCCCCATTCCTTAACCCTAACCCTAACCCCATCCCTAAACCTGACCCACTTCGGATGCCCTACCCTAACGAATGCCCTAATCTTAACCAGTAAACAAACACTAACTCATGCCCTCAAACGTACACTAACCGTTAAGCATTGTCGTACCCTATCCTGTACCCTAATCCCTCCCCATTCCCTAACCCTAACCCTAAGCGAAACCCTGAACGTGACCCTTTTCCGAGGCCTTACCCTCATCGGTGCCGTTGTCTTAAACAGTACAACAACACTAACTCGTGCCCTCACACTTACGCTAACCCTTAAGCATTGTCGTACCCTAACCTGTACCCTAATCCCTCTCCATTCCCTAACCCTAACCCTAAACCGAATCCTAACCCTGACCCTCACCCGAAGCCTTACCCTCACCCGTGCCCTAATCTTAACCAGGACACCAAGACTAACTCGTGCCCTCAAACGTACGCTAACACTAAACCGCACCGGTACCCTAACCTGTACCCTAATCCCTCTCCATTCCCTAACCCTAACCCTAACCTGAAACCTAACCATGACACTCACCCGAAACTTTACCCTCACCCGTGTCCTAATTTTAACCAGTACATCAACACTAACCCATGCCCTCTAAAGTACGCCAACCGTAAGCCATTGCCGTACCCTAACCTGTACCCTAATCAATCCACATTCCCTAACCCTAACCCTAACCCTAACCCTTAACGTGACCATCTTTCGAGGCCTTACCCTCACCCGTGCCCTAATCGTACGCAGTACACTAACACTAACTAGTGACCTCACACGTATGCTAAACCTTAAGCGTTGTGGTACCCTAAACTGTGCCCTAATATCTCCGCATTCCTTAACCCTAACCCTAACCCGAATTCTATCCCTGACCCTCACCCGAAACCTTACCCTCACCCGTGCCCTAATCTTAACCAGGACACCAACACTAACTTGTGCCCTCACACGTACGCTAACCCTTAATCGTTGTCGTACCCTAAACTGTACCCTAATCCCTCCCCATTCCCTAACCCTAACCCTAACCCGAATCCTAACCCTGACCCTCACCTTAAGCCTTACCCTCACCCGTGCCCTAATCTTAACCAGGACACTAACACTAACCCTTGCCCTTACACGAACGCTAACCCTTAAGCAGTGTCGTACCCTAAGCTGTACCCTAATCCCTCTGAATTCCTTAACCCTAACCCTAACCCGAATCCTAACCCTGACCCTCACCCGAAGCCTTACCCGCACCCGTGCCCTAATCTTAACCAGGACACCAAGACTAACTAGTGCCCTCAAACGTACGCTAACACTAAACCGCAGCGGTACCCTAACCTGTACCCTAATCCCTCTCCATTCCCTAACCCTAACCCTAACCTGAAACCTAACCATGACACTCACCCGAAACTTTACCCTCACCCGTTTCCTAATTTTAACCAGTACATCAACACTAAACCGTGCCCTCTAACGTACGCTAACCCTCAGCCATTACCGTACCCTAACCTGTACCCTAATCAATCCCCATCCCCTAACACTAACCCTAACCCTAACCCTTAACGTGACCCTCTTCCGAGGCCTTACCATCACCCATGCCCTAATCGTAAGCAGTGCACTAACACTAACTAGTGACCTCACACGTACGCTAAACCTTAAGCGTTGTTGTACACTAAACTGTGCCCTAATATCTCCCCATTCCCTAACCCTAACCCTAACCCGAATTCTATCCCTGACCCTCACCCGAAACCTTACCCTCACCCGTGCCCTAATCTTAACAAGGACACCAACACTAACTCGTGCCCTCACACGTACGCTAACCCTTAATCGTTGTCGTACCCTAAACTGTACCCTAATCCCTCCCGATTCCCTAACCCTACCCCTAACCCGAATCCTAACCCTGACCCTCACCCCAAGCCTTACCCTCACCCGTGCCCTAATCTTAACCAGGACACTAACACTAACCCTTGCCCTCACACGAACGCTAACCCTTAAGCACTGTCGTACCCTAAGCTGTACCCTAATCCCTCTGCATTCCTTAACCCTAACCCTAACCCGAATCCTAACCCTGACCCTCACCCGAAGCCTTACCCTCACCCGTGCCCTAATCTTAACCAGGACACCAACACTAACTCGTGCCCTCACACGTACGCTAAACCTTAAGCGTTGTCGTACCCTAAATTGTACCCTAATCCCTCCCCATTCCTTAACCCTAACCCTAACCCCATCCCTAAACCTGACCCACTTCCGATGCCCTACCCTAACCAATGCCCTAATCTTAACCAGTACACAAACACTAACTCATGCCCTCAAACGTACGCTAACCCTTAAGCATTGTCGTACCCTATCCTGTACCCTAATCCCTCCCCTTTCCCTAACCCTAACCCTAAGCGAAACCCTGAACGTGACCCTTTTCCGAGGCCTTACCCTCATCGGTGCCGTTGTCTTAACCAGTACACCAACACTAACTCGTGACATCACACTTACGCTAACCCTTAAGCATTGTCGTACCCTAACCTGTACCCTAATCCCTCTCCATTCCCTAACCCTAACCCTAACCCGAATCCTAACCCTGACCCTCACCCGAAGCCTTACCCTCACCCGTGCCCTAATCTTAACCAGGACACCAAGACTAACTCGTGCCCTCAAACGTACGCTAACACTAATCCGCAGCGGTACCCTAACCTGTACCCTAATCCCTCTCCATTCCCTAACCCTAACCCTAACCTGAAACCTAACCATGACACTCACCCGAAACTTTACCCTCACCCGTGTCCTAATTTTAACCAGTACATCAACACTAACCCATGCCCTCTAACGTAGGCCAACCCTAAGCCATTGCCGTACCCTAACCTGTACCCTAATCATTCCCCATTCCCTAACCCTAACCCTAACCCGAACCCTTAACGTGACCCTCTTCCGAGGCCTTACCGTCACCCGTGCCCTAATCGTAAGCAGTACACTAACACTAACTAGTGACCTCACACGTACGCTAAACCTTAAGCGTTGTGGTACCCTAAACTGTGCCTTAATATCTCCCCATTCCCTAACCCTAACCCTAACCCGAATCCTAACCCTGACCCTCACCCGAAGCCTTACCCTCACCCGTGCCCTAATCTTAACCAGGACACTAACACTAACCCTTGCCCTCACACGAACGCTAACCCTTAAGCACTGTCGTACCCTAAGCTGTACCCTAATCCCTCTACATTCCTTAACCCTAACCCTAACCCGAATCCTAACCCTGACCCTCACCCTAAGCCTTACCCTCACCCGTGCCCTAATCTTAACCAGGACACCAACTCTAACTCATGCCCTCACACTTACGCTAAACCTTAAGCGTTGTCGTACCCTAAATTGTACCCTAATCCCTCCCCATTCCTTAACCCTAACACTAACCCCATCCCTAAACCTGACCCACTTCCGATGCCCTACCCTAACCAATGCCCTAAGCTTAACCAGTACACAAACACTAACTCATGCCCTCAAACATACGCTAACCCTTAAGCATTGTCGTACCCTATCCTGTACCCTAATCCCTCCCCATTCCCTAACCCTAACCCTAAGCGAAACCCTGAACGTGACCCTTTTCCGAGGCCTTACCCTCATCGGTGCCGTTGTCTTAACCAGTACACCAACACTAACTCGTGCCCTCACACTTACGCTAACCCTTAAGCATTGTCGTACCCTAACCTGTACCCGAATCCCTCTCCATTCCCTAACCCTAACCCTAACCCAATCCTAACCCTGACCCTCACCCGAAGCCTTACCCTCACCCGTGCCCTAATCTTAACCAGAACACCAAGACTAACTCGTGCCTTTAAACGTACGCTAACACTAAACCGCAGCGGTACCCTAACCTGTACCCTAATCCCTCCCCATTCCCTAAACCTAACCCTAACCTGAAACCTAACCATGACACTCACCCGAAACTTTACCCTCACCCGTGTCCTAATTTTAAGCAGTACATCAACACTAACCCTTGCCCTCTAACGTACGCCAACCCTAAGCCATTGCCGTACCCTAACCTGTACCCTAATCAATCCCCATTCCCTAATCCTAACCCTAACCCTAACCCTTAACGTGACCCTCTTCCGAGGCCTTACCCTCACCCGTGCCCTAATCGTAAGCAGTACACTAACACTAACGAGTGACCTCACACGTACGCTAAACCTTAAGCGTTGTGGTAACCTAAACTGTGCCCTAATATCTCCCCATTCCCTAACCCTAACCCTAACCCAAATTCTATCCCTGACCCTCACCCGAAACCTTACCCTCACCCGTGCCCTAATCTTAACCAGGACACCAACACTAACTTGTGCCCTCACACGTACGCTAACCCTTAATAGTTGTCGTACCCTAAGCTGTACCCTAGTCCCTCCCCATTCCCTAACCCTAACCCTAACCCGAATCCTAACCCTGACCCTCACCCGAAGCCTTAACCTCACCCGTGCCCTAATCTTAACCAGGACACTAACACTAACCCTTGCCCTCACACGAACGCTAACCCTTAAGCACTGTCGTACCCTAAGCTGTACCCTAATCCCTCTGCATTCCTTAACCCTAACCCTAACCCGAATCCTAACCCTGACCCTCACCCGAAGCCTTACCCTCACCCGTGCCCTAATCTTAACCAGGACACCAACACTAACTCGTGCCCTCACACGTACGCTAAACCTTAAGCGTTGTCGTACCCTAAATTGTACCCTAATCCCTCCCCATTCCTTAACCCTAACCCTAACCCCATCCCTAAACCTGACCCACTTCCGATGCCCTACCCTAACCAATGCCCTAATCTTAACCAGTACACAAACACTAACTAATGCCCTCAAACGTACGCTAACCCTTAAGCATTTTCGTACCCTATCCTGTACCCTAATCCCTCGCCATTCCCTAACCCTAACCCTAAGCGAAACCCTGAACGTGACCCTTTTCCGAGGCCTTACCCTCATCGGTGCCGTTGTCTTAACCAGTACACCAACACTAACTCGTGCCCTCACACTTATGCTAACCCTTAAGCATTCTCGTACCCTAACCTGTACCCTAATCCCTCTCCATTCCCTAACCCTAACCCCAACCCGAATCCTAACCCTGACCCTCACCCGAAGCTTTACCCTCAACCGTGCCCTAATCTTAACCAGGACACCAACACTAACTCGTGCCCTCAAACGTACGCTAACACTAAACCGCAGCGGTACCCTAACCTGTACCCTAATCCCTCCCCATTCCCTAACCCTAACCCTAACCTGAAACCTAACCATGACACTCACCCGAAACTTTACCCTCACCCGTGTCCTAATTTTAACCAGTACATCAACACTAACCCATGCCGTCTAACGTACGCCAACCCTAAGCCATTGCCGTACCCTAACCTGTACCCTAATCAATCCCCATTCCCCAACCCTAACCCTAACCCTAACCCTTAACGTGACCCTCCTCCGAGGCCTTACCCCCACCCGTGCCCTAATCTTAACCAGGACACCAACACTAACTCGTGCCCTCACACGTACGCTAAACCTTAAGCGTTGTCGTACCCTAAATTGTACCCTAATCCCTCCCCATTCCTTAACCCTAACCCTAACCCCATCCCTAAACCTGACCCACTTCCGATGCCCTACCCTAACCAATGCCCTAATCTTAACCAGTACACAAACACTAACTCATGCCCTCAAACGTACGCTAACCCTTAAGCATTGTCGTACCCTATCCTGTACCTTAATCCCTCCCCATTCCCTAACCCTAACCCTAAGCGAAACCCTGAACGTGACCCTTTTCCGAGGCCTTACCCTCATCGGTGCCGTTGTCTTAACCAGTACACCAACACTAACTCGTGCCCTCACACTTACGCTAACCCTTAAGCATTGTCGTACCCTAACCTATACCCTAATCCCTCTCCATTCCCTAACCCTAACCCTAACCCGAATCCTAACCCTGACCCTCACCCGAAGCCTTACCCTCACCCGTGCCCTAATCTTAACCAGGACACCAAGACTAACTCGTGCCCTCAAACGTACGCTAACACTAAACCGCAGCGGTACCCTTACCTGTACCCTAATCCCTCTCCATTCCCTAGCCCTAACCCTAACCTGAAACCTAAACATGACACTCACCCGAAACTTTACCCTCACCCGTGTCCTAAATTTAACCAGTACATCAACACTAACCCATGCCCTCTAACGTACGCCAACCCTAAGCCATTGCCGTACCCTAACCTGTACCCTAATCATTCCCCATTCCCTAACCCTAACCGTAACCCGAACCCTTAACGTGACCCTCTTCCGAGGCCTTACCCTCACCCGTGCCCTAATCGTAAGCAGTACACTAACACTTACTAGTGACCTCACACGTACGCTAAACCTTAAGAGTTGTGGTACCCTAAACTGTGCCCTAATATCTCCCCATTCCCTAACCCTAACCCTAACCCGAAATCTATCCCTGACCCTCACCCGAAACCTTACCCTCAACCATGCCCTAATCTTAAACAGAATACCAACACTAACTCGTGCCCTCACACGTACGCTAACCCTTAATCGTTGTCGTACCCTAAACTGTACCCTAATCCCTCCCCATTCCCTAACCCTAACCATAACCCGAACCCTAACCCTGACCCTCACCTGAAGCCTTACCCTCACCCGTGCCCTAATCTTAACCAGGACACTAACACTAAACCTTGCCCTCTCACGAACGCTAACCCTTAAGCACTGTCGTACACTAAGCTGTACCCTAATCCCTCTGCATTCCTTAACTCTAACCCTAACCCGAATCCTAACCCTGACCCTCACCCAAAGCCTTACCCTCACCCGTGCCCTAATCTTAACCAGGACACCAAAACTAACTCGTGCCCTCACACTTAAGCTAAGCCTTAAGCGTTGTCGTACCCTAAATTGTACCCTAATCCCTCCCCATTCCTTAACCCTAACCCTAACCCCATCCCTAAACCTGACCCACATCCGATGCCCTACCCTAACCAATGTCCTAATCTTAACCAGTACACAAACACTAACTCATGCCCTCAAACGTACGCTAACCCTTAAGCATTGTCGTAGCCTATCCTGTACCCTAATCCCTCCCCATTCCCTAACCCTAACCCTAAGCGAAACCCTGAACGTGACCCTCTTCCGAGGCCTTACCCCCACCCGTGCCCTAATCTTAACCAGGACACCAACACTAACTCGTGCCCTCACACGTACGCTAAACCTTAAGCGTTGTCGTACCCTAAATTGTACCCTAATCCCTCCCCATTCCTTAACCCTAACCCTAAACCCATCCCTAAACCTGACCCACATCCGTGCCCTACCCTAACGAATGCCCTAATCTTAACCAGTAAACAAACACTAAGTCATGCCCTCAAACATACGCTAACCCTTAAGCATTGTCGTACCCTATCCTGTACCTTAATCCCTCCCCATTCCCTAACCCTAACCCTAAGCGAAACCCTGAACGTGACCCTCTTCCGAGGCCTTACCCCCACCCGTGCCCTAATCTTAACCAGGACACCAACACTAACTCATGCCCTCAAACGTACGCTAACCCTTAAGCATTGTCGTACCCTATCCTGTACCTTAATCCCTACCCATTCCCTAACCCTAACCCTAAGCGAAACCCTGAACGTGACCCTTTTCCGAGGCCTTACCCTCATCGGTGCCGTTGTCTTAAGCAGTACACCAACACTAACTCGTGCCCTCACACTTACGCTAACCCTTAAGCATTGTCGTACCCTAACCTATACCCTAATCCCTCTCCATTCCCTAACCCTAACCCTAACCCGAATCCTAACCCTGACCCTCACCCGAAGCCTTATCCTCACCCGTGCCCTAATCTTAACCAGGACACCAAGACTAACTCGTGCCCTCAAACGTACGCTAACACTAAACCGCAGCGGTACCCTAACCTGTACCCTAATCCCTCTCCATTCCCTAACCCTAACCATAACCTGAAACCTAACCATGACACTCACCCGAAACTTTACCCTCACCCGTATCCTAATTTTAACCAGTACATCAACACTAACCCATGCCCTGTAACGTACGCCAACCCTAAGCCATTGCCATAACCTAACCTGTACCCTAATCAATCCCCATTCCCTAACTCTAACCATAACCCTAACCCTTAACGTGACCCTCTTCCGAGGCCTTACCCTCACCCGTGCCCTAATCGTAAGCAGTACACTAACACTAACTAGTGACCTCACACGTACGCTAAACCTTAAGCGTTGTGGTACCCTAAACTGTGCCTTAATATCTCCCCATTCCCTAACCCTAACCCTAACCCGAATCCTAACCCTGACCCTCACCCGAAGCCTTACCCTCACCCGTGCCCTAATCTTGACCAGGACACTAACACTAACCCTTGCCCTCACACGAACGCTAACCCTTAAGCACTGTCGTACCCTAAGCTGTACCCTAATCCCTCTACATTCCTTAACCCTAACCCTAACCCGAATCCTAACCCTGACCCTCACCCTAAGCCTTACCCTCACCCGTGCCCTAATCTTAACCAGGACACCAACTCTAACTCGTGCCCTCACACTTACGCTAAACCTTAAGCGTTGTCGTACCCTAAATTGTACCCTAATCCCTCCCCATTCCTTAACCCTAACCCTAACCCCATCCCTAAACCTGACCCACTTCCGATGCCCTACCCTAACCAATGCCCTAAGCTTAACCAGTACACAAACACTAACTCATGCCCTCAAACGTACGCTAACCCTTAAGCATTGTCGTACCCTATCCTGTACCCTAATCCCTCCCCATTCCCTAACCCTAACCCTAAGCGAAACCCTGAACGTGACCCTTTTCCGAGGCCTTACCCTCATCGGTGCCGTTGTCTTAACCAGTACACCAACACTAACTCGTGACCTCACACTTACGCTAACCCTTAAGCATTGTCGTACCCTAACCTGTACCCTAATCCCTCTCCATTCCCTAACCCTAACCCTAACCCGAATCCTAACCCTGACCCTCACCCGAAGCCTTACCCTCACCCGTGCCCTAATCTTAACCAGGACACCAAGACTAACTCGTGCCTTCAAACATACGCTAACACTAAACCGCAGCGGTACCCTAACCTGTACCCTAATCCCTCTCCATTCCCTAGCCCTAACCCTAACCTGAAACCTAAACATGACACTCAACCGAAACTTTACCCTCACCCGTGTCTTAATTTTAACCAGTACATCAACACTAACCCATGCCCTCTAACGTACGCCAACCCTAAGCCATTGCAGTACCCTAACCTGTACCCTAATCATTCCCCATTCCCTAACCCTAACCCTAACCCGAACCCTTAACGTGACCCTCTTCCGAGGCCTTACCGTCACCCGTGCCCTAATCGTAAGCAGTACACTAACACTAACTAGTGACCTCACACGTACGCTAAACCTTAAGCGTTGTGGTACCCTAAACTGTGCCTTAATATCTCCCCATTCCCTAACCCTAACCCTAACCCGAATCCTAACCCTGACCCTCACCCGAAGCCTTACCCTCACCCGTGCCCTAATCTTAACCAGGACACTAACACTAACCCTTGCCCTCACACGAACGCTAACCCTTAAGCACTGTCGTACCCTAAGCTGTACCCTAATCCCTCTACATTCCTTAACCCTAACCCTAACCCGAATCCTAACCCTGACCCTCACCCTAAGCCTTACCCTCACCCGTGCCCTAATCTTAACCAGGACACCAACTCTAACTCGTGCCCTCACACTTACGCTAAACCTTAAGCGTTGTCGTACCCTAAATTGTACCCTAATCCCTCCCCATTCCTTAACCCTAACCCTAACCCCATCCCTAAACCTTACCCACTTCCGATGCCCTACCCTAACCAATGCCCTAAGCTTAACCAGTACACAAACACTAACTCATGCCCTCAAACGTACGCTAACCCTTAAGCATTGTCGTACCCTATCCTGTACCCTAATCCCTCCCCATTCCCTAACTCTAACCCTAAGCGAAACCCTGAACGTGACCCTTTTCCGAGGCCTTACCCTCATCGCTGCCGTTGTCTTAACCAGTACACCAACACTAACTTGTGCCCTCACACTTACGCTAACACTTAAGCATTGTCGTACCCTAACCTGTACCCGAATCCCTCTCCATTCCCTAACCCTAACCCTAACCCAATCCTAACCCTGACCCTCACCCGAAGCCTTACCCTCACCCGTGCCCTAATCTTAACCAGGACACCAAGACTAACTCGTGCCTTTAAACGTACGCTAACACTAAACCGCAGCGGTACCCTAACCTGTACCCTAATCCCTCCCCATTCCCTAACCCTAACCCTAACCTGAAACCTAACCATGACACTCACCCGAAACTTTACCCTCACCCGTGTCCTAATTTTAAGCAGTACATCAACACTAACCCATGCCCTCTAACGTACGCCAACCCTAAGCCATTGCCGTACACTAAACTGTACCCTAATCAATCCCCATTCCCTAATCCTAACCCTAACCCTAACCCTTAACGTGACCCTCTTCCGAGGCCTTACCCTCACCCGTGCCCTAATCGTAAGCAGTACACTAACACTAACGAGTGACCTCACACGTACGCTAAACCTTAAGCGTTGTGGTAACCTAAACTGTGCCCTAATATCTCCCCATTCCCTAACCCTAACCCTAACCCAAAATCTATCCCTGACCCTCACCCGAAACCTTACCCTCACCCGTGCCCTAATCTTAACCAGGACACCAACACTAACTTGTGCCCTCACACGTACGCTAACCCTTAATAGTTGTCATACCCTAAACTGTACCCTAGTCCCTCCCCATTCCCTAACCCTAACCCTAACCCGAATCCTAACCCTGACCCTCACCCGAAGCCTTACCCTCACCCGTGCCCTAATCTTAACCAGGACACTAACACTAACCCTTGCCCTCACACGAACGCTAACCCTTAAGCACTGTCGTACCCTAAGCTGTACCCTAATCCCTCTGCATTCCTTAACCCTAACCCTAACCCGAATCCTAACCCTGACCCTCACCCGAAGCCTTACCCTCACCCGTGCCCTAATCTTAACCAGGACACCAACACTAACTCGTGCCCTCACACGTAGGCTAAACCTTAAGCGTTGTCGTACCCTAAATTGTACCCTAATCCCTCCCCATTCCCTAACCCTAACCATAACCCGAACCCTAACCCTGACCCTCACCTGAAGCCTTACCCTCACCCGTGCCCTAATCTTAACCAGGACACCAAAACTAACTCGTGCCCTCACACGTAAGCTAAGCCTTAAGCGTTGTCGTACCCTAAATTGTACCCTAATCCCTCCCCATTCCTTAACCCTAACCCTAACCCCATCCCTAAACCTGACCCACATCCGATGCCCTACCCTAACCAATGCCCTAATCTTAACCAGTACACAAACACTAACTCATGCCCTCAAACGTACGCTAACCCTTAAGCATTGTCGTAGCCTATCCTGTACCCTAATCCCTCCCCATTCCCTAACCCTAACCGTAAGCGAAACCCTGAACGTGACCCTTTTCCGAGGCCTTACCCTCATCGTTGCCGTTGTCTTAAGCAGTACACCAACACTAACTCGTGCCCTCACACTTACGTTAACCCTTAAGCTTTATCGTACCCTAACCTGTACCCTAATCCCTCTCCATTCCCTAACCCTAACCCTAACCCGAATCCTAACCCTGACCCTCACCCGAAGCCTTACCCTCACCCGTGCTCTAATCTTAACCAGGACACCAAGACTTACTCGTGCCCTCAAACATACGCTAACACTAAACCGCAGCGGTAGCCTAACCTGTACCCTAATCCCTCTCCATTCCCTAACACTAACCCTAACCTGAAACCTAACCATGACACTCACCCGAAACTTTACCCTCACCCGTGTCCTAATTTTAACTAGTACATCAACACTAACCCAAGCCCTCTAACGTATGTCAACCCTAAGCCATTGCCGTACCCTAACCTGTACCCTAATCAATCCCCATTCCCTAACCCTAACCCTAACCCTAACCCTTAACGTGACCCTCTTCCGAGGCCTTACCCCCACCCGTGCCCTAATCTTAACCAGGACACCAACACTAACTCGTGCCCTCACACGTACGCTAAACCTTAAGCTTTGTCGTACCCTAAATTGTACCCTAATCCCTCCCCATTCCTTAACCCTAACCCTAACCCCATCCCTAAACATGACCCACTTCCGATGCCCTACCCTAACGAATGCCCTAATCTTAACCAGTAAACAAACACTAACTCATGCCCTCAAACGTACGCTAACCCTTAAGCATATTCGTACCCTATCCTGTACCTTAATCCCTCCCCATTCCCTAACCCTAACCCTAAGCGAAACCCTGAACGTGACCCTTTTCCGAGGCCTTACCCTCATCGGTGCCGTTGTCTTAAGCAGTACACCAACACTAACTCGTGCCCTCACACTTACGCTAACCCTTAAGCATTGTCGTACCCTAACCTATACCCTAATCCCTCTCCATTCCCTAACCCTAACCCTAACCCGAATCCTAACCCTGACCCTCACCCGAAGCCTTACCCTCACCCGTGCCCTAATCTTAACCAGGACACCAAGACTAACTCGTGCCCTCAAACGTACGCTAACACTAAACCGCAGCGGTACCCTAACCTGTACCCTAATCCCTCTCCATTCCCTAACCCTAACCATAACCTGAAACCTAACCATGACACTCACCCGAAACTTTACCCTCACCCGTATCCTAATTTTAACCAGTACATCAACACTAACCCATGCCCTCTAACGTACGCCAACCCTAAGCCATTGCCATAACCTAACCTGTACCCTAATCAATCCCCATTCCTAACCCTAACCATAACCCTAACCCTTAACGTGACCCTCTTCCGAGGCCTTACCCTCACCCGTGCCCTAATCGTAAGCAGTACACTAACACTAACTAGTGACCTCACACGTACGCTAAACCTTAAGCGTTTTGGTACCCTAAACTGTGCCCTAATATCTCCCCATTCCCTAACCCTAACCCTAACCCGAATTCTATCCCTGACCCTCACCCGAAACCTTACCCTCACCCGTGCCCTAATCTTAACCAGGAAACCAACACTAACTTGTGCCCTCACACGTACGCTAACCCTTAATCGTTCTCGTACCCTAAACTATACCCTAATCCCTCCCCATTCCCTATCCCTAACCCTAACCCTAACCCTAAACTATACCCTACTCCCTCCCCATTCCCTAACCCTAACCCTAACCCGAATCCTAACCCTGACCCTAACCCGAAGCCTTACCCTCACCCGTGCCCTAATCTTAACCAGGACACCAACACTAACTCGTGCCATCACACGTACGCTAAACCTTAAGCGTTGTCGTACCCTAAATTGTACCCTAATCCCTCCCCATTCCTTAACCCTAATCCTAACCCCATCCCTAAACCTGACCCACTTCCGATGCCCTACCCTAACCAATGCCTTAATCTTAACCAGTACACAAACACTAACTCATGCCCTCAAACGTACGCTAACCCTTAAGCATTGTCGTACCCTATCCTGTACCCTAATCCCTCCCCATTCCCTAACTCTAACCCTAAGCGAAACCCTGAACGTGACCCTTTTCCGAGGCCTTAACCTCATCGGTGCCGTTGTCTTAACCAGTACACCAACACTAACTCGTGACCTCACACTTACGCTAACCCTTAAGCATTGTCGTACCCTAACCTGTACCCTAATCCCTCTCCATTCCCTAACCCTAACCCTAACCCGAATCCTAACCCTGACCCTCACCCGAAGCGTTACCCTCACCCGTGCCCTAATCTTAACCAGGACACTAACACTAACCCTTGTCCTCACACGAACGCTAACCCTTAAGCACTGTCGTACCCTAAGCTGTACCCTAATCCCTCTGCATTCCTTAACCCTAACCCTAACCCTGACCCTCACCCGAAGCCTTACCCTCACCCGTGCCCTAATCTTAACCAGGACACCAACACTAACTCGTGCCCTCACACGTACGCTAAACCTTAAGCGTTGTCGTACCCTAAATTGTACCCTAATCCCTCCCCATTCCTTAACCCTAACCCTAACCCCATCCCTAAACCTGACCCACTTCCGATGCCCTACCCTAACCAATGCCCTAATCTTAACCAGTACACAAACACTAACTCATGCCCTCAAACGTACGCTAACCCTTAAGCATTGTCTTACCCTATCCTGTACCCTAATCCCTCCCCATTCCCTAACCCTAACTCTAAGCGAAACCCTGAACGTGACCCTTTTCCGAGGCCTTACCCTCATCGGTGCCGTTGTCTTAACCAGTACACCAACACTAACTCGTGACCTCACACTTACGCTAACCCTTAAGCATTGTCGTACCCTAACCTGTACCCTAATCCCTCTCCATTCCCTAGCCCTAACCCTAACCTGAAACCTAACCATGACACTCACCCGAAACTTTACCCTCACCCGTGTCCTAATTTTAACCAGTACATCAACACTAACCCATGCCCTCTAACGTACGCCAACCCTAAGCCATTGCCGTACCCTAACCTGTACCCTAATCATTCCCCATTCCCTAACCCTAACCCTAACCCGAACCCTTAACGTGACCCTCTTCCGAGGCCTTACCGTCACCCGTGCCCTAATCGTAAGCAGTACACTAACACTAACTAGTGACCTCACACGTACGCTAAACCTTAAGCGTTGTGGTACCCTAAACTGTGCCTTAATATCTCCCCATTCCCTAACCCTAACCCTAACCCGAATCCTAACCCTGACCCTCACCCGAAGCCTTACCCTCACCCGTTCCCTAATCTTAACCAGGACACTAACACTAACCCTTGCCCTCACACGAACGTTAACCCTTAAGCACTGTCGTACCCTAAGCTGTACCCTAATCCCTCTGCATTCCTTAACCCTAACACTAACCCGAATCCTAACCCTGACCCTCACCCGAAGCCTTACCCTCACCCGTGCCCTAATCTTAACCAGGACACCAACACTAACTCGTGCCATCACACGTACGCTAAACCTTAAGCGTTGTCGTACCCTAAATTGTACCCTAATCCCTCCCCATTCCTTAACCCTAATCCTAACCCCATCCCTAAACCTGACCCACTTCCGATGCCCTACCCTAACCAATGCCTTAATCTTAACCAGTACACAAACACTAACTCATGCCCTCAAACGTACGCTAACCCTTAAGCATTGTCGTACCCTAACCTGTACCCTAATCCCTCTCCATTCCCTAACCCTAACCCTAACCCGAATCCTAACCCTGACCCTCACCCGAAGCGTTACCCTCACCCGTGCCCTAATCTTAACCAGGACACCAAGACTAACTCGTGCCCTCAAACGTACGCTAACACTAAACCGCAGCGGTACCCTAACCTGTACCCTAATCCCTCTCCATTCCCTAGCCCTAACCCTCAACTGAATCCTAACCATGACACTCACCCGAAACTTTACCCTCACCCGTGTCCTAATTTTAACCAGTACATCAACACTAACCCATGCCCTCTAACGTACGCCAACCCTAAGCCATTGCCGTACCCTAACCTGTACCCTAATCATTCCCCATTCCCTAACCCTAACCCTAACCCGAACCCTTAACGTGACCCTCTACCTAGGCCTTACCCTCACCCGTGCCCTAATCGTAAGCAGTACACTAACACTAACTAGTGACCTCACACGTACGCTAAACCTTAAGAGTTGTGGTACCCTAAACTGTGCCCTAATATCTCCCAATTCCCTAACCCTAGCCCTAACCCGAATTCTATCCCTGACCCACACCCGAAACCTTACCCTCACCCGTGCCCTAATCTTAAACAGAACACCAACACTAACTCGTGCCCTCACACGTACGCTAACCATTAATCGTTGTCGTACCCTAAACTGTACCCTAATCCCTCCCCATTCCCTAATCCTAACCCTAACCCGAACCCTAACCCTGACCCTCACTTGAAGCCTTACCCTCACCCGTGCCCTGATCTTAACCAGGACACTAACACTAACCCTTGCCCTCTCACGAACGCTAACCCTTAAGCACTGTCGTCCCCTAAGCTGTACCCTAATCCCTCTGCATTCCTTATCCCTAACCCTAACCCGAATCCTAACCCTGACCCTCACCCGAAGCCTTACCCTCACCCGTGCCCTAATCTTAACCAGGACACCAACACTAAGTCGTGCCCTCACACGTACGCTAAACCTTAAGCGTTGTCGTACCCTAAATTGTACCCTAATCCCTCCCCATTCCTTAACCCTAACCCTAACCCCATCCCTAAACCTGACCCACATCCGATGTCCTACCCTAACCAATGCCCTAAACTTAACCAGTACACAAACACTAACTCATGCCCTCAAACGTACGCTAACCCTTAAGCATTGTCGTACCCTATCCTGTACCCTAATCCCTCCCCATTCCCTAACCCTAACCCTAAGCGAAACCCTGAACGTGACCCTTTTCCGAGGCCTTACCCTCATCGTTGCCGTTGTCTTAAGCAGTACACCAACACTAACTCGTGCCCTCACACTTACGCTAACCCTTAAGCATTATCGTACCCTAACCTGTACCCTAATCCCTCTCCATTCCCTAACCTTAACCCTAACATGAATCCTAACCCTGACCCTCACCCGAAGCCTTACCTTCACCCGTGCCCTAATCTTAACCAGGACACCAAAACTAACTCGTGCCCTCAAACATACGCTAACACTAAACCTCAGCGGTACCCTAACCTGTACCCTAATCCCTCTACATTCCCTAACCCTAACCCTAACCTGAAACCTAACCATGACACTCACCCGAAACATTACCCTCACCCGTGTCCTAATTTTAACCAGTACATCAACACTAACCCATGCCCTCTAACGTATGTCAACCCTAAACCTTTGCCGTACCCTAACCTGTACCCTAATCAATCCCCATTCCCTAACCGTAACCCTAACCCTAACCCTTAACGTGACCCTCTTCCGAGGCCTTACCCTCACCCGTGCCCTAATCGTAAGCAGTACACTAACACTAACTAGTGACCTCACACGTACGCCAAACCTTAAGAGATGTGGTACCCTAAACTGTGCCCTAATATCTCCCCATTCCCTAACCCTAACCCTAACCCGAATTCTATCCCTGACCCTCACCCGAAACCTTACCCTCACCCATGCCCTAATCTTAACCAGGAAACCAACACTAACTTGTGCCCTCACACGTACGCTAACCCTTAATCGTTGTCGTACCCTAAACTATACCCTAATCCCTCCCCATTCCCTAACCCTAACCCTAACCCTAACCCTAAACTGTACCCTAATCCTTCCCCATTCCCTAACCCTAACCCTAACCCGAATCCTAACCCTGACCCTCACCCGAAGCCTTACCTTCACCTGTGCCCTAATCTTAACCAGGACACTAACACTAACCCTTGCCCTCACACGAACGCTAACCCTTAAGCACTGTCGTACACTAAGCTGTACCCTAATCCCTCTGCATTCCTTAACCCTAACCCTAACCCGAATCCAAACCCTGACCCTCACCCGAAGCCTTACCCTCACCCGTGCCCTAATCTTAACCAGGACACCAACACTAACTCGTGCCCTCACACGTACGCTAAACCTTAAGCGTTGTCGTACCCTAAATTGTACCCCAATCGCTCCCCATTCCTTAACCCTAACCCTAACCCCATCCCTAAACCTGACCCACTTCCGATGCCCTACCCTAACCAATGCCCTAATCTTAACCAGTACACAAACACTAACTCATGCCCTCAAACATATGCTAACCCTTAAGCATTGTCATACCCTATCCTGTACCCTAATCCCTCCCCATTCCCTAACACTAACCCTAAGCGAAACCCTGAACGTGACCCTTTTCCGAGGCCTTACACTCATCGGTGCCGTTGTCTTAACCAGTACACCAACACGAACTCGTGCCCTCACACTTACGCTAACCCTTAAGCATTGTCGTACCCTAACCTGTACCCTAATCCCTCTCCATTCCCTAACCCTAACCCTAACCCGAATCCTAACCCTGACACTCACCCGAAGCCTTACCCTCAACCATGTCCTAATCTTAACCAGGACACCAAGACTAACTCGTGCCCTCAAACGTACGCTAACACTAAACCGCAGCGGTACACTAACCTGTACCCTAATCCCTCCCCATTCCCTAAGCCTAACCCTAAACTGAAACCTAACCATGACACTCACCCGAAACTTTACCCTCACCCGTGTCCTAATTTTAACCAGTACATCAACACTAACCCATGCCCTCTAAAGTACGCCAACCCTAAGCCATTGCCGTACCCTAACCTGTACCCTAATCAATCCCCATTCCCTAACCCTAACCCTAACCCTAACCCTTAACGTGACCCTCTTCCGAGGCCTTACCCTCACCCGTGCCCTAATCGTAAGCAGTACACTAACACTAACTAGTGACCTCACACGTACGCTAAACCTTAAGCATTGTGGTACCCTAAACTGTGCCCTAATACCTCCCCATTCCCTAACCCTAACCCTAAACCGAATTCTATCCCTGACCCTCACCCGAAACCTTACCCTCACCCGTGCCCTTATCTTAACCAGGACACCAACACTAACTCGTGCCCTCACACGTACGCTAACCCTTAATAGTTGTCGTACCCTAAACTGTACCCTAATCCCTCCGCATTCCCTAACCCTAACCCTAACCCGAATCTTAACCCTGACCCTCACCCAAAGCCTAACCCTCACCCGTGCCCTAATCTTAACCAAGACACTAACACTAACCCTTGCCCTCACACGAACGTTAACCCTTAAACACTGTCGTACCCTAAGCTGTACCCTAATCCCTCTGCCTTCCTTAACCCTAACCCTAACCCGAATCCTAACCCTGACCCTCACCCGAGTCCTTACCCTCGCCCGTGACCTAATCTTAACCAGGACACCAACACTAACTCGTGCCCTCACACGTACGCTAAACCTTAAGCGTTGTCGTACCCTAAATTTTACCCTAATCCCTCCCCATTCCTTAACCCTAACCCTAACCCCATCCCTAAACCTGACCCACTTCCGATGCCCTACCCTAACCAATGCCCTAATCTTAACCAGTACACAAACACTAACTCATGCCCTCAAACGTACGCTAACCCTTAAGCATTGTCGTACCCTATCCTGTACCCTAATCCCTCCCCATTCCCTAAACCTAACCCTAAGCGAAACCCTGAACGTGACCCTTTTCCGAGGCCTTTCCCTCATCGGTGCCGTTGTCTTAATCAGTACACCAACACTAACTCGTGCCCTCACACTTACGCTAACCCTTAAGCATTGTCGTACCCTAACCTGTACCCTAATCTCTCTCCATTCCCTAAAACTAACCCTATCCCGAATCCTAACCCTGACCCTCACCCGAAGCCTTACCCTCACCCGTGCCCTAATCTTAACCAGGACACCAACACTAACTCGTGCCCTCAAACGTACGCTAACACTAAACCGCAGCGGTACCCTAACCTGTACCCTAATCCCTCTCCATTCCCTAACCCTAACCCTAACCTGAAACCTAACCATGACACTCACCCGAAACTTTACCCTCACCCGTGTCCTAATTTTAACCAGTACATCAACACTAACCCATGCCGTCTAACGTACGCCAACCTTAAGCCATTGCCGTACCCTAACCTGTACCCTAATCAATCCCAATTCCCTAACCCTAACCCTAACCCTAACCCTTAACGTGACCCTCTTCCGAGGCCTTACCCTCACCCGTGCCCTAATCGTAAGCAGTACACTAACACTAACTAGTGACCTCACACGTACGCTAAACCTTAAGCGTAGTGGTACCCTAAACTGTGTCCTAATATCTCCCCATTTCCTAACCCTAACCCTAACCCGAATTCTATCCCTGACCGTCACCCGAAACCTTACCCTCACCCGTGCCCTAATCTTAACCAGGAAACCAACGCTAACTTGTGCCCTCACACGTACGCTAACCCTTAATCGTTGTCGTACCCTAAACTATACCCTAATCCCTCCCCATTCCCTAACCCTAACCCTAACCCTAACCCGAATCCTAACCCTGACCCTCACCCGAAGCCTTACCCTCACTCGTGCCCTAATCTTAGCCAGGACACTAACACTAACCCTTGCCCTCACACGAACGCTAACCCTTAAGCACTGTCGTACCCTAAGCTGTACCCTAATCCCTCTGCATTCCTTAACCCTAACCCTAACCCGAATCCTAACGCTGACCCTCACCCGAAGCCTTACCCTCACCCATGCCCTAATCTTAACCAGGACACCAACACTAACTCGTGCCCTCACACGTACGCTAAACCTTAAGCGTTGTCGTACCCTAAATTGTACCCTAATCCCTCCCCATTCCTTAACCCTAATCCTAACCCCATCCCTAAACCTGACCCACTTCCGATGCCCTACCCTAACCAATGCCCTAATCTTAACCAGTACACAAACACTAACTCATGCCCTCAAACATATGCTAACCCTTAAGCATTGTTATACCCTATCCTGTACCCTAATCCCTCCCCATTCCCTAACCCTAACTCTAAGCGAAACCCTGAACGTGACCCTTTTCCGAGGCCTTACCCTCATCGGTGCCGTTGTCTTAACCAGTACACCAACACGAACTCGTGCCCTCACACTTACGCTAACCCTTAAGCATTGTCGTACCCTAACCTGTACCCTAATCCCTCTCCATTCCCTAACCCTAACCCTAACCCGAATTCTATCCCTGACCCTCACCCGAAACCTTACCCTCACCCGTGCCCTAATCTTAACCAGGACACCAACACTAACATATGCCCTCACACGTACGCTAAACCTTAATCGTTGTCGTACCCTAAACTGTACCCTCATCCCTCCCCACTCCCTAACCATAACCCTAACCCGAATCCTAACCCTGACCCTCACCTGAAGCCTTACCCTCACCCGTGCCCTAATCTTAACCAGGACACTAACACTAACCCTTGCCCTCACACGAACGCTAAACCTTAAGTACTGTCGTACCCTAAGCTGTACCCTAATCCCTCTGCATTCCTTAACCCTAACCCTCACCCGAATCCTAACCCTGACCCTCACCCGAAGCCTTACCCTCACCCGTGCCCTAATCTTAACCAGGACACCAACACTAACTCGTGCCCTCACACGTACGCTAAACCTTAAGCGTTGTCGTACCCTAAATTGTACCCTAATCCCTCCGCATTCCTTAAACCTAACCCTAACCCCATCCCTAAATCTGACCCACTTCCGATGCCCTACCCTAACCAATGCCCTAATCTTAACCAGGACACAAACACTAACTCATGCCCTCAAACGTACGCTAACCCTTAAGCATTGTCGTACCCTATCCTGTACCCTAATCCCTCCCCATTCCCTAACCCTAACCCTAAGCGAAACCCTGAACGTGACCCTTTTCCGAGGCCTTACCCTCATCGGTGCCGTTGTCTTAACCAGTACACCAACACTAACTCGTGCCCTCACACTTACGCTAACCCTTAAGCATTGTCGTACCCTAACCTGTACCCTAATCCCTCTCCATTCCCTAACCCTAACCCTAACCCGAATCCTAACCCTGACCCTCACCCGAAGCCTTACCCTCACCCGTGCCCTAATCTTAACCAGGACACCAAGACTAACTCGTGCCCTCAAACGTACGCTAACACTAAACCGCAGCGGTACCCTAACCTGTACCCTAATCCCTCTCCATTCCCTAACCCTAACCCTAACCTGAAACCTAACCATGACACTCACCCGAAACTTTACCCTCACCCGTGTCCTAATTTTAACCAGTACATCAACACTAACCCATGCCCTCTAACGTACGCCAACCCTAAGCCATTGCCGTACCCTAACCTGTACCCTAATCAATCCCCATTCCCTAACCCTAACCCTAACCCTAACCCTTAACGTGACCCTCTTCCGAGGCCTTACCCTCACCCGTGCCCTAATCGTAAGCAGTACACTAACACTAACTAGTGACCTCACACGTACGCTAAACCTTAAGCGTTGTGGTACCCTAAACTGTGCCCTAATATCTCCCCATTCCCTAACCCTAACCCTAACACGAATTCTATCCCTGACCCTCACCCGAAACCTTACCCTCACCCGTGCCCTAATCTTAACCAGGACACCAACACTAACTTGTGCCCTCACACGTACGCTAACCCTTAATCGTTGTCGTACCCTAAACTGTGCCCTAATATCTCCCTATTCCCTAACCCTAACCCTAAACCGAATTCTATCCTGGACCCTCACCCGAAACCTTACCCTCACTCGTGCCCTAATCTTAACCAGGACACTAACACTAACCCTTGCCCTCACACGAACGCTAACCCTTAAGCACTGTCGTACCCTAAGCTGTACCCTAATCCCTCTGCATTCCTTAACCCTAACCCTAACCCGAATCCTAACCCTGACCCTCACCCGAAGCCTTACCCTCACCCGTGCCCTAATCTTAACCAGGACACCAACACTAACGCGTGCCCTCACACGTACGCTAAACCTTAAGCGTTGTCGTACCCTAAATTGTACCCGTTTCTCTCCCCATTCCTTAACCCTAACCCTAACCCCATCCCTAAACATGATCCACTTCCGATGCCCTACCCTAACGAATGCCCTAATCTTAACCAGTACACAAACACTAACTCATGCCCTCAAACGTACGCTAACCCTTAAGCATTGTCGTACCCTATCCTGTACCTTAATCCCTCCCCATTCACTAACCCTAACCCTAACCCTAAGCGAAACCCTGAACGTGACCCTTTTCCGAGGCCTTACCCTCATCGGTGCCGTTGTCTTAACCAGTGCACCAACACTAACTCGTGCCCTCACACTTACGCTAACCCTTAAGCATTGTCGTATCCTAACCTATACCCTAATCCCTCTCCATTCCCTAACCCTAACCCTAACCATAACCTGAAACCTAACCATGACACTCACCCGAAACTTTACCCTCACCCGTATCCTAATTTTAACCAGTAAATCAACACTAACCGATGCCCTCTAACGTACGCCAACCCTAAGCCATTGCCATACCCTAACCCGTACCCTAATCAATCCCCATTCCCTAACCCTAACCATAACCCTAACCCTTAACGTGACCCTCTTCCGAGGCCTTACCCTCACCCGTGTCCTAATCGTAAGCAGTACACTAACACTAATTAGTGACCTCACACGTACGCTAAACCTTAAGCGTTGTGGTACCCTAAACTGTGCCCTAATATCTCACCATTCCCTAACCCTAACCCTAACCCGAATTGTATCCCTGACCCTCACCCGAAACCTTACCCTCACCCGTGCCCTAATCTTAACCAGGACACCAACATTAACTTGTGCCCTCACACGTACGCTAACCTTTAACAGTTGTCGTACCCTAAACTGTACCCTAGTCCCTCCCCATTCCCTAACCCTAACCCTAACCCGAATCCTAACCCTGACCCTCACCCGAAGCCTTACCCTCACCCGTGCCCTAATCATAACCAGGACACTAACACTAACCCTTGCCCTCACACGAACGCTAACCCTTAAGCACTGTCGTACCCTAAGCTGTACCCTAATCCCTCTCCATTCCTTAACCCTAACCCTAACCCGAATCCTAACCCTGACCCTCACCCGAAGCCTTACCCTCACCCGTGCCCTAATCTTAACCAGGACACCAACACTAACTCGTGCCCTCACACGTACGCTAAACCTTAAGCGTTGTCGTACCCTAAATTGTACCCTAATCCCTCCCCATTCCTTAACCCTAACCCTAACCCCATCCCTAAACCTGACCCACTTCCGATGCCCTACCCTAACCAATGCCCTAATCTTAACCAGTACACAAACACTAACTCATGCCCTCAAACGTACGCTAACCCTTAAGCATTGTCGTACCCTATCCTGTACCCTAATCCCTCCCCATTCCCTAACCCTAACCCTAAGTGAAACCCTGAACGTGACCCTTTTCCGAGGCCTTACCCTCATCGGTGCCGTTGTCTTAACCAGTACACCAACACTAACTCGTTCCCTCACATTTACGCTAACCCTTAAGCATTGCCATACCCTAACCTGTACCCTAATCCCTCTCCATTCCCTAACCCTAACCCTAACCCGAATCCTAAACCTGACCCTCACCCGAAGCCTTACCCTCACCCGTGCCCTAATCTTAACCAGGACACCAAGACTAACTCGTGCCCTCAAACGTACGCTAACACTAAACCGCAGCGGTACCCTAACCTGTACCCTAATACCTCCCCATTCCTTAACCCTAAACCTAACCTGAAACCTAAACATGACACTCACCCGAAACTTTACCCTCACCCGTGTCCTAATTTTAAGCAGTACATCAACACTAACCCATGCCCTCTAACGTACGCCAACCCTAAGCCATTGCCGTACCATAACCTGTACCCTAATCAATCCCCATTCCCTAATCCTAACCCTAACCCTAACCCTTAACGTGACCCTCTTCCGAGGCCTTACCCTCACCCGTGCCTTAATCGTAAGCAGTACACTAACACTAACTAGTGACCTCACACGTACGCTAAACCTTAAGCGTTGTGGTAACCTAAACTGTGCCCTAATATCTCCCCATTCCCTAACCCTAACCCTAACCCGAATTCTATCCCTGACCCTCACCCGAAACCTTACCCTCACCCGTGCCCTAATCTTAACCAGGACACCAACACTAACTCGTGCCCTCACACGTACGCTAAACCTTAAGCGTTGTCGTACCCTAAATTGTACCCTAATCCCTCCCCATTCCTTAACCCTAATCCTAAGCCCATCCCTAAACCTGACCCACTTCCGATGCCCTACCCTAACCAATGCCCTAATCTTAACCAGTACACAAACACTAACTCATGCCCTCAAACATATGCTAACCCTTAAGCATTGTCATACCCTATCCTGTACCCTAATTCCTCCCCATTCCCTAACCCTAACCCTAAGCGAAACCCTGAACGTGACCCTTTTCCGAGGCCTTACCCTCATCGGTGCCGTTGTCTTAACCAGTACACCAACACGAACTCGTGCCCTCACACTTACGCTAACCCTTAAGCATTGTCGTACCCTAACCTGTACCCTAATCCCTCTCCATTCCCTAACCCTAACCCTAACCCGAATCCTAACCCTGACACTCACCCGAAGCCTTACCCTCACCCGTATCCTAATCTTAACCAGGACACCAAGACTAACTTGTGCCCTCAAACGTACGCTAACACTAAACCGCAGCGGTACACTAACCTGTACCCTAATCCCTCCCCATTCCCTAAGCCTAACCCTAAACTGAAACCTAACCATGACACTCACACGAAACTTTACCCTCACCCGTGTCCTAATTTTAACCAGTACATCAACACTAACCCATGCCCTCTAACGTACGCCAACCCTAAGCCATTGCCGTACCCTAACCTGTACCCTAATCAATCCCCATTCCCTATCCCTAACCCTAACCCTAACCCTTAACGAGACCCTCTTCCGAGGCCTTACCCTCACCCGTGCCCTAATCGTAAGCAGTACACTAACACTAACTAGTGACCTCACACGTACGCTAAACCTTAAGCGTTGTGGTACCCTAAACTGTGCCCTAATATCTCCCTATTCCCTAACCCTAACCCTAAACCGAATTCTATCCCGGACCCTCACCCGAAACCTTACCCTCACCCGTGCCCTAATCTTAACCAAGACACTAACCCTAACCCTTGCCCTCACACGAACGTTAACCCTTAAACACTGTCGTACCCTAAGCTGTACCCTAATCCCTCTGCATTCCTTAACCCTAACCCTAACCTGAATCCTAACCCTGACCCTCACCCGAGGCCTTACCCTCACCCGTGCCCTAATCTTAACCAGGACACCAACACTAAATCATGCCCTCACACGTACGCTAAACCTTAAGCGTTGTCGTACCCTAAATTGTACCCTAATCCCTCCCCATTCCTTAACCCTAACCCTAACCCCATCCCTAAACCTGACCCACTTCCGATGCCCTACCCTAACCAATGCCCTAATCTTAACCAGTACACAAACACTAACTCATGCCCTCAAACGTACGCTAACCCTTAAGCATTGTCGTACCCTATCCTGTACCCTAATCCCTCCCCATTCCCTAACCCTAACCCTAAGCGAAACCCTGAACGTGACCCTTTTCCGAGGCCTTACCCTCATCGGTGCCGTTGTCTTAACCAGTACACCAACACTAACTCATGCCCTCACACTTACGCTAACCCTTAAGCATTGTCGTACCCTAACCTGTACCCTAATCCCTCTCCATTCCCTAACCCTAACCCTAACCCGAATCCTAACCCTGACCCTCACCCGAAGCCTTACCCTCACCCGTGCCCTAATCTTAACCAGGACACCAAGACTAACTCGTGCCCTCACACGTACGCTAACACTAAACCGCAGCGGTACCCTAACCTGTACCCTAATTCTTCTCCATTCCCTAACCCTAACCCTAACCTGAAACCTAACCATGACACTCACCCGAAACTTTACCCTCACCCGTGTCCTAATTTTAACCAGTACATCAACACTAACCCATGCCCTCTAACGTACGCCAACCCTAAGCCATTGCCGTACCCTAAACTGTACCCTAATCAATCCCCATTAACTAACCCTAACCCTAACCCTAACCCTTAACGTGACCCTCTTCCGAGGCCTTACCCTCACCCGTGCCCTAATCGTAATCAGTACACTAACACTAACTAGTGACCTCACACATACGCTAAACCTTAAGCGTTGTGGTGCCCTAAACTGTGCCCTAATATCTCCCCATTCCCTAACCCTAACCCTAACCCGAATTCTATCCCTGACCCTCACCGGAAACCTTACCCTCACCCGTGCCCTAATCTTAACAAGGACACCAACACTAACTCGTGCCCTCACACGTACGCTAACCCTTAATCGTTGTCGTACCCTAAACTGTACCCTAATCCCTCCCCATTCCCTAACCCTAACCCTAACCCGAATCCTAACCCTGACCCTCACCTGAAGCCTTACCCTCACCCGTGCCCTAATCTTAACCAGGACACTAACACTAACCCTTGCCCTCACACGATCGCTAACCCTTAAGCACTGTCGTACCCTAAGCTGTACCCTAATCCCTCTGCATTCCTTAACCCTAACCCTAACCCGAATCCTAACCCTGACCCTCACCCGAAGCCTTACCCTCACCCGTGCCCTAATCTTAACCAGGACACCAACACTAACGCGTGCCCTCACACGTACGCTAAACCTTAAGCGTTGTCGTACCCTAAATTGTACCCTAATCCCTCCCCATTCCTTAACCCTAACCCTAACCCCATCCCTAAACCTGACCCACTTCCGATGCCCTACCCTAACCAATGCCCTAATCTTAACCAGTACACAAACACTAACTCATGCCCTCAAACGTACGCTAACCCTTAAGCATTGTCGTACCCTATCCTGTACCCTAATCCCTCCCCATTCCCTAACCCTAACCCTAAGCGAAACCCTGAACGTGACCCTTTTCCGAGGCCTTACCCACATCGGTGCCGTTGTCTTAACCACTACACCAACACTAACTCGTGCCCTCACACTTACGCTAACCCTTAAGCATTGTCGTACCCTAACCTGTACCCTAATCCCTCTCCATTCCGTAACCCTAAACCTAACCCGAATCCTAACCCTGACCCTCACCCGAAGCCTTACCCTCACCGTGCCCTAATCTTAACCAGGACACCAAGACTAACTCGTGCCCTCAAACGTACGCTAACATTAAACCGCAGCGGTACCCTAACCTATAAACTAATTCCTCTCCATTCCCTAACCCTAACCCTAACCATAACCTGAAACCTAACCATGACACTCACCCGAAACTTTACCCTCACCCGTATCCTAATTTTAACCAGTACATCAACACTAACCGATGCCCTCTAACGTACGCCAACCCTAAGCCATTGCCATACCCTAACCTGTACCCTAATCAATCCCCATTCCCTAACCCTAACCATAACCCTAACCCTTAACGTGACCCTCTTCCGAGGCCTTACCCTCACCCGTGCCCTAATCGTAAGCAGTACACTAACACTAACTAGTGACCTCACACGTACGCTAAACCTTAAGCGTTGTGGTACCCTAAACTGTGCCCTAATATCTCACCATTCCCTAACCCTAACTCTAACCCGAATTGTATCCCTGACCCTCACCCGAAACCTTACCCTCACCCGTGCCCTAATCTTAACCAGGACACCAACACTAACTTGTGCCCTCACACGTACGCTAACCTTTAACAGTTGTCGTACCCTAAACTGTACCCTAGTCCCTCCCCATTCCCTAACCCTAACCCTAACCCGAATCCTAACCCTGACCCTCACCCGAAGCCTTACCCTCACCCGTGCCCTAATCTTAACCAGGACACTAACACTAACCCTTGCCCTCACACGAACGCTAACCCTTAAGCACTGTCGTACCCTAAGCTGTACCCTAATCCCTCTCCATTCCTTAACCCTAACCCTAACCCGAATCCTAACCCTGACCCTCACCCGAAGCCTTACCCTCACCCGTGCCCTAATCTTAACCAGGACACCAACACTAACTCGTGCCCTCACACGTACGCTAAACCTTAAGCGTTGTCGTACCCTAAATTGTACCCTAATCCCTCCCCATTCCTTAACCCTAACCCTAACCCCATCCCTAAACCTGACCCACTTCCGATGCCCTACCCTAACCAATGCCCTAATCTTAACCAGTACACAAACACTAACTCATGCCCTCAAACGTACGCTAACCCTTAAGCATTGTCGTACCTTATCCTGTACCCTAATCCCTCCCCATTCCCTAACCCTAACCCTAAGTGAAACCCTGAACGTGACCCTTTTCCGAGGCCTTACCCTCATCGGTGCCGTTGTCTTAACCAGTACACCAACACTAACTCGTTCCCTCACATTTACGCTAACCCTTAAGCATTGCCATACCCTAACCTGTACCCTAATCCCTCTCCATTCCCTAACCCTAACCCTAACCCGAATCCTAACCCTGACCCTCACCCGAAGCCTTACCCTCACCCGTGCCCTAATCTTAACCAGGACACCAAGACTAACTCGTGCCCTCAAACGTACGCTAACACTAAACCGCAGCGGTACCCTAACCTGTACCCTAATCCCTCCCCATTCCCTAACCCTAAACCTAACCTGAAACCTAAACATGACACTCACCCGAAACTTTACCCTCACCCGTGTCCTAATTTTAAGCAGTACATCAACACTAACCCATGCCCTCTAACGTACGCCAACCCTAAGCCATTGCCGTACCATAACCTGTACCCTAATCAATCCCCATTCCCTAATCCTAACCCTAACCCTAACCCTTAACGTGACCCTCTTCCGAGGCCTTACCCTCACCCGTGCCTTAATCGTAAGCAGTACACTAACACTAACTAGTGACCTCACACGTACGCTAAACCTTAAGCGTTGTGGTAACCTAAACTGTGCCCTAATATCTCCCCATTCCCTAACCCTAACCCTAACCCGAATTCTATCCCTGACCCTCACCCGAAACCTTACCCTCACCCGTGCCCTAATCTTAACCAGGACACCAACACTAACTCGTGCCCTCACACGTACGCTAAACCTTAAGCGTTGTCGTACCCTAAATTGTACCCTAATCCCTCCCCATTCCTTAACCCTAATCCTAACCCCATCCCTAAACCTGACCCACTTCCGATGCCCTACCCTAACCAATGCCCTAATCTTAACCAGTACACAAACACTAACTCATGCCCTCAAACATATGCTAACCCTTAAGCACTGTCATACCCTATCCTGTACCCTAATTCCTCCCCATTCCCTAACCCTAACCCTAAGCGAAACCCTGAACGTGACCCTTTTCCGAGGCCTTACCCTCATCGGTGCCGTTGTCTTAACCAGTACACCAACACGAACTCGTGCCCTCACACTTACGCTAACCCTTAAGCATTGTCGTACCCTAACCTGTACCCTAATCCCTCTCCATTCCCTAACCCTAACCCTAACCCGAATCCTAACCCTGACACTCACCCGAAGCCTTACCCTCACCCGTATCCTAATCTTAACCAGGACACCAAGACTAACTTGTGCCCTCAAACGTACGCTAACACTAAACCGCAGCGGTACACTAACCTGTACCCTAATCCCTCCCCATTCCCTAAGCCTAACCCTAAACTGAAACCTAACCATGACACTCACACGAAACTTTACCCTCACCCGTGTCCTAATTTTAACCAGTACATCAACACTAACCCATGCCCTCTAACGTACGCCAACCCTAAGCCATTGCCGTACCCTAACCTGTACCCTAATCAATCCCCATTCCCTATCCCTAACCCTAACCCTAACCCTTAACGAGACCCTCTTCCGAGGCCTTACCCTCACCCGTGCCCTAATCGTAAGCAGTACACTAACACTAACTAGTGACCTCACACGTACGCTAAACCTTAAGAGTTGTGGTACCCTAAACTGTGCCCTAATATCTCCCTATTCCCTAACCCTAACCCTAAACCGAATTCTATCCCGGACCCTCACCCGAAACCTTACCCTCACCCGTGCCCTAATCTTAACCAAGACACTAACCCTAACCCTTGCCCTCACACGATCGCTAACCCTTAAGCACTGTCGTACCCTAAGCTGTACCCTAATCCCTCTGCATTCCTTAACCCTAACCCTAACCTGAATCCTAACCCTGACCCTCACCCGAGGCCTTACCCTCACCCGTGCCCTAATCTTAACCAGGACACCAACACTAAATCGTGCCCTCACACGTACGCTAAACCTTAAGCGTTGTCGTACCCTAAATTGTACCCTAATCCCTCCCCATTCCTTAACCCTAACCCTAACCCCATCCCTAAACCTGACCCACTTCCGATGCCCTACCCTAACCAATGCCCTAATCTTAACCAGTACACAAACACTAACTCATGCCCTCAAACGTACGCTAACCCTTAAGCATTGTCGTACCCTATCCTGTACCCTAATCCCTCCCCATTCCCTAACCCTAACCCTAAGCGAAACCCTGAACGTGACCCTTTTCCGAGGCCTTACCCTCATCGGTGCCGTTGTCTTAACCAGTACACCAACACTAACTCATGCCCTCACACTTACGCTAACCCTTAAGCATTGTCGTACCCTAACCTGTACCCTAATCCCTCTCCATTCCCTAACCCTAACCCTAACCCGAATCCTAACCCTGACCCTCACCCGAAGCCTTACCCTCACCCGTGCCCTAATCTTAACCAGGACACCAAGACTAACTCGTGCCCTCACACGTACGCTAACACTAAACCGCAGCGGTACCGTAACCTCTACCCTAATTCTTCTCCATTCCCTAACCCTAACCCTAACCTGAAACCTAACCATGACACTCACCCGAAACTTTACCCTCACCCGTGTCCTAATTTTAACCAGTACATCAACACTAACCCATGCCCTCTAACGTACGCCAACCCTAAGCCATTGCCGTACCCTAAACTGTACCCTAATCAATCCCCATTAACTAACCCTAACCCTAACCCTAACCCTTAACGTGACCCTCTTCCGAGGCCTTACCCTCACCCGTGCCCTAATCGTAATCAGTACACTAACACTAACTAGTGACCTCACACATACGCTAAACCTTAAGCGTTGTGGTGCCCTAAACTGTGCCCTAATATCTCCCCATTCCCTAACCCTAACCCGAACCCGAATTCTATCCCTGACCCTCACCGGAAACCTTACCCTCACCCGTGCCCTAATCTTAACAAGGACACCAACACCAACTCGTGCCCTCACACGTACGCTAACCCTTAATCGTTGTCGTACCCTAAACTGTACCCTAATCCCTCTGCATTCCTTAACCCTAACCCTAACCCGAATCCTAACCCTGACACTCACCCGAAGCCTTACCCTCACCCGTGCCCTAATCTTAACCAGGACACCAACACTAACGCGTGCCCTCACACGTACGCTAAACCTTAAGCGTTGTCGTACCCTAAATTGTACCCTAATCCCTCCCCATTCCTTAACCCTAACCCTAACCCCATCCCTAAACCTGACCCACTTCCGATGCCCTACCCTAACCAATGCCCTAATCTTAACCAGTACACAAACACTAACTCATGCCCTCAAACGTACGCTAACCCTTAAGCATTGTCGTACCCTATCCTGTACCCTAATCCCTCCCCATTCCCTAACCCTAACCCTAAGCGAAACCCTGAACGTGACCCTTTTCCGAGGCCTTACCCACATCGGTGCCGTTGTCTTAACCACTACACCAACACTAACTCGTGCCCTCACACTTACGCTAACCCTTAAGCATTGTCGTACCCTAACCTGTACCCTAATCCCTCTCCATTCTGTAACCCTAACCCTAACCCGAATCCTAACCCTGACCCTCACCCGAAGCCTTACCCTCACCCGTGCCCTAATCTTAACCAGGACACCAAGACTAACTCGTGCCCTCAAACGTACGCTAACATTAAACCGCAGCGGTACCCTAACCTGTACCTTAATTCCTCTCCATTCCCTAACCCTAACCCTAACCTGAAACCTAACCATGACACTCACCCGAAACTTTACCCTCACCCGTGTCCTAATTTTAACCAGTACATCAACACTAAACCATACCCTCTAACGTACGCCAACCCTAAGCGATTGCCGTACCCTAACCTGTACCCTAATCAATCCCCATTCCCTAACCCTAACCCTAACCCTAACCCTTAACGTGACCCTCTTCCGAGGCCTTACCCTCACCCGTGCCTTAATCGTAAGCAGTACACTAACACTAACTAGTGACCTCACACGTACGCTAAACCTTAAGCGTTGTGGTAACCTAAACTGTGCCCTAATATCTCCCCATTCCCTAACCCTAACCCTAACCCGAATTCTATCCCTGACCCTCACCCGAAACCTTACCCTCACCCGTGCCCTAAACTTAAACAGGACACCAACACTAACTCGTGCCCTCACACGTACGCTAACTCTCAATCGTTGTCGTACCCTAAACTGTACCCTAATCCCTTCCCATTCCCTAACCCTAACCCTAATCCGAATCCTAACCCTGACCCTCACCTGAAGCCTTACCCTCACCCGTGCCCTAATCTTAACCAGGACACTAAAACTAACCCTTGCCCTCACACGAACGCTAACCCTTAAGCAATGTCGTACACTAAGCTGTACCCTAATCCCTCTGCATTTCTTAACCCTAACCCTAACCCGAATCCCAACCCTGACCCTCACCCGAAGCCTTACCCTCACCCGTGACCTAATCTTAACCAGGACACCAACACTAACTCGTGCCCTCACACGTACGCTAAACCTTAAGCGTTGTCGTACCCTAAATTGTACCCTAATCCCTCCCCATTCCTTAGCCCTAACCCTAACCCCATCCCTAAACCTGATCCACTTCCGATGCCCTACCCTAACGAATGCCCTAATCTTAACCAGTACACAAACACTAACTCATGCCCTCAAACGTACGCTAACCCTTAAACATTGTCGTACCCTATCCTGTACCTTAATCCCTCCCCATTCACTAACCCTAACCCTAACCCTAAGCGAAACCCTGAACGTGACCCTTTTCCGAGGCCTTCCCCTCATCGGTGCCGTTGTCTTAACCAGTGCACCAACACTAACTCGTGCCCTCACACTTACGCTAACCCTTAAGCATTGTCGTATCCTAACCTATACCCTAATCCCTCTCCATTCCCTAACCCTAACCCTAACCATAACCTGAAACCTAACCATGACACTCACCCGAAACTTTACCCTCACCCGTATCCTAATTTTAACCAGTACATCAACACTAACCGATGCCCTCTAACGTACGCCAACCCTAAGCCATTGCCATACCCTAACCTGTACCCTAATCAATCCCCATTCCCTAACCCTAACCATAACCCTAACCCTTAACGTGACCCTCTTCCGAGGCCTTACCCTCACCCGTGCCCTAATCGTAAGCAGTACACTAACACTAACTAGTGACCTCACACGTACGCTAAACCTTAAGCGTTGTGGTACCCTAAACTGTGCCCTAATATCTCACCATTCCCTAACCCTAACCCTAACCCGAATTGTATCCCTGACCCTCACCCGAAACCTTACCCTCACCCGTGCCCTAATCTTAACCAGGACACCAACACTAACTTGTGCCCTCACACGTACGCTAACCTTTAACAGTTGTCGTACCCTAAACTGTACCCTAGTCCCTCCCCATTCCCTAACCCTAACCCTAACCCGAATCCTAACCCTGACCCTCACCCGAAGCCTTAACCTCACCCGTGCCCTAATCTTAACCAGGACACTAACACTAACCCTTGCCCTCACACGAACGCTAACCCTTAAGCACTGTCGTACCCTAAGCTGTACCCTAATCCCTCTCCATTCCTTAACCCTAACCCTAACCCGAATCCTAACCCTGACCCTCACCCGAAGCCTTACCCTCACCCGTGCCCTAATCTTAACCAGGACACCAACACTAACTCGTGCCCTCACACGTACGCTAAACCTTAAGCGTTGTCGTACCCTAAATTGTACCCTAATCCCTCCCCATTCCTTAACCCTAACCCTAACCCCATCCCTAAACCTGACCCACTTCCGATGCCCTACCCTAACCAATGCCCTAATCTTAACCAGTACACAAACACTAACTCATGCCCTCAAACATATGCTAACCCTTAAGCATTGTCATACCCTATCCTGTACCCTAATTCCTCCCCATTCCCTAACCCTAACCCTAAGCGAAACCCTGAACGTGACCCTTTTCCGAGTCCTTACCCTCATCGGTGCCGTTGTCTTAACCAGTACACCAACACGAACTCGTGCCCTCACACTTACGCTAACCCTTAAGCATTGTCGTACCCTAACCTGTACCCTAATCCCTCTCCATTCCCTAATCCTAACCCTAACCCGAATCCTAACCCTGACACTCACCCGAAGCCTTACCCTCACCCGTATCCTAATCTTAACCAGGACACCAAGACTAACTTGTGCCCTCAAACGTACGCTAACACTAAACCGCAGCGGTACACTAACCTGTACCCTAATCCCTCCCCATTCCCTAAGCCTAACCCTAAACTGAAACCTAACCATGACACTCACACGAAACTTTACCCTCACCCGTGTCCTAATTTTAACCAGTACATCAACACTAACCCATGCCCTCTAACGTACGCCAACCCTAAGCCATTGCCGTACCCTAACCTGTACCCTAATCAATCCCCATTCCCTATCCCTAACCCTAACCCTTAACGAGACCCTCTTCCGAGGCCTTACCCTCACCCGTGATCTAATCATAAGCAGTACACTAACACTAACTAGTGACCTCACACGTACGCTAAACCTTAAGTGTTGTGGTACCCTAAACTGTGCCCTAATATCTCCCTATTCCCTAACCCTAACCCTAAACCGAATTCTATCCCGGACCCTCACCCGAAACCTTACCCTCACCCGTGCCCTAATCTTAACCAAGACACTAACCCTAACCCTTGCCCTCACACGAACGTTAACCCTTAAACACTGTCGTACCCTAAGCTGTACCCTAATCCCTCTGCATTCCTTAACCCTAACCCTAACCTGAATCCTAACCCTGACCCTCACCCGAGGCCTTACCCTCACCCGTGCCCTAATCTTAACCAGGACACCAACACTAAATCGTGCCCTCACACGTACGCTAAACCTTAAGCGTTGTCGTACCCTAAATTGTACCCTAATCCCTCCCCATTCCTTAACCCTAACCCTAACCCCATCCCTAAACCTGACCCACTTCCGATGCCCTACCCTAACCAATGCCCCAATCTTAACCAGTACACAAACACTAACTCATGCCCTCAAACGTACGCTAACCCTTAAGCATTGTCATACCCTATCCTGTACCCTAATCCCTCCCCATTCCCTAACCCTAACCCTAAGCGAAACCCTGAACGTGACCCTTTTCCGAGGCCTTACCCTCATCGGTGCCGTTGTCTTAACCAGTACACCAACACTAACTCATGCCCTCACACTTACGCTAACCCTTAAGCATTGTCGTACCCTAACCTGTACCCTAATCCCTCTCCATTCCCTAACCCTAACCCTAACCCGAATCCTAACCCTGACCCTCACCCGAAGCCTTACCCTCACCCGTGCCCTAATCTTAACCAGGACACCAAGACTAACTCGTGCCCTCACACGTACGCTAACACTAAACCGCAGCGGTACCCTAACCTGTACCCTAATTCTTCTCCATTCCCTAACCCTAACCCTAACCTGAAACCTAACCATGACACTCGCCCGAAACTTTACCCTCACCCGTGTCCTAATTTTAACCAGTACATCAACACTAACCCATGCCCTCTAACGTACGCCAACCCTAAGCCATTGCCGTACCCTAAACTGTACCCTAATCAATCCCCATTAACTAACCCTAACCCTAACCCTAACCCTTAACGTGACCCTCTTCCGAGGCCTTACCCTCACCCGTGCCCTAATCGTAATCAGTACACTAACACTAACTAGTGACCTCACACATACGCTAAACCTTAAGCGTTGTGGTGCCCTAAACTGTGCCCTAATATCTCCCCATTCCCTAACCCTAACCCTAACCCGAATTCTATCCCTGACCCTCACCGGAAACCTTACCCTCACCCGTGCCCTAATCTTAACAAGGACACCAACACTAACTCGTGCCCTCACACGTACGCTAACCCTTAATCGTTGTCGTACCCTAAACTGTACCCTAATCCCTCCCCATTCCCTAACCCTAACCCTAACCCGAATCCTAACCCTGACCCTCACCTGAAGCCTTACCCTCACCCGTGCCCTAATCTTAACCAGGACACTAACACTAACCCTTGCCCTCACACGAACGCTAACCCTTAAGCACTGTCGTACCCTAAGCTGTACCCTAATCCCTCTGCATTCCTTAACCCTAACCCTAACCCGAATCCTAACCCTGACCCTCACCCGAAGCCTTACCCTCACCCGTGCCCTAATCTTAACCAGGACACCAACACTAACGCGTGCCCTCACACGTACGCTAAACCTTAAGCGTTGTCGTACCCTAAATTGTACCCTAATCCCTCCCCATTCCTTAACCCTAACCCTAACCCCATCCCTAAACCTGACCCAGTTCCGATGCCCTACCCTAACCAATGCCCTAATCTTAACCAGTACACAAACACTAACTCATGCCCTCAAACGTACGCTAACCCTTAAGCATTGTCGTACCCTATCCTGTACCCTAATCCCTCCCCATTCCCTAACCCTAACCCTAAGCGAAACCCTGAACGTGACCCTTTTCTGAGGCCTTACCCACATCGGTGCCGTTGTCTTAACCACTACACCAACACTAACTCGTGCCCTCACACTTACGCTAACCCTTAAGCATTGTCGTACCCTAACCTGTACCCTAATCCCTCTCCATTCTGTAACCCTAACCCTAACCGGAATCCTAACCCTGACCCTCACCCGAAGCCTTACCCTCACCCGTGCCCTAATCTTAACCAGGACACCAAGACTAACTCGTGCCCTCAAACGTACGCTAACACTAAACCGCAGCGGTACCCTAACCTGTACCCTAATTCCTCTCCATTCCCTAACCCTAACCCTAACCTGAAACCTAACCATGACACTCACCCGAAACTTTACCCTCACCCGTGTCCTAATTTTAACCAGTACATCAACACTAAACCATACCCTCTAACGTACGCCAACCCTAAGCGATTGCCGTACCCTAACCTGTACCCTAATCAATCCCCATTCCCTAACCCTAACCCTAACCCTAACCCTTAACGTGACCCTCTTCCGAGGCCTTACCCTCACCCGTGCCTTAATCGTAAGCAGTACACTAACACTAACTAGTGACCTCACACGTACGCTAAACCTTAAGCGTTGTGGTAACCTAAACTGTGCCCTAATATCTCCCCATTCCCTAACCCTAACCCTAACCCGAATTCTATCCCTGACCCTCACCCGAAACCTTACCCTCACCCGTGCCCTAATCTTAAACAGGACACCAACACTAACTCGTGCCCTCACACGTACGCTAAACCTTAAGCGTTGTCGTACCCTAAATTGTACCCTAATCCCTCCCCATTCCTTAACAATAATCCTAACCCCATCCCTAAACCTGACCCACTTCCGATGCCCTACCCTAACCAATGCCCTAATCTTAACCAGTACACAAACACTAACTCATGCCCTCAAACATATGCTAACCCTTAAGCATTGTCATACCCTATCCTGTACCCTAATTCCTCCGCATTCCCTAACCCTAACCCTAAGCGAAACCCTGAACGTGACCCTTTTCCGAGGCCTTACCCTCATCGGTGCCGTTGTCTTAACCAGTACACCAACACTAACTCGTGCCCTCACACTTACGCTAACCCTTAAGCATTGTCGTACCCTAACCTGTACCCTAATCCCTCTCCATTCCCTAACCCTAACCCTAACCCGAATCCTAACCCTGACACTCACCCGAAGCCTTACCCTCACCCGTATCCTAATCTTAACCAGGACACCAAGACTAACTTGTGCCCTCAAACGTACGCTAACACTAAACCGCAGCGGTACACTAACCTGTACCCTAATCCCTCCCCATTCCCTAAGCCTAACCCTAAACTGAAACCTAACCATGACACTCACACGAAACTTTACCCTCACCCGTGTCCTAATTTTAACCAGTACATCAACACTAACCCATGCCCTCTAACGTACGCCAACCCTAAGCCATTGCCGTACACTAACCTGTACCCTAATCAATCCCCATTCCCTATCCCTAACCCTAACCCTAACCCTTAACGAGACCCTCTTCCGAGGCCTTACCCTCACCCGTGCCCTAATCGTAAGCAGTACACTAACACTAACTAGTGACCTCACACGTACGCTAAACCTTAAGCGTTGTGGTACCCTAAACTGTGCCCTAATATCTCCCTATTCCCTAACCCTAACCCTAAACCGAATTCTATCCCGGACCCTCACCCGAAACCTTACCCTCACCCGTGCCCTAATCTTAACCAAGACACTAACCCTAACCCTTGCCCTCACACGAACGTTAACCCTTAAACACTGTCGTACCCTAAGCTGTACCCTAATCCCTCTGCATTCCTTAACCCTAACCCTAACCTGAATCCTAACCCTGACCCTCACCCGAGGCCTTACCCTCACCCGTGCCCTAATCTTAACCAGGACACCAACACTAAATCGTGCCCTCACACGTACGCTAAACCTTAAGCGTTGTCGTACCCTAAATTGTACCCTAATCCCTCCCCATTCCTTAACCCTAAACCTAACCCCATCCCTAAACCTGACCCACTTCCGATGCCCTACCCTAACCAATGCCCTAATCTTAACCAGTACACAAACACTAACTCATGCCCTCAAACGTACGCTAACCCTTAAGCATTGTCGTACCCTATCCTGTACCCTAATCCCTCCCCATTCCCTAACCCTAACCCTAAGCGAAACCCTGAACGTGACCCTTTTCCGAGGCCTTACCCTCATCGGTGCCGTTGTCTTAACCAGTACACCAACACTAACTCATGCCCTCACACTTACGCTAACCCTTAAGCATTGTCGTACCCTAACCTGTACCCTAATCCCTCTCCATTCCCTAACCCTAACCCTAACCCCAATCCTAACCCTGACCCTCACCCGAAGCCTTACCCTCACCCGTGCCCTAATCTTAACCAGGACACCAAGACTAACTCGTGCCCTCACACGTACGCTAACACTAAACCGCAGCGGTACCCTAACCTGTACCCTAATTCTTCTCCATTCCCTAACCCTAACCCTAACCTGAAACCTAACCATGACACTCACCCGAAACTTTACCCTCACCCGTGTCCTAATTTTAACCAGTACATCAACACTAACCCATGCCCTCTAACGTACGCCAACCCTAAGCCATTGCCGTACCCTAAACTGTACCCTAATCAATCCCCATTAACTAACCCTAACCCTAACCCTAACCCTTAACGTGACCCTCTTCCGAGGCCTTACCCTCACCCGTGCCCTAATCGTAATCAGTACACTAACACTAACTAGTGACCTCACACATACGCTAAACCTTAAGCGTTGTGGTGCCCTAAACTGTGCCCTAATATCTCCCCATTCCCTAACCCTAACCCTAACCCGAATTCTATCCCTGACCCTCACCGGAAACCTTACCCTCACCCGTGCCCTAATCTTAACAAGGACACCAACACTAACTCGTGCCCTCACACGTACGCTAACCCTTAATCGTTGTCGTACCCTAAACTGTACCCTAATCCCTCCCCATTCCCTAACCCTAACCCTAACCCGAATCCTAACCCTGACCCTCACCTGAAGCCTTACCCTCACCCGTGCCCTAATCTTAACCAGGACACTAACACTAACCCTTGCCCTCACACGAACGCTAACCCTTAAGCACTGTCGTACCCTAAGCTGTACCCTAATCTCTCTCCATTCCTTAACCCTAACCCTAACCCGAATCCTAACCCTGACCCTCACCCGAAGCCTTACCCTCACCCGTGCCCTAATCTTAACCAGGACACCAACACTAACGCGTGCCCTCACACGTACGCTAAACCTTAAGCGTTGTCGTACCCTAAATTGTACCCTAATCCCTCCCCATTCCTTAACCCTAACCCTAACCCCATCCCTAAACCTGACCCACTTCCGATGCCCTACCCTAACCAATGCCCTAATCTTAACCAGTACACAAACACTAACTCATGCCCTCAAACGTACGCTAACCCTTAAGCATTGTCGTACCCTATCCTGTACCCTAATCCCTCCCCATTCCCTAACCCTAACCCTAAGCGAAACCCTGAACGTGACCCTTTTCCGAGGCCTTACCCACATCGGTGCCGTTGTCTTAACCACTACACCAACACTAACTCGTGCCCTCACACTTACGCTAACCCTTAAGCATTGTCGTACCCTAACCTGTACCCTAATCCCTCTCCATTCTGTAACCCTAACCCTAACCCGAATCCTAACCCTGACCCTCACCCGAAGCCTTACCCTCACCCGTGCCCTAATCTTAACCAGGACACCAAGACTAACTCGTGCCCTCAAACGTACGCTAACATTAAACCGCAGCGGTACCCTAACCTGTACCCTAATTCCTCTCCATTCCCTAACCCTAACCCTAACCTGAAACCTAACCATGACACTCACCCGAAACTTTACCCTCACCCGTGTCCTAATTTTAACCAGTACATCAACACTAAACCATACCCTCTAACGTACGCCAACCCTAAGCGATTGCCGTACCCTAACCTGTACCCTAATCAATCCCCATTCCCTAACCCTAACCCTAACCCTAACCCTTAACGTGACCCTCTTCCGAGGCCTTACCCTCACCCGTGCCTTAATCGTAAGCAGTACACTAACACTAACTAGTGACCTCACACGTACGCTAAACCTTAAGCGTTGTGGTAACCTAAACTGTGCCCTAATATCTCCCCATTCCCTAACCCTAACCCTAACCCGAATTCTATCCCTGACCCTCACCCGAAACCTTACCCTCACCCGTGCCCTAATCTTAAACAGGACACCAACACTAACTCGTGCCCTCACACGTACGCTAACCCTCAATCGTTGTCGTACCCTAAACTGTACCCTAATCCCTTCCCATTCCCTAACCCTAACCATAATCCGAATCCTAACCCTGACCCTCACCTGAAGCCTTACCCTCACCCGTGCCCTAATCTTAACCAGGACACTAAAACTAACCCTTGCCCTCACACGAACGCTAACCCTTAAGCACTGTCGTACACTAAGCTGTACCCTAATCCCTCTGCATTTCTTAACCCTAACCCTAACCCGAATCCCAACCCTGACCCTCACCCGAAGCCTTACCCTCACCCGTGCCCTAATCTTAACCAGGACACCAACACTAACTCGTGCCCTCACACGTACGCTAAACCTTAAGCGTTGTCGTACCCTAAATTGTACCCTAATCCCTCCCCATTCCTTAACCCTAACCCTAACCCCATCCCTAAACCTGATCCACTTCCGATGCCCTACCCTAACGAATGCCCTAATCTTAACCAGTACACAAACACTAACTCATGCCCTCAAACGTACGCTAACCCTTAAGCATTGTCGTACCCTATCCTGTACCTTAATCCCTCCTAATTCACTAACCCTAACCCTAACCCTAAGCGAAACCCTGAACGTGACCCTTTTCCGAGGCCTTACCCTCATCGGTGCCGTTGTCTTAACCAGTGCACCAACACTAACTCGTGCCCTCACACTTACGCTAACCCTTAAGCATTGTCGTATCCTAACCTATACCCTAATCCCTCTCCATTCCCTAACCCTAACCCTAACCATAACCTGAAACCTAACCATGACACTCACCCGAAACTTTACCCTCACCCGTATCCTAATTTTAACCAGTACATCAACACTAACCGATGCCCTCTAACGTACGCCAACCCTAAGCCATTGCCATACCCTAACCTGTACCCTAATCACTCCCCATTCCCTAACCCTAAACCTAACCTGAAACCTAAACATGACACTCACCCGAAACTTTACCCTCACCCGTGTCCTAATTTTAAGCAGTACATCAACACTAACCCATGCCCTCTAACGTACGCCAACCCTATGCCATTGCCGTACCCTAACCTGTACCCTAATCAATCCCCATTCCCTAATCCGAACCCTAACCCTAACCCTTAACGTGACCCTCTTCCGAGGCCTTACCCTCACCCGTGCCCTAATCGTAAGCAGTAGACTAACACTAACTAGTGACCTCACACGTACGCTAAACCTTAAGCGTTGTGGTACCCTAAACTGTGCCCTAATATCTCCCCATTCCCTAACCCTAACCCTAACCCGAATCCTAACCCTGACCCTCACCCGAAGCCTTACCCTCACCCGTGCCCTAATCTTAACCAGGACACTAACACTAACCCTTGCCCTCACACGAACGCTAACCCTTAAGCACTGTCGTACCCTAAGCTGTACCCTAATCCCTCTGCATTCCTTAACCCTAACCCTAACCCGAATCCTAACCCTGACCCTCACCCGAAGCCTTACCCTCACCCGTGCCCTAATCTTAACCAGGACACCAACACTAAATCGTGCCCTCACACGTACGCTAAACCTTAAGCGTTGTCGTACCCTAAATTGTACCCTAATCCCTCCCCATTCCTTAACCCTAACCCTAACCCCATCCCTAAACCTGACCCACTTCCGATGCCCTACCCTAACCAATGCCCTAATCTTAACCAGTACACAAACACTAACTCATGCCCTCAAACGTACGCTAACCCTTAAGCATTGTCGTACCCTATCCTGTACCCTAATCCCTCCCCATTCCCTAACCCTAACCCTAAGCGAAACCCTGAACGTGACCCTTTTCCGAGGCCTTACCCTCATCGGTGCCGTTGTCCTAACCAGTACACCAAGACTAACTCGTGCCCTCACACTTACGCTAACCCTTAAGCATTGTCGTACCCTAACCTGTACCCGAATCCCTCTCCATTCCCTAACCCTAACCCTAACCCGAATCCTAACCCTGACCCTCACCCGAAGCCTTACCCTCACCCGTGCCCTAATCTTAACCAGGACACCAAGACTAACTCGTGCCCTTAAACGTACGCTAACACTAAACCGCAGCGGTACCCTAACCTGTACCCTAATCCCTCCCCATTCCCTAACCCTAACCCTAACCTGAAACCTAACCATGACACTCACCCGAAACTTTACCCTCACCCGTGTCCTAATTTTAAGCAGTACATCAACACTAACCCATGCCCTCTAACGTACGCCAACCCTAAGCCATTGCCGTACCCTAACCTGTACCCTAATCAATCCCCATTCCCTAATCCTAACCCTAACCCTAACCCTTAACGTGACCCTCTTCCGAGGCCTTACCCTCACCCGTGCCCTAATCGTAAGCAGTACACTAACACTAACGTGTGACCTCACACGTACGCTAAACCTTAAGCGTTTGTGGTAACCTAAACTGTGCCCTAATATCTCCCCATTCCCTAACCCTAACCCTAACCCGAATTCTATCCCTGACCCTCACCCGAAACCTTACCCTCACCCGTGCCCTAATCTTAACCAGGACACCAAAACTAACTTGTGCCCTCACACGTACGCTAACCCTTAATAGTTGTCGTACCCTAAACTGTACCCTAGTCCCTCCCCATTCCCTAACCCTAACCCTAACCCGAATCCTAACCCTGACCCTCACCCGAAGCCTTACCCTCACCCGTGCCCTAATCTTAACCAGGACACTAACACTAACCCTTGCCCTCACACGAACGCTAACCCTTAAGCACTGTCGTACCCTAAGCTGTACCCTAATCCCTCTGCATTCCTTAACCCTAACCCTAACCCGAATCCTAACCCTGACCCTCACCCGAAGCCTTACCCTCACCCGTGCCCTAATCTTAACCAGGACACCAACACTAACTCGTGCCCTCACACGTACGCTAAACCTTAAGCGTTGTCGTACCCTAAATTGTACCCTAATCCCTCCCCATTCCTTAACGCTAACCCTAACCCCATCCCTAAACCTGACCCACTTCCGATGCCCTACCCTAACCAATGCCCTAATCTTAACCAGTACACAAACACTAACTAATGCCCTCAAACGTACGCTAACCCTTAAGCATTGTCGTACCCTATACTGTACCCTAATCCCTCGCCATTCCCTAACCCTAACCCTAAGCGAAACCCTGAACGTGACCCTTTTCCGAGGCCTTACCCTCATCGGTGCCGTTGTCTTAACCAGTACACCAACACTAACTCGTGCCCTCACACTTATGCTAACCCTTAAGCATTCTCGTACCCTAACCTGTACCCTAATCCCTCTCTATTCCCTAACCCTAACCCTAACCCGAATCCTAACCCTGACCCTCACCCGAAGCTTTACCCTCACCCGTGCCCTAATCTTAACCAGGACACCAAGACTAACTCGTGCCCTCAAACGTACGCTAACACTAAACCGCAGCGGTACCCTAACCTGTACCCTAATCCCTCCCCATTCCCTAACCCTAACCCTAACCTGAAACCTAACCATGACACTCACCCGAAACTTTACCCTCACCCGTGTCCTAATTTTAACCAGTACATCAACACTAACCCATGCCGTCTAACGTACGCCAACCCTAAGCCATTGCCGTACCCTAACCTGTACCCTAATCAATCCCCATTCCCTAACCCTAACCCTAACCCTAACCCTTAACGTGACCCTCTTCCGAGGCCTTACCCTCACCCGTGCCCTAATCGTAAGCAGTACACTAACACTAACTAGTGACCTCACACGTACGCTAAACCTTAAGCGTAGTGGTACCCTAAACTGTGCCCTAATATCTCCCCATTCCCTAACCCTAACCCTAACCCGAATTCTATCCCTGACCCTCACCCGAAACCTTACCCTCACCCGTGCCCTAATCTTAACAAGGACACCAACACTAACTCGTGCCCTCACACGTACGCTAACCCTTAATCGTTGTCGTACCCTAAACTGTACCCTAATCCCTCCCGATTCCCTAACCCTACCGCTAACCCGAATCCTAACCCTGACCCTCACCCCAAGCCTTACCCTCACCCGTGCCCTAATCTTAACCAGGACACTAACACTAACCCTTGCCCTCACACGAACGCTAACCCTTAAGCACTGTCGTACCCTAAGCTGTACCCTAATCCCTCTGCATTCCTTAACCCTAACCCTAACCCGAATCCTAACCCTGACCCTCACCCGAAGCCTTACCCTCACCCGTGCCCTAATCTTAACCAGGACACCAACACTAACTCATGCCCTCACACGTACGCTAAACCTTAAGCGTTGTCGTACCCTAAATTGTACCCTAATCCCTCCCCATTCCTTAACCCTAACCCTAACCCCATCCCTAAACCTGACCCACTTCCGATGCCCTACCCTAACCAATGCCCTAATCTTAACCAGTACACAAACACTAACTCATGCCCTCAAACGTACGCTAACCCTTAAGCATTGTCGTACCCTATCCTGTACCCTAATCCCTCCCCATTCCCTAACCCTAACCCTAAGCGAAACCCTGAACGTGACCCTTTTCCGAGGCCTTACCCTCATCGGTGCCGTTGTCCTAACCAGTACACCAACACTAACTCGTGCCCTCACACTTACGCTAACCCTTAAGCATTGTCGTACCCTAACCTGTACCCGAATCCCTCTCCATTCCCTAACCCTAACCCTAACCCGAATCCTAACCCTGACCCTCACCCGAAGCCTTACCCTCACCCGTGCCCTAATCTTAACCAGGACACCAAGACTAACTCGTGCCCTTAAACGTACGCTAACACTAAACCGCAGCGGTACCCTAACCTGTACCCTAATCCCTCCCCATTCCCTAACCCTAACCCTAACCTGAAACCTAACCATGACACTCACCCGAAACTTTACCCTCACCCGTGTCCTAATTTTAAGCAGTACATCAACACTAACCCATGCCCTCTAACGTACGCCAACCCTAAGCCATTGCCGTACCCTAACCTGTACCCTAATCAATCCCCATTCCCTAATCCTAACCCTAACCCTAACCCTTAACGTGACCCTCTTCCGAGGCCTTACCCTCACCCGTGCCCTAATCGTAAGCAGTACACTAACACTAACGTGTGACCTCACACGTACGCTAAACCTTAAGCGTTTGTGGTAACCTAAACTGTGCCCTAAAATCTCCCCATTCCCTAACCCTAACCCTAACCCGAATTCTATCCCTGACCCTCACCCGAAACCTTACCCTCACCCGTGCCCTAATCTTAACCAGGACACCAACACTAACTTGTGCCCTCACACGTACGCTAACCCTTAATAGTTGTCGTACCCTAAACTGTACCCTAGTCCCTCCCCATTCCCTAACCCTAACCCTAACCCGAATCCTAACCCTGACCCTCACCCGAAGCCTTACCCTCACCCGTGCCCTAATCTTAACCAGGACACTAACACTAACCCTTGCCCTCACACGAACGCTAACCCTTAAGCACTGTCGTACCCTAAGCTGTACCCTAATCCCTCTGCATTCCTTAACCCTAACCCTAACCCGAATCCTAACCCTGACCCTCACCCGAAGCCTTACCCTCACCCGTGCCCTAATCTTAACCAGGACACCAACACTAACTCGTGCCCTCACACGTACGCTAAACCTTAAGCGTTGTCGTACCCTAAATTGTACCCTAATCCCTCCCCATTCCTTAACGCTAACCCTAACCCCATCCCTAAACCTGACCCACTTCCGATGCCCTACCCTAACCAATGCCCTAATCTTAACCAGTACACAAACACTAACTAATGCCCTCAAACGTACGCTAACCCTTAAGCATTGTCGTACCCTATACTGTACCCTAATCCCTCGCCATTCCCTAACCCTAACCCTAAGCGAAACCCTGAACGTGACCCTTTTCCGAGGCCTTACCCTCATCGGTGCCGTTGTCTTAACCAGTACACCAACACTAACTCGTGCCCTCACACTTATGCTAACCCTTAAGCATTCTCGTACCCTAACCTGTACCCTAATCCCTCTCCATTCCCTAACCCTAACCCTAACCCGAATCCTAACCCTGACCCTCACCCGAAGCTTTACCCTCACCCGTGCCCTAATCTTAACCAGGACACCAAGACTAACTCGTGCCCTCAAACGTACGCTAACACTAAACCGCAGCGGTACCCTAACCTGTACCCTAATCCCTCCCCATTCCCTAACCCTAACCCTAACCTGAAACCTAACCATGACACTCACCCGAAACTTTACCCTCACCCGTGTCCTAATTTTAACCAGTACATCAACACTAACCCATACCGTCTAACGTACGCCAACCCTAAGCCATTGCCGTACCCTAACCTGTACCCTAATCAATCCCCATTCCCTAACCCTAACCCTAACCCTAACCCTTAACGTGACCCTCTTCCGAGGCCTTACCCTCACCCGTGCCCTAATCGTAAGCAGTACACTAACACTAACTAGTGACCTCACACGTACGCTAAACCTTAAGCGTAGTGGTACCCTAAACTGTGCCCTAATATCTCCCCATTCCCTAACCCTAACCCTAACCCGAATTCTATCCCTGACCCTCACCCGAAACCTTACCCTCACCCGTGCCCTAATCTTAACAAGGACACCAACACTAACTCGTGCCCTCACACGTACGCTAACCCTTAATCGTTGTCGTACCCTAAACTGTACCCTAATCCCTCCCGATTCCCTAACCCTACCGCTAACCCGAATCCTAACCCTGACCCTCACCCCAAGCCTTACCCTCACCCGTGCCCTAATCTTAACCAGGACACTAACACTAACCCTTGCCCTCACACGAACGCTAACCCTTAAGCACTGTCGTACCCTAAGCTGTACCCTAATCCCTCTGCATTCCTTAACCCTAACCCTAACCCGAATCCTAACCCTGACCCTCACCCGAAGCCTTACCCTCACCCGTGCCCTAATCTTAACCAGGACACCAACACTAACTCATGCCCTCACACGTACGCTAAACCTTAAGCGTTGTCGTACCCTAAATTGTACCCTAATCCCTCCCCATTCCTTAACCCTAACCCTAACCCCATCCCTAAACCTGACCCACTTCCGATGCCCTACCCTAACCAATGCCCTAATCTTAACCAGTACACAAACACTAACTCATGCCCTCAAACGTACGCTAACCCTTAAGCATTGTCGTACCCTATCCTGTACCCTAATCCCTCCCCATTCCCTAACCCTAACCCTAAGCGAAACCCTGAACGTGACCCTTTTCCGAGGCCTTACCCTCATCGGTGCCGTTGTCCTAACCAGTACACCAACACTAACTCGTGCCCTCACACTTACGCTAACCCTTAAGCATTGTCGTACCCTAACCTGTACCCGAATCCCTCTCCATTCCCTAACCCTAACCCTAACCCGAATCCTAACCCTGACCCTCACCCGAAGCCTTACCCTCACCCGTGCCCTAATCTTAACCAGGACACCAAGACTAACTCGTGCCCTTAAACGTACGCTAACACTAAACCGCAGCGGTACCCTAACCTGTACCCTAATCCCTCCCCATTCCCTAACCCTAACCCTAACCTGAAACCTAACCATGACACTCACCCGAAACTTTACCCTCACCCGTGTCCTAATTTTAAGCAGTACATCAACACTAACCCATGCCCTCTAACGTACGCCAACCCTAAGCCATTGCCGTACCCTAACCTGTACCCTAATCAATCCCCATTCCCTAATCCTAACCCTAACCCTAACCCTTAACGTGACCCTCTTCCGAGGCCTTACCCTCACCCGTGCCCTAATCGTAAGCAGTACACTAACACTAACGTGTGACCTCACACGTACGCTAAACCTTAAGCGTTTGTGGTAACCTAAACTGTGCCCTAAAATCTCCCCATTCCCTAACCCTAACCCTAACCCGAATTCTATCCCTGACCCTCACCCGAAACCTTACCCTCACCCGTGCCCTAATCTTAACCAGGACACCAACACTAACTTGTGCCCTCACACGTACGCTAACCCTTAATAGTTGTCGTACCCTAAACTGTACCCTAGTCCCTCCCCATTCCCTAACCCTAACCCTAACCCGAATCCTAACCCTGACCCTCACCCGAAGCCTTACCCTCACCCGTGCCCTAATCTTAACCAGGACACTAACACTAACCCTTGCCCTCACACGAACGCTAACCCTTAAGCACTGTCGTACCCTAAGCTGTACCCTAATCCCTCTGCATTCCTTAACCCTAACCCTAACCCGAATCCTAACCCTGACCCTCACCCGAAGCCTTACCCTCACCCGTGCCCTAATCTTAACCAGGACACCAACACTAACTCGTGCCCTCACACGTACGCTAAACCTTAAGCGTTGTCGTACCCTAAATTGTACCCTAATCCCTCCCCATTCCTTAACGCTAACCCTAACCCCATCCCTAAACCTGACCCACTTCCGATGCCCTACCCTAACCAATGCCCTAATCTTAACCAGTACACAAACACTAACTAATGCCCTCAAACGTACGCTAACCCTTAAGCATTGTCGTACCCTATACTGTACCCTAATCCCTCGCCATTCCCTAACCCTAACCCTAAGCGAAACCCTGAACGTGACCCTTTTCCGAGGCCTTACCCTCATCGGTGCCGTTGTCTTAACCAGTACACCAACACTAACTCGTGCCCTCACACTTATGCTAACCCTTAAGCATTCTCGTACCCTAACCTGTACCCTAATCCCTCTCCATTCCCTAACCCTAACCCTAACCCGAATCCTAACCCTGACCCTCACCCGAAGCTTTACCCTCACCCGTGCCCTAATCTTAACCAGGACACCAAGACTAACTCGTGCCCTCAAACGTACGCTAACACTAAACCGCAGCGGTACCCTAACCTGTACCCTAATCCCTCCCCATTCCCTAACCCTAACCCTAACCTGAAACCTAACCATGACACTCACCCGAAACTTTACCCTCACCCGTGTCCTAATTTTAACCAGTACATCAACACTAACCCATACCGTCTAACGTACGCCAACCCTAAGCCATTGCCGTACCCTAACCTGTACCCTAATCAATCCCCATTCCCTAACCCTAACCCTAACCCTAACCCTTAACGTGACCCTCTTCCGAGGCCTTACCCTCACCCGTGCCCTAATCGTAAGCAGTACACTAACACTAACTAGTGACCTCACACGTACGCTAAACCTTAAGCGTAGTGGTACCCTAAACTGTGCCCTAATATCTCCCCATTCCCTAACCCTAACCCTAACCCGAATTCTATCCCTGACCCTCACCCGAAACCTTACCCTCACCCGTGCCCTAATCTTAACAAGGACACCAACACTAACTCGTGCCCTCACACGTACGCTAACCCTTAATCGTTGTCGTACCCTAAACTGTACCCTAATCCCTCCCGATTCCCTAACCCTACCGCTAACCCGAATCCTAACCCTGACCCTCACCCCAAGCCTTACCCTCACCCGTGCCCTAATCTTAACCAGGACACTAACACTAACCCTTGCCCTCACACGAACGCTAACCCTTAAGCACTGTCGTACACTAAGCTGTACCCTAATCCCTCTGCATTCCTTAACCCTAACCCTAACCCGAATCTTAACCCTGACACTCACCCGAAGCCTTACCCTCACCCGTGCCCTAATCTTAACCAAGACACTAACCCTAACCCTTGCCCTCACACGAACGTTAACCCTTAAACACTGTCGTACCCTAAGCTGTACCCTAATCCCTCTGCATTCCTTAACCCTAACCCTAACCTGAATCCTAACCCTGACCCTCACCCGAGGCCTTACCCTCACCCGTGCCCTAATCTTAACCAGGACACCAACACTAAATCGTGCCCTCACACGTACGCTAAACCTTAAGCGTTGTCGTACCCTAAATTGTACCCTAATCCCTCCCCATTCGTTAACCCTAACCCTAACCCCATCCCTAAACCTGACCCACTTCCGATGCCCTACCCTAACCAATGCCCTAATCTTAACCAGTACACAAACACTAACTCATGCCCTCAAACGTACGCTAACCCTTAAGCATTGTCGTACCCTATCCTGTACCCTAATCCCTCCCCATTCCCTAACCCTAACCCTAAGCGAAACCCTGAACGTGACCCTTTTCCGAGGCCTTACCCTCATCGGTGCCGTTGTCTTAACCAGTACACCAACACTAACTCATGCCCTCACACTTACGCTAACCCTTAAGCATTGTCGTACCCTAACCTGTACCCTAATCCCTCTCCATTCCCTAACCCTAACCCTAACCCCAATCCTAACCCTGACCCTCACCCGAAGCCTTACCCTCACCCGTGCCCTTATCTTAACCAGGACACCGAGACTAACTCGTGCCCTCACACGTACGCTAACACTAAACCGCAGCGGTACCCTAACCTGTACCCTAATTCTTCTCCATTCCCTAACCCTAACCCTAACCTGAAACCTAACCATGACACTCACCCGAAACTTTACCCTCACCCGTGTCCTAATTTTAACCAGTACATCAACACTAACCCATGCCCTCTAACGTACGCCAACCCTAAGCCATTGCCGTACCCTAAACTGTACCCTAATCAATCCCCATTAACTAACCCTAACCCTAACCCTAACCCTTAACGTGACCCTCTTCCGAGGCCTTACCCTCACCCGTGCCCTAATCGTAATCAGTACACTAACACTAACTAGTGACCTCACACATACGCTAAACCTTAAGCGTTGTGGTGCCCTAAACTGTGCCCTAATATCTCCCCATTCCCTAACCCTAACCCTAACCCGAATTCTATCCCTGACCCTCACCGGAAACCTTACCCTCACCCGTGCCCTAATCTTAACAAGGACACCAACACTAACTCGTGCCCTCACACGTACGCTAACCCTTAATCGTTATCGTACCCTAAACTGTACCCTAATCCCTCCCCATTCCCTAACCCTAACCCTAACCCGAATCCTAACCCTGACCCTCACCTGAAGCCTTACCCTCACCCGTGCCCTAATCTTAACCAGGACACTAACACTAACCCTTGCCCTCACACGAACGCTAACCCTTAAGCACTGTCGTACCCTAAGCTGTACCCTAATCCCTCTGCATTCCTTAACCCTAACCCTAACCCGAATCCTAACCCTGACCCTCACCCGAAGCCTTACCCTCACCCGTGCCCTAATCTTAACCAGGACACCAACACTAACGCGTGCCCTCACACGTACGCTAAACCTTAAGCGTTGTCGTACCCTAAATTGTACCCTAATCCCTCCCCATTCCTTAACCCTAACCCTAACCCCATCCCTAAACCTGACCCACTTCCGATGCCCTACCCTAACCAATGCCCTAATCTTAACCAGTACACAAACACTAACTCATGCCCTCAAACGTACGCTAACCCTTAAGCATTGTCGTACCCTATCCTGTACCCTAATCCCTCCCCATTCCCTAACCCTAACCCTAAGCGAAACCCTGAACGTGACCCTTTTCCGAGGCCTTACCCACATCGGTGCCGTTGTCTTAACCACTACACCAACACTAACTCGTGCCCTCACACTTACGCTAACCCTTAAGCATTGTCGTACCCTAACCTGTACCCTAATCCCTCTCCATTCTGTAACCCTAACCCTAACCCGAATCCTAACCCTGACCCTCACCCGAAGCCTTACCCTCACCCGTGCCCTAATCTTAACCAGGACACCAAGACTAACTCGTGCCCTCAAACGTACGCTAACATTAAACCGCAGCGGTACCCTAACCTGTACCCTAATTCCTCTCCATTCCCTAACCCTAACCCTAACCTGAAACCTAACCATGACACTCACCCGAAACTTTACCCTCACCCGTGTCCTAATTTTAACCAGTACATCAACACTAAACCATACCCTCTAACGTACGCCAACCCTAAGCGATTGCCGTACCCTAACCTGTACCCTAATCAATCCCCATTCCCTAACCCTAACCCTAACCCTAACCCTTAACGTGACCCTCTTCCGAGGCCTTACCCTCACCCGTGCCTTAATCGTAAGCAGTACACTAACACTAACTAGTGACCTCACACGTACGCTAAACCTTAAGCGTTGTGGTAACCTAAACTGTGCCCTAATATCTCCCCATTCCCTAACCCTAACCCTAACCCGAATTCTATCCCTGACCCTCACCCGAAACCTTACCCTCACCCGTGCCCTAATCTTAAACAGGACACCAACACTAACTCGTGCCATCACACGTACGCTAACCCTCAATCGTTGTCGTACCCTAAACTGTACCCTAATCCCTTCCCATTCCCTAACCCTAACCCTAATCCGAATCCTAAACCTGACCCTCACCTGAAGCCTTACCCTCACCCGTGCCCTAATCTTAACCAGGACACTAAAACTAACCCTTGCCCTCACACGAACCCTAACCCTTAAGCACTGTCGTACACTAAGCTGTACCCTAATCCCTCTGCATTTCTTAACCCTAACCCTAACCCGAATCCCAACCCTGACCCTCACCCGAAGCCTTACCCTCACCCGTGCCCTAATCTTAACCAGGACACCAACACTAACTCGTGCCCTCACACGTACGCTAAACCTTAAGCGTTGTCGTACCCTAAATTGTACCCTAATCCCTCCCCATTCCTTAACCCTAACCCTAACCCCATCCCTAAACCTGATCCACTTCCGATGCCCTACCCTAACGAATGCCCTAGTCTTAACCAGTACACAAACACTAACTCATGCCCTCAAACGTACGCTAACCCTTAAGCATTGTCGAACCCTATCCTGTACCTTAATCCCTCCCCATTCACTAACCCTAACCCTAACCCTAAGCGAAACCCTGAACGTGACCCTTTTCCAAGGCCTTACCCTCATCGGTGCCGTTGTCTTAACCAGTGCACCAACACTAACTCGTGCCCTCACACTTACGCTAACCCTTAAGCATTGTCGTATCCTAACCTATACCCTAATCCCTCTCCATTCCCTAACCCTAACCCTAACCATAACCTGAAACCTAACCATGACACTCACCCGAAACTTTACCCTCACCCGTATCCTAATTTTAACCAGTACATCAACACTAACCGATGCCCTCTAACGTACGCCAACCCTAAGCCATTGCCATACCCTAACCTGTACCCTAATCAATCCCCATTCCCTAACCCTAACCATAACCCTAACCCTTAACGTGACCCTCTTCCGAGGCCTTACCCTCACCCGTGCCCTAATCGTAAGCAGTACACTAACACTAACTAGTGACCTCACACGTACGCTAAACCTTAAGCGTTGTGGTACCCTAAACTGTGCCCTAATATCTCACCATTCCCTAACCCTAACCCTAACCCGAATTGTATCCCTGACCCTCACCCGAAACCTTACCCTCACCCGTGCCCTAATCTTAACCAGGACACCAACACTAACTTGTGCCCTCACACGTACGCTAACCTTTAACAGTTGTCGTACCCTAAACTGTACCCTAGTCCCTCCCCATTCCCTAACCCTAACCCTAACCCGAATCCTAACCCTGACCCTCACCCGAAGCCTTACCCTCACCCGTGCCCTAATCTTAACCAGGACACTAACACTAACCCTTGCCCTCACACGAACGCTAACCCTTAAGCACTGTCGTACCCTAAGCTGTACCCTAATCCCTCTCCATTCCTTAACCCTAACCCTAACCCGAATCCTAACCCTGACCCTCACCCGAAGCCTTACCCTCACCCGTGCCCTAATCTTAACCAGGACACCAACACTAACTCGTGCCCTCACACGTACGCTAAACCTTAAGCGTTGTCGTACCCTAAATTGTACCCTAATCCCTCCCCATTCCTTAACCCTAACCCTAACCCCATCCCTAAACCTGACCCACTTCCGATGCCCTACCCTAACCAATGCCCTAATCTTAACCAGTACACAAACACTAACTCATGCCCTCAAACGTACGCTAACCCTTAAGCATTGTCGTACCCTATCCTGTACCCTAATCCCTCCCCATTCCCTAACCCTAACCCTAAGTGAAACCCTGAACGTGACCCTTTTCCGAGGCCTTACCCTCATCGGTGCCGTTGTCTTAACCAGTACACCAACACTAACTCGTTCCCTCACATTTACGCTAACACTTAAGCATTGCCATACCCTAACCTGTACCCTAATCCCTCTCCATTCCCTAACCCTAACCCTAACCCGAATCCTAACCCTGACCCTCACCCGAAGCCTTACCCTCACCCGTGCCCTAATCTTAACCAGGACACCAAGACTAACTCGTGCCCTCAAACGTACGCTAACACTAAACCGCAGCGGTACCCTAACCTGTACCCTAATCCCTCCCCATTCCCTAACCCTAAACCTAACCTGAAACCTAAACATGACACTCACCCGAAACTTTACCCTCACCCGTGTCCTAATTTTAAGCAGTACATCAACACTAACCCATGCCCTCTAACGTACGCCAACCCTAAGCCATTGCCGTACCCTAACCTGTACCCTAATCAATCCCCATTCCCTAATCCGAACCCTAACCCTAACCCTTAACGTGACCCTCTTCCGAGGCCTTACCCTCACCCGTGCCCTAATCGTAAGCAGTAGACTAACACTAACTAGTGACCTCACACGTACGCTAAACCTTAAGCGTTGTGGTACCCTAAACTGTGCCCTAATATCTCCCCATTCCCTAACCCTAACCCTAACCCGAATCCTAACCCTGACCCTCACCCGAAGCCTTACCCTCACCCGTGCCCTAATCTTAACCAGGACACTAACACTAACCCTTGCCCTCACACGAACGCTAACCCTTAAGCACTGTCGTACCCTAAGCTGTACCCTAATCCCTCTGCATTCCTTAACCCTAACCCTAACCCGAATCCTAACCCTGACCCTCACCCGAAGCCTTACCCTCACCCGTGCCCTAATCTTAACCAGGACACCAACACTAACTCATGCCCTCACACGTACGCTAAACCTTAAGCGTTGTCGTACCCTAAATTGTACCCTAATCCCTCCCCATTCCTTAACCCTAACCCTAACCCCATCCCTAAACCTGACCCACTTCCGATGCCCTACCCTAACCAATGCCCTAATCTTAACCAGTACACAAACACTAACTCATGCCCTCAAACGTACGCTAACCCTTAAGCATTGTCGTACCCTATCCTGTACCCCAATCCCTCCCCATTCCCTAACCCTAACCCTAAGCGAAACCCTGAACGTGACCCTTTTCCGAGGCCTTACCCTCATCGGTGCCGTTGTCCTAACCAGTACACCAACACTAACTCGTGCCCTCACACTTACGCTAACCCTTAAGCATTGTCGTACCCTAACCTGTACCCGAATCCCTCTCCATTCCCTAACCCTAACCCTAACCCGAATCCTAACCCTGACCCTCACCCGAAGCCTTACCCTCACCCGTGCCCTAATCTTAACCAGGACACCAAGACTAACTCGTGCCCTTAAACGTACGCTAACACTAAACCGCAGCGGTACCCTAACCTGTACCCTAATCCCTCCCCATTCCCTAACCCTAACCCTAACCTGAAACCTAACCATGACACTCACCCGAAACTTTACCCTCACCCGTGTCCTAATTTTAAGCAGTACATCAACACTAACCCATGCCCTCTAACGTACGCCAACCCTAAGCCATTGCCGTACCCTAACCTGTACCCTAATCAATCCCCATTCCCTAATCCTAACCCTAACCCTAACCCTTAACGTGACCCTCTTCCGAGGCCTTACCCTCACCCGTGCCCTAATCGTAAGCAGTACACTAACACTAACGTGTGACCTCACACGTACGCTAAACCTTAAGCGTTGTGGTAACCTAAACTGTGCCCTAATATCTCCCCATTCCCTAACCCTAACCCTAACCCGAATTCTATCCCTGACCCTCACCCGAAACCTTACCCTCACCCGTGCCCTAATCTTAACCAGGACACCAACACTAACTTGTGCCCTCACACGTACGCTAACCCTTAATAGTTGTCGTACCCTAAACTGTACCCTAGTCCCTCCCCATTCCCTAACCCTAACCCTAACCCGAATCCTAACCCTGACCCTCACCCGAAGCCTTACCCTCACCCGTGCCCTAATCTTAACCAGGACACTAACACTAACCCTTGCCCTCACACGAACGCTAACCCTTAAGCACTGTCGTACCCTAAGCTGTACCCTAATCCCTCTGCATTCCTTAACCCTAACCCTAACCCGAATCCTAACCCTGACCCTCACCCGAAGCCTTACCCTCACCCGTGCCCTAATCTTAACCAGGACACCAAGACTAACTCGTGCCCTCAAACGTACGCTAACACTAAACCGCAGCGGTACCCTAACCTGTACCCTAATCCCTCCCCATTCCCTAACCCTAACCCTAACCTGAAACCTAACCATGACACTCACCCGAAACTTTACCCTCACCCGTGTCCTAATTTTAACCAGTACATCAACACTAACCCATGCCGTCTAACGTACGCCAACCCTAAGCCATTGCCGTACCCTAACCTGTACCCTAATCAATCCCCATTCCCTAACCCTAACCCTAACCCTAACCCTTAACGTGACCCTCTTCCGAGGCCTTACCCTCACCCGTGCCCTAATCGTAAGCAGTACACTAACACTAACTAGTGACCTCACACGTACGCTAAACCTTAAGCGTAGTGGTACCCTAAACTGTGCCCTAATATCTCCCCATTCCCTAACCCTAACCCTAACCCGAATTCTATCCCTGACCCTCACCCGAAACCTTACCCTCACCCGTGCCCTAATCTTAAAAAGGACACCAACACTAACTCGTGCCCTCACACGTACGCTAACCCTTAATCGTTGTCGTACCCTAAACTGTACCCTAATCCCTCCCGATTCCCTAACCCTACCGCTAACCCGAATCCTAACCCTGACCCTCACCCCAAGCCTTACCCTCACCCGTGCCCTAATCTTAACCAGGACACTAACACTAACCCTTGCCCTCACACGAACGCTAACCCTTAAGCACTGTCGTACCCTAACCTGTACCCTAATCCCTCTGCATTCCTTAACCCTAACCCTAACCCGAATCTTAACCCTGACACTCACCCGAAGCCTTACCCTCACCCGTGCCCTAATCTTAACCAGGACACCAACACTAACTCGTGCCCTCACACGTACGCTAAACCTTAAGCGTTGTCGTACCCTAAATTGTACCCTAATCCCTCCCCATTCCTTAACCCTAACCCTAACCCCATCCCTAAACCTGACCCACTTCCGATGCCCTACCCTAACCAATGCCCTAATCTTAACCAGTACAGAAACACTAACTCATGCCCTCAAACGTACGCTAACCCTTAAGCATTGTCGTACCCTATCCTGTACCCTAATCCCTCCCCATTCCCTAACCCTAACCCTAAGCGAAACCCTGAACGTGACCCTTTTCCGAGGCCTTACCCTCATCGGTGCCGTTGTCTTAACCAGTACACCAACACTAACTCGTGACCTCACACTTACGCTAACACTTAAGCATTGTCGTACCCTAACCTATACCCTAATCCCTCTCCATTCCCTAACCCTAACCCTAACCCGAATCCTAACCCTGACCCTCACCCGAAGCCTTACCCTCACCCGTGCCCTAATCTTAACCAGGACACCAAGACTAACTCGTGCCCTCAAACGTACGCTAACACTAATCCGCAGCGGTACCCTAACCTGTACCCTAATCCCTCTCCATTCCCTAGCCCTAACCCTAACCTGAAACCTAACCATGACACTCACCCGAAACTTTACCCTCACCCGTGTCCTAATTTTAACCAGTACATCAACACTAACCCATGCCCTCTAACGTACGCCAACCCTAAGCCATTGCCGTACCCTAACCTGTACCCTAATCATTCCCCATTCCCTAACCCTAACCCTAACCCGAACCCTTAACGTGACCCTCTTCCGAGGCCTTACCGTCACCCGTGCCCTAATCGTAAGCAGTACACTAACACTAACTAGTGACCTCACACGTACGCTAAACCTTAAGCGTTGTGGTACACTAAACTGTGCCTTAATATCTCCCCATTCCCTAACCCTAACCCTAACCCGAATCCTAACCCTGACCCTCACCCGAAGCCTTACCCTCACCCGTGCCCTAATCTTAACCAGGACACTAACACTAACCCTTGCCCTCACACGAACGCTAACCCTTAAGCACTGTCGTACCCTAAGCTGTACCCTAATCCCTCTACATTCCTTAACCCTAACCCTAACCCGAATCCTAACCCTGACCCTCACCCTAAGCCTTACCCTCACCCGTGCCCTAATCTTAACCAGGACACCAACTCTAACTCGTGCCCTCACACTTACGATAAACCTTAAGCGTTGTCGTACCCTAAATTGTACCCTAATCCCTCCCCATTCCTTAACCCTAACCCTAACCCCATCCCTAAACCTGACCCACTTCCGATGCCCTACCCTAACCAATGCCCTAAGCTTAACCAGTACACAAACACTAACTCATGCCCTCAAACGTACGCTAACCCTTAAGCATTGTCGTACCCTATCCTGTACCCTAATCCCTCCCCATTCCCTAACCCTAACCCTAAGCGAAACCCTGAACGTGACCCTTTTCCGAGGCCTTACCCTCATCGGTGCCGTTGTCTTAACCAGTACACCAACACTAACTCGTGACCTCACACTTACGCTAACCCTTAAGCATTGTCGTACCCTAACCTGTACCCTAATCCCTCTCCATTCCCTAACCCTAACCCTAACCCGAATCCTAACCCTGACCCTCACCCGAAGCCTTACCCTCACCCGTGCCCTAATCTTAACCAGGACACCAAGACTAACTCGTGCCCTCAAACGTACGCTAACACTAATCCGCAGCGGTACCCTAACCTGTACCCTAATCCCTCTCCATTCCCTAGCCCTAACCCTAACCTGAAACCTAACAATGACACTCACCCGAAACTTTACCCTCACCCGTGTCCTAATTTTAACCAGTACATCAACACTAACCCATGCCCTGTAACGTACGCCAACCCTAAGCCATTGCCGTACCCTAACCTGTACCCTAATCATTCCCCATTCCCTAACCCTAACCCTAACCCGAACCCTTAACGTGACCCTCTTACGAGGCCTTACCGTCACCCGTGCCCTAATCGTGAGCAGTACACTAACACTAACTAGTGACCTCACACGTACGCTAAACCTTAAGCGTTGTGGTACCCTAAACTGTGCCTTAATATCTCCCCATTCCCTAACCCTAACCCTAACCCGAATCCTAACCCTGACCCTCACCCGAAGCCTTACCCTCACCCGTGCCCTAATCTTAACCAGGACACTAACACTAACCCTTGCCCTCACACGAACGCTAACCCTTAAGCACTGTCGTACCCTAAGCTGTACCCTAATCCCTCTACATTCCTTAACCCTAACCCTAACCCGAATCCCAACCCTGACCCTCACCCTAAGCCTTACCCTCACCCGTGCCCTAATCTTAACCAGGACACCAACTCTAACTCGTGCCCTCACACTTACGCTAAACCTTAAGCGTTGTCGTACCCTAAATTGTACCCTAATCCCTCCCCATTCCTTAACCCTAACCCTAACCCCATCCCTAAACCTGACCCACTTCCGATGCCCTACCCTAACCAATGCCCTAAGCTTAACCAGTACACAAACACTAACTCATGCCCTCAAACGTACGCTAACCCTTAAGCATTGTCGTACCCTATCCTGTACCCTAATCCCTCCCCATTCCCTAACCCTAACCCTAAGCGAAACCCTGAACGTGACCCTTTTCCGAGGCCTTACCCTCATCGGTGCCGTTGTCTTAACCAGTACACCAACACTAACTCGTGACCTCACACTTACGCTAACCCTTAAGCATTGTCGTACCCTAACCTGTACCCTAATCCCTCTCCATTCCCTAACCCTAACCCTAACCCGAATCCTAACCCTGACCCTCACCCGAAGCCTTACCCTCACCCGTGCCCTAATCTTAACCAGGACACCAAGACTAACTCGTGCCCTCAAACGTACGCTAACACTAAACCGCAGCAGTACCCTAACCTGTACCCTAATCCCTCTCCATTCCCTAGCCCTAACCCTAACCTGAAACCTAAACATGACACTCACCCGAAACTTTACCCTCACCCGTGTCCTAATTTTAACCAGTACATCAACACTAACCCATGCCCTCTAACGTACGCCAACCCTAAGCCATTGCAGTACCCTAACCTGTACCCTAATCATTCCCCATTCCCTAACCCTAACCCTAACCCGAACCCTTAACGTGACCCTCTTCCGAGGCCTTACCGTCACCCGTGCCCTAATCGTAAGCAGTACACTAACACTAACTAGTGACCTCACACGTACGCTAACCCTTAATCGTTGTCGTACCCTAAACTATACCCTAATCCCTCCCCATTCCCTAACCCTAACCCTAACCCTAACCCGAATCCTAACCCTGACCCTCACCCGAAGCCTTAACCTCACTCGTGCCCTAATCTTAACCAGGACACTAACACTAACCCTTGCCCTCACACGAACGCTAACCCTTAAGCACTGTCGTACCCTAAGCTGTACCCTAATTCCTCTGCATTCCTTAACCCTAACCCTAACCCGAATCCTAACCCTGACCCTCACCCGAAGCCTTACCCTCACCCATGCCCTAATCTTAACCAGGACACCAACACTAACTCGTGCCCTCACACGTACGCTAAACCTTAAGCGTTGTCGTACCCTAAATTGTACCCTAATCCCTCCCCATTCCTTAACCCTAATCCTAACCCCATCCCTAAACCTGACCCACTTCCGATGCCCTACCCTAACCAATGCCCTAATCTTAACCAGTACACAAACACTAACTCATGCCCTCAAACATATGCTAACCCTTAAGCATTGTTATACCCTATCCTGTACCCTAATCCCTCCCCATTCCCTAACCCTAACTCTAAGTGAAACCCTGAACGTGACCCTTTTCCGAGGCCTTACCCTCATCGGTGCCGTTGTCTTAACCAGTACACCAACACGAACTCGTGCCCTCACACTTACGCTAACCCTTAAGCATTGTCGTACCCTAACCTGTACCCTAATCCCTCTCCATTCCCTAACCCTAACCCTAACCCGAATTCTATCCCTGACCCTCACCCGAAACCTTACCCTCACCCGTGCCCTAATCTTAACCAGGACACCAACACTAACATGTGCCCTCACACGTACGCTAAACCTTAATCGTTGTCGTACCCTAAACTGTACCCTCATCCCTCCCCACTCCCTAACAATAACCCTAACCCGAATCCTAACCCTGACCCTCACCTGAAGCCTTACCCTCACCCGTGCCCTAATCTTAACCAGGACACTAACACTAACCCTTGCCCTCACACGAACGCTAAACCTTAAGTACTGTCGTACCCTAAGCTGTACCCTAATCCCTCTGCATTCCTTAACCCTAACCCTAACCCGAATCCTAACCCTGACCCTCACCCGAAGCCTTACCCTCACCCGTGCCCTAATCTTAACCAGGACACCAACACTAACTCGTGCCCTCACACGTATGCTAAACCTTAAGCGTTGTCGTACCCTAAATTGTACCCTAATCCCTCCGCATTCCTTAACCCTAACCCTAACCCCATCCCTAAATCTGACCCACTTCCGATGCCCTACCCTAACCAATGCCCTAATCTTAACCAGGACACAAACACTAACTCATGCCCTCAAACGTACGCTAACCCTTAAGCATTGTCGTACCCTATCCTGTACCCTAATCCCTCCCCATTCCCTAACCCTAACCCTAAGCGAAACCCTGAACGTGACCCTTTTCCGAGGCCTTACCCTCATCGGTGCCGTTGTCTTAAGCAGTACACCAACACTAACTCGTGCCCTCACACTTACGCTAACCCTTAAGCATTGTCGTGCCCTAACCTGTACCCTAATCCCTCTCCATTCCCTAACCCTAACCCTAACCCGAATCCTAACCCTGACCCTCACACGAAGCCTTACCCTCACCCGTGCCCTAATCTTAACCAGGACACCAAGACTAACTCGTGCCCTCAAACGTACGCTAACACTAAACCGCAGCGGTACCCTAACCTGTACCCTAATCCCTCTCCATTCCCTAACCCTAACCCTAACCTGAAACCTAACCATGACACTCACCCGAAACTTTACCCTCACCCGTGTCCTAATTTTAACCAGTACATCAACACTAACCCATGCCCTCTAACGTACGCCAACCCTAAGCCATTGCCGTACCCTAACCTGTACCCTAATCAATCCCCATTCCCTAACCCTAACCCTAACCCTAACCCTTAACGTGACCCTCTTCCGAGGCCTTACCCTCACCCGTGCCCTAATCGTAAGCAGTACACTAACACTAACTAGTGACCTCACACGTACGCTAAACCTTAAGCGTTGTGGTACCCTAAACTGTGCCCTAATATCTCCCCATTCCCTAACCCTAACCCTAACACGAATTCTATCCCTGACCCTCACCCGAAACCTTACCCTCACCCGTGCCCTAATCTTAACCAGGACACCAACACTAACTTGTGCCCTCACACGTACGCTAACCCTTAATCGTTGTCGTACCCTAAACTGTGCCCTAATATCCCCCTATTCCCTAACCCTAACCCTCAACCGAATTCTATCCTGGACCCTCACCCGAAACCTTACCCTCACTCGTGCCCTAATCTTAACCAGAACACTAACACTAACCCTTGCCCTCACACGAACGCTAACCCTTAAGCACTGTCGTACCCTAAGCTGTACCCTAATCCCTCTGCATTCCTTAACCCTAACCCTAACCCGAATCCTAACCCTGACCCTCACCCGAAGCCTTACCCTCACCCGTGCCCTAATCTTAACCAGGACACCAACACTAACGCGTGCCCTCACACGTACGCTAAACCTTAAGCGTTGTCGTACCCTAAATTGTACCCTAATCCCTCCCCATTCCTTAACCCTAACCCTAACCCCATCCCTAAACCTGACCCACTTCCGATGCCCTACCCTAACCAATGCCCTAATTTTAACCAGTACACAAACACTAACTCATGCCCTCAAACGTACGCTAACCCTTAAGCATTGTCGTACCCTATCCTGTACCCTAATCCCTCCCCATTCCCTAACCCTAACCCTAAGCGAAACCCTGAACGTGACCCTTTTCCGGGGCCTTACCCACATCGGTGCCGTTGTCTTAACCACTACACCAACACTAACTCGTGCCCTCACACTTACGCTAACCCTTAAGCATTGTCGTACCCTAACCTGTACCCTAATCCCTCTCCATTCCCTAACCCTAACCCTAACCCGAATCCTAACCCTGACCCTCACCCGAAGCCTTACCCTCACCCGTGCCCTAATCTTAACCAGGACACCAAGACTAACTCGTGCCCTCAAACGTACGCTAACATTAAACCGCAGCGGTACCCTAACCTGTACCCTAATTCCTCTCCATTCCCTAACCCTAACCCTAACCTGAAACCTAACCATGACACTCACCCGAAACTTTACCCTCACCCGTGTCCTAATTTTAACCAGTACATCAACACTAAACCATACCCTCTAACGTACGCCAACCCTAAGCCATTGCCGTACCCTAACCTGTACCCTAATCAATCCCCATTCCCTAACCCTAACCCTAACCCTAACCCTTAACGTGACCCTCTTCCGAGGCCTTACCCTCACCCGTGCCTTAATCGTAAGCAGTACACTAACACTAACTAGTGACCTCACACGTACGCTAAAACTTAAGCGTTGTGGTAACCTAAACTGTGCCCTAATATCTCCCCATTCCCTAACCCTAACCCTAACCCGAATTCTATCCCTGACCCTCACCCGAAACCTTACCCTCACCCGTGCCCTAATCTTAACCAGGACACCAACACTAACTTGTGCCCTCACACGTACGCTAACACTTAATCGTTGTCGTACGCTAAACTGTACCCTAATCCCTCCCCATTCCCTAACCCTAACCCTAACCCGAATCCTAACCCTGACCCTCACCTGAAGCCTTACCCTCACCCGTGCCCTAATCTTAACCAGGACACTACCACTAACCCTTGCCCTCACACGAACGCTAACCCTTAAGCACTGTCGTACCCTAAGCTGTACCCTAATCCCTCTGCATTCCTTAACCCTAACCCTAACCCGATTCATAACCCTGACCCTCACCCGAAGCCTTACCCTCACCCGTGCCCTAATCTTAACCAGGACACCAACACTAACGCGTGCCCTCACACGTATGCTAAACCTTAAGCGTTGTCGTACCCTAAATTGTACCCTAATCCCTCCCCATTCCTTAACCCTAACCCTAACCCCATCTCTAAACCTGACCCACTTCCGATGCCCTACCCTAACCAATGCCCTAATCTTAACCAGTACACAAACACTAACTCATGCCCTCAAACGTACGCTAACCCTTAAGCATTGTCGTACCCTATCCTGTACCCTAATCCCTCCCCATTCCCTAACCCTAACCCTAAGCGAAACCCTGAACGTGACCCTTTTCCGAGGCATTACCCTCATCGGTGCCGTTGTCTTAACCAGTACACCAACACTAACTCGTGACCTCACACTTACGCTAACCCTTAAGCATTGTCGTACCCTAACCTGTACCCTAATCCCTCTCCATTCCCTAACCCTAACCCTAACCCGAATCCTAACCCTGACCCTCACCCGAAGCCTTACCCTCACCCGTGCCCTAATCTTAACCAGGACACCAAGACTAACTCGTGCCCTCAAACGTACGCTAACACTAAACCGCAGCGGTACCCTAACCTGTACCCTAATCCCTCTCCATTCCCTAGCCCTAACCCTAACCTGAAACCTAAACATGACACTCACCCGAAACTTTACCCTCACCCGTGTCCTAATTTTAACCAGTACATCAACACTAACCCATGCCCTCTAACGTACGCCAACCCTAAGCCATTGCCGTACCCTAACCTGTACCCTAATCATTCCCCATTCCCTAACCCTAACCCTAACCCGAACCCTTAACGTGACCCTCTTCCGAGGCCTTACCCTCACCCGTGCCCTAATCGTAAGCAGTACACTAACACTAACTAGTGACCTCACACGTACGCTAAACCTTAAGAGTTGTGGTACCCTAAACTGTGCCCTAATATCTCCCCATTCCCTAACCCTAACCCTAACCCGAATTCTATCCCTGACCCTCACCCGAAACCTTATCCTCACCCGTGCCCTAATCTTAAACAGAACACCAACACTAACTCGTGCCCTCACACGTACGCTAACCTTTAATCGTTGTCGTACCCTAAACTGTACCCTAATCCCTCCCCATTCCCTAACCCTAACCCTAACCCGAACCCTAACCCTGACCCTCACCTGAAGCCTTACACTCACCCGTGCCCTAATCTTAACCAGGACACTAACACTAACCCTTGCCCTCTCACGAACGCTAACCCTTAAGCACTGTCGTACACTAAGCTGTACCCTAATCCCTCTGCATTCCTTAACTCTAATCCTAACCCGAATCCTAACCCTGACCCTCACCCGAAGCCTTACCCTCACCCGTGCCCTAATCTTAACCAGGACACCAAAACTAACTCGTGCCCTCACACGTAAGCTAAACCTTAAGCGTTGTCGTACCCTAAATTGTACCCTAATCCCTCCCCATTCCTTAACCCTAACCCTAACCCCATCCCTAAACCTGACCCACATCCGATGCCCTACCCTAACCAATGCCCTAATCTTAACCAGTACACAAACACTAACTCATGCCCTCAAACGTACGCTAACCCTTAAGCATTGTCGTACTCTATCCTGTACCCTAATCCCTCCCCATTCCCTAACCCTAACCCTAAGCGAAACCCTGAACGTGACCCTTTTCCGAGGCCTTTCCCTCATCGTTGCGGTTGTCTTAAGCAGTACACCAACACTAACTCGTGCCCTCACACTTACGCTAACGCTTAAGCATTATCGTACCCTAACCTGCACCCTAATCCCTCTCCATTCCCTAACCCTAACCCTAACCCGAATCCTAACCCTGACCCTCACCCGAAGCCTTACCCTCACCCGTGCCCTAATCTTAACCAGGACACCAAGACTAACTCGTGCCCTCAAACATACGCTAACACTAAACCGCAGCGGTAGCCTAACCTGTACCCTAATCCCTCTCCATTCCCTAACCCTAACCCTAACCTGAAACCTAACCATGACACTCACCCGAAACTTTACCCTCACCCGTGTCCTAATTTTAACCAGTACATCAAAACTAACCCATGCCCTCTAACGTATGTCAACCCTAAGCCATTGCCGTACCTTAACCTGTACCCTAATCAATCCCCATTCCCTAACCCTAACCCTAACCCTAACCCTTAACGTGACCCTCTTCCGAGGCCTTACCCTCACCCGTGCCCTAATCATAAGCAGTACACTAACACTAACTAGTGACCTCACACGTACGCTAAACCTTAAGCATTGTGGTACCCTAAACTGTGCCCTAATATCTCCCCATTCCCTAACCCTAACCCTAACCCGAATTCTATACCTGACCCTCACCCGAAACCTTACCCTCACCCGTGCCCTAATCTTAAACAGGACACCAACACTAACTCGTGCCCTCACACGTACGCTAACCCTCAATCGTTGTCGTACCCTAAACTGTACCCTAATCCCTTCCCATTCCCTAACCCTAACCCTAATCCGAATCCTAACCCTGACCCTCACCTGAAGCCTTACCCTCACCCGTGCCCTAATCTTAACCAGGACACTAAAACTAACCCTTGCCCTCACACGAACGCTAACCCTTAAGCACTGTCGTACACTAAGCTGTACCCTAATCCCTCTGCATTTCTTAACCCTAACCCTAACCCGAATCCCAACCCTGACCCTCACCCGAAGCCTTACCCTCACCCGTGCCCTAATCTTAACCAGGACACCAACACTAACTCGTGCCCTCACACGTACGCTAAACCTTAAGCGTTGTCGTACCCTAAATTGTACCCTAATCCCTCCCCATTCCTTAACCCTAACCCTAACCCCATCCCTAAACCTGATCCACTTCCGATGCCCTACCCTAACGAATGCCCTAATCTTAACCAGTACACAAACACTAACTCATGCCCTCAAACGTACGCTAACCCTTAAGCATTGTCGTACCCTATCCTGTACCTTAATCCCTCCCCATTCACTAACCCTAACCCTAACCCTAAGCGAAACCCTGAACGTGACCCTTTTCCGAGGCCTTACCCTCATCGGTGCCGTTGTCTTAACCAGTGCACCAACACTAACACGTGCCGTCACACTTACGCTAACCCTTAAGCATTGTCGTATCCTAACCTATACCCTAATCCCTCTCCATTCCCTAACCCTAACCCTAACCATAACCTGAAACCTAACCATGACACTCACCCGAAACTTTACCCTCACCCGTATCCTAATTTTAACCAGTACATCAACACTAACCGATGCCCTCTAACGTACGCCAACCCTAAGCCATTGCCATACCCTAACCTGTACCCTAATCAATCCCCATTCCCTAACCCTAACCATAACCCTAACCCTTAACGTGACCCTCTTCCGAATCCTTACCCTCACCCGTGCCCTAATCGTATGCAGTACACTAACACTAACTAGTGACCTCACACGTACGCTAAACCTTAAGCGTTTTGGTACCCTAAACTGTGCCCTAATATCTCCCCATTCCCTAACCCTAACCCTAACCCGAATTCTATCCCTGACCCTCACCCGAAACCTTAACCTCACCCGTGCCCTAATCTTAACCAGGAAACCAACACTAACTTGTGCCCTCACACGTACGCTAACCCTTAATCGTTCTCGTACCTTAAACTATACCCTAATCCCTCCCCATTCCCTAACCCTAACCCTAACCCTAACCCTAAACTATACCCTACTCCCTCCCCATTCCCTAACCCTAACCCTAACCCGAATCCTAACCCTGACCCTCACCCGAAGCCTTACCCTCACCCGTGCCCTAATCTTAACCAGGACACTAACACTAACCCTTGCCCTCACACGAACGCTAACCCTTAAGCACTGTCGTACCCTAAGCTGTACCCTAATCCCTCTGCATTCCTTAACCTTAACACTAACCCGAATCCTAACCCTGACCCTCACCCGAAGCCTTACCCTCACCCGTGCCCTAATCTTAACCAGGACACCAACACTAACTCGTGCCATCACACGTACGCTAAACCTTAAGCGTTGTCGTACCCTAAATTGTACCCTAATCCCTCCCCATTCCTTAACCCTAATCCTAACCCCATCCCTAAACCTGACCCACTTCCGATGCCTTACCCTAACCAATGCCCTAATCTTAACCAGTACACAAACACTAACTCATGCCCTCAAACGTACGCTAACCCTTAAGCATTGTCGTACCCTTTCCTGTACCCTAATCCCTCCCCATTCCCTAACCCTAACCCTAAGCGAAACCCTGAAAGTGACCCTTTTCCGAGGCCTTAAGCTCATCGGTGCCGTTGTCTTAACCAGTACACCAACAGTAACTCGTGACCTCACACTTACGCTAACCCGTAAGCATTGTCGTACCCTAACCTGTACCCTAATCCCTCTCCATTCCCTAACCCTAACCCTAACCCGAATCCTAACCCTGACCCTCACCCGAAGCCTTACCCTCACCCGTGCCCTAATCTTAACCAGGACACCAAGACTAACTCGTGCCCTCAAACGTACGCTAACACTAAACCGCAGCGGTACCCTAACCTGTACCCTAATCCCTCTCCATTCCCTAGCCCTAACCCTCACCTGAAACCTAAGCATGACACTCACCCGAAACTTTACCCTCACCCGTGTCCTAATTTTAACCAGTACATCAACACTAACCCATGCCCTCTAACGTACTCCAACCCTAAGCCATTGCCGTACCCTAACCTGTACCCTAATCATTCCCCATTCCCTGACCCTAACCCTAACCCGAACCCTTAACGTGACCCTCTACATAGGCCTTACCCTCACCCGTGCCCTAATCGTAAGCAGTACACTAACACTAACTAGTGACCTCACACGTACGCTAAACCTTAAGAGTTGTGGTACCCTAAACTGTGCCCTAATATCTCCCCATTCCCTAACCCTAACCCTAACCCGAATTCTATCCCTGACCCTCACCCGAAACCTTACCCTCACCCGTGCCCTAATCTTAAACAGAACACAAACACTAACTCGTGCCCTCACACGTACGCTAACCCTTAATCGTTGTCGTACCCTAAACTGTACCCTAATCCCTCCCCATTCCCTAAACCTAACCCTAACCTGAACCCTAACCCTGACCCTCACTTGAAGCCTTACCCTCACCCGTGCCCTAATCTTAACCAGGACACTAACACTAACCCTTGCCCTCTCACGAACGCTAACCCTTAAGCACTGTCGTACCCTAAGCTGTACCCTAATCCCTCTGCATTCCTTAGCCCTAACCCTAACCCGAATCCTAACCCTGACCCTCACCCGAAGCCTTACCCTCACCTGTGCCCTAATCTTAACCAGGACACCAACACTAACTCGTGCCCTCACACGTACGCTAAACCTTAAGCGTTGTCGTACCCTAAATTGTACCCTAATCCCTCCCCATTCCTTAACCCTAACCCTAACCCCATCCCTAAACCTGACCCACATCCGATGCCCTACCCTAACCAATGCCCTAAACTTAACCAGTACACAAACACTAACTCATGCCCTCAAACGTACGCTAACCCTTAAGCATTGTCGTACCCTATCCTGTACCCTAATCCCTCCCCATTCCCTAACCCTAACCCTAAACGAAACCCTGAACGTGACCCTTTTCGGAGGCCTTACCCTCATCGTTGCCGTTGTCTTAAGCAGTACACCAACACTAACTCGTGCCCTCACACTTACGCTAACCCTTAAGCATTATCGTACCCTAACCTGTACCCTAATCCCTCTCCATTCCCTAACCCTAACCCTAACCCGAATCCTAACCCTGACCCTCACCCGAAGCCTTACCCTCACCCGTGCCCTAATCTTAACCAGGACACCAAGACTAACTCTTGCCCTCAAACATACGCTAACACTAAACCTCAGCGGTACCCTAACCTGTACCCTAATCCCTCTCCATTCCCTAACCCTAACCCTAACCTGAAACCTAACCATGACACTCACCCGAAACTTTACCCTCACCCGTGTCCTAATTTTAACCAGTACATCAACACTAACCCATGCCCTCTAACGTATGTCAATCCTAAACCTTTGCCGTACCCTAACCTGTACCCTAATCAATCCCCATTCCCTAACCGTAACCCTAACCCTAACCCTTAACGTGACCCTCTTCCGAGGCCTTACCCTCACCCGTGCCCTAATCGTAAGCAGTACACTAACACTAACTAGTGACCTCACACGTACGCTAAACCTTAAGAGATGTGGTAGCCTAAACTGTGCCCTAATATCTCCCCATTCCCTAACCCTAACCCTAACCCGAATTCTATCCCTGACCCTCACTCGAAACCTTACCCTCACCCGTGCCCTAATCTTAAACAGGACACCAACACTAACTCGTGCCCTCACACGTACGCTAACCCTCAATCGTTGTCGTACCCTAAACTGTACCCTAATCCCTCCCCATTCCCTAACCCTAACCCTAACCCTAACCCTAAACTATACCCTACTCCCTGCCCATTCCCTAACCCTAACCCTAACCCGAATCCTAACCCTGACCCTCACCCGAAGCCTTACCCTCACCCGTGCCCTAATCTTAACCAGGACACTAACACTAACCCTTGCCCTCACACGAACGCTAACCCTTAAGCACTGTCGTACCCTAAGCTGTACCCTAATCCCTCTGCATTTCTTAACCCTAACCCTAACCCGAATCCTAACCCTGACCCTCACCCGAAGCCTTACCCTCACCCGTGCCCTAATCTTAACCAGGACACCAACACTAACTCGTGCCCTCACACGTACGCTAAACCTTAAGCGTTGTCGTACCCTAAATTGTACCCTAATCCCTCCCCATTCCTTAACCCTAACCCTAACCCAATCCCTAAACCTGACCCACTTCCGATGCCCTACCCTAACGAATGCCCTAATCTTAACCAGTACACAAACACTAACTCATGCCCTCAAACGTACGCTAACCCTTAAGCATTGTCGTACCCTATCCTGTACCTTAATCCCTCCCCATTCCCTAAACCTAACCCTAAGCGAAACCCTGAACGTGACCCTTTTCCGAGGCCTTACCCTCATCGGTGCCGTTGTCTTAACCAGTACACCAACACTAACTCGTGCCCTCACACTTACGCTAACCCTTAAGCATTGTCGTACCCTAACCTGTACCCTAATCCCTCTCCATTCCCTAACCCTAACCCTAACCCGAATCCTAACCCTGACCCTCACCCGAAGCCTTACCCTCACCCGTGCCCTAATCTTAACCAGGACACCAAGACTAACTCGTGCCCTCAAACGTACGCTAACAGTAAACCGCAGCGGTGCCCTAACCTGTACCCTAATCCCTCTCCATTCCCTAACCCTAACCTGAAACCTAACCATGACACTCACCCGAAACTTTACCCTCACCCGTGTCCTAATTTTAACCAGTACATCAACACTAACCCATGCCCTCTAACGTACGCCAACCTTAAGCCATTGCCGTACCCTAACCTGTACCCTAATCAATCCCAATTCCCTAACCCTAACCCTAACCCTAACCCTTAACGTGACCCTCTTCCGAGGCCTTACCCTCACCCGTGCCCTAATCGTAAGCAGTACACTAACACTAACTAGTGACCTCACACGTACGCTAAACCTTAAGCGTAGTGGTACCCTAAACTGTGTCCTAATATCTCCCCATTTCCTAACCCTAACCCTAACCCGAATTCTATCAATGACCCTCACCCGAAACCTTACCCTCACCCGTGCCCTAATCTTAAACAGGAAACCAACGCTAACTTGTGCCCTCACACGTACGCTAACCCTTAATCGTTGTCATACCCTAAACTATACCCTAATCCCTCCCCATTCCCTAACCCTAACCCTAACCCTAACCCTAAACTGTACCCTAATCCCTCCCCATTCCCTAACCCTAACCCTAACCCGAATCCTAACCCTGACCCTCACCCGAAGCCTTACCCTCACCCGTGCCCTAATCTTAACCAGGACACTAACACTAACCCTTGCCCTCACACGAACGCTAACCCTTAAGCACTGTCGTACCCTAAGCTGTACCGTAATCCCTCTGCATTCCTTAACCCTAACCCTAACCCGAATCCTAACCCTGACCCTCACCTGAAGCCTTACCCTCACCCGTGCCCTAATCTTAACCAGGACACCAACACTAACTCGTGCCCTCACACGTACGCTAAACCTTAAGCGTTGTCGTACCCTAAATTGTACCCTAATCCCTCCCCATTCCTTAACCCTAATCCTAACCCCATCCCTAAACCTGACCCACTTCCGATGCCCTACCCTAACCAATGCCCTAATCTTAACCAGTACACAAACACTAACTCATGCCCTCAAACATATGCTAACCCTTAAGCATTGTCATACCCTATCCTGTACCCTAATCCCTCCCCATTCCCTAACCCTAACCCTAAGCGAAACCCTGAACGTGACCCTTTTCCGAGGCCTTACCCTCATCGGTGCCGTTGTCTTAACCAGTACACCAACACGAACTCGTGCCCTCACACTTACGCTAACCCTTAAGCATTGTCGTACCCTAACCTGTACCCTACTCCCTCTCCACTCCCTAACCCTAACCCTAACCCGAATCCTAACCCTGACACTCACCCGAAGCCTTACCCTCACCCGTATCCTAATCATAACCAGGACACCAAGACTAATTCGTGCCCTCAAACGTACGCTAACACTAAACCGCAGCGGTACACTAACCTGTACCCTAATCCCTCCCCATTCCCTAAGCCTAACCCTAAACTGAAACCTAACCATGACACTCACACGAAACTTTACCCTCACCCGTATCCTAATTTTAACCAGTACATCAACACTAACCCATGCCCTCTAACGTACGCCAACCCTAAGCCATTGCCGTACCCTAACCTGTACCCTAATCAATCCCCATTCCCTATCCCTAACCCTAACCCTAACCCTTAACGTGACCCTCTTCCGAGGCCTTACCCTCACCCGTGCCCTAATCGTAAGCAGTACACTAACACTAACTAGTGACCTCACACGTACGCTAAACCTTAAGCGTTGTGGTACCCTAAACTGTGCCCTAATATCTCCCTATTCCCTAACCCTAACCCTAAACCGAATTCTATCCCGGACCCTCACCCGAAACCTTACCCTCACCCGTGCCCTAATCTTAACCAAGACACTAACCCTAACCATTGCCCTCACACGAACGTTAACCCTTAAACACTGTCGTACCCTAAGCTGTACCCTAATCCCTCTGCATTCCTTAACCCTAACCCTAACCTGAATCCTAACCCTGACCCTCACCCGAGGCCTTACCCTCACCCGTGCCCTAATCTTAACCAGGACACCAACACTAATTCGTGCCCTCACACGTACGCTAAACCTTAAGCGTTGTCGTACCCTAAATTGTACCCTAATCCCTCCCCATTCCTTAAACCTAACCCTAACCCCATCCCTAAACCTGACCCACTTCCGATGCCCTACCCTAACCAATGCCCTAATCTTAACCAGTACACAAACACTAACTCATGCCCTCAAACGTACGCTAACCCTTAAGCATTGTCGTACCCTATCCTGTACCCTAATCCCTCCCCATTCCCTAACCCTAACCCTAAGCGAAACCCTGAACGTGACCCTTTTCCGAGGCCTTACCCTCATCGGTGCCGTTGTCTTAACCAGTACACCAACACTAACTCATGCCCTCACACTTACGCTAACCCTTAAGCATTGTCGTACCCTAACCTGTACCCTAATCCCTCTCCATTCCCTAACCCTAACCCTAACCCGAATCCTAACCCTGACCCTCACCCGAAGCCTTACCCTCACCCGTGCCCTAATCTTAACCAGGACACCAAGACTAACTCGTGCCCTCACACGTACGCTAACACTAAACCACAGCGGTACCCTAACCTGTACCCTAATCTTCTCCATTCCCTAACCCTAACCCTAACCTGAAACCTAACCATGACACTCACCCGAAACTTTACCCTCACCCGTGTCCTAATTTTAACCAGTACATCAACACTAACCCATGCCCTCTAACGTACGCCAACCCTAAGCCATTGCCGTACCCTAACCTGTACCCTAATCAATCCCCATTAACTGACCCTAACCCTAACCCTAACCCTTAACATGACCCTCTTCCGAGGCCTTACCCTCACCCGTGCCCTAATCGTAAGCAGTACACTAACACTAACTAGTGACCTCACACGTACGCTAAACCTTAAGCGTTGTGGTGCCCTAAACTGTGCCCTAATATCTCCCCATTCCCTAACCCTAACCCTAAGCGAAACCCTGAACGTGACCCTTTTCCGAGGCCTTTCCCTCATCGTTGCGGTTGTCTTAAGCAGTACACCAACACTAACTCGTGCCCTCACACTTACGCTAACGCTTAAGCATTATCGTACCCTAACCTGCACCCTAATCCCTCTCCATTCCCTAACCCTAACCCTAACCCGAATCCTAACCCTGACCCTCACCCGAAGCCTTACCCTCACCCGTGCCCTAATCTTAACCAGGACACCAAGACTAACTCGTGCCCTCAAACATACGCTAACACTAAACCGCAGCGGTAGCCTAACCTGTACCCTAATCCCTCTCCATTCCCTAACCCTAACCCTAACCTGAAACCTAACCATGACACTCACCCGAAACTTTACCCTCACCCGTGTCCTAATTTTAACCAGTACATCAAAACTAACCCATGCCCTCTAACGTATGTCAACCCTAAGCCATTGCCGTACCTTAACCTGTACCCTAATCAATCCCCATTCCCTAACCCTAACCCTAACCCTAACCCTTAACGTGACCCTCTTCCGAGGCCTTACCCTCACCCGTGCCCTAATCATAAGCAGTACACTAACACTAACTAGTGACCTCACACGTACGCTAAACCTTAAGCATTGTGGTACCCTAAACTGTGCCCTAATATCTCCCCATTCCCTAACCCTAACCCTAACCCGAATTCTATACCTGACCCTCACCCGAAACCTTACCCTCACCCGTGCCCTAATCTTAAACAGGACACCAACACTAACTCGTGCCCTCACACGTACGCTAACCCTCAATCGTTGTCGTACCCTAAACTGTACCCTAATCCCTTCCCATTCCCTAACCCTAACCCTAATCCGAATCCTAACCCTGACCCTCACCTGAAGCCTTACCCTCACCCGTGCCCTAATCTTAACCAGGACACTAAAACTAACCCTTGCCCTCACACGAACGCTAACCCTTAAGCACTGTCGTACACTAAGCTGTACCCTAATCCCTCTGCATTTCTTAACCCTAACCCTAACCCGAATCCCAACCCTGACCCTCACCCGAAGCCTTACCCTCACCCGTGCCCTAATCTTAACCAGGACACCAACACTAACTCGTGCCCTCACACGTACGCTAAACCTTAAGCGTTGTCGTACCCTAAATTGTACCCTAATCCCTCCCCATTCCTTAACCCTAACCCTAACCCCATCCCTAAACCTGATCCACTTCCGATGCCCTACCCTAACGAATGCCCTAATCTTAACCAGTACACAAACACTAACTCATGCCCTCAAACGTACGCTAACCCTTAAGCATTGTCGTACCCTATCCTGTACCTTAATCCCTCCCCATTCACTAACCCTAACCCTAACCCTAAGCGAAACCCTGAACGTGACCCTTTTCCGAGGCCTTACCCTCATCGGTGCCGTTGTCTTAACCAGTGCACCAACACTAACACGTGCCGTCACACTTACGCTAACCCTTAAGCATTGTCGTATCCTAACCTATACCCTAATCCCTCTCCATTCCCTAACCCTAACCCTAACCATAACCTGAAACCTAACCATGACACTCACCCGAAACTTTACCCTCACCCGTATCCTAATTTTAACCAGTACATCAACACTAACCGATGCCCTCTAACGTACGCCAACCCTAAGCCATTGCCATACCCTAACCTGTACCCTAATCAATCCCCATTCCCTAACCCTAACCATAACCCTAACCCTTAACGTGACCCTCTTCCGAATCCTTACCCTCACCCGTGCCCTAATCGTATGCAGTACACTAACACTAACTAGTGACCTCACACGTACGCTAAACCTTAAGCGTTTTGGTACCCTAAACTGTGCCCTAATATCTCCCCATTCCCTAACCCTAACCCTAACCCGAATTCTATCCCTGACCCTCACCCGAAACCTTAACCTCACCCGTGCCCTAATCTTAACCAGGAAACCAACACTAACTTGTGCCCTCACACGTACGCTAACCCTTAATCGTTCTCGTACCTTAAACTATACCCTAATCCCTCCCCATTCCCTAACCCTAACCCTAACCCTAACCCTAAACTATACCCTACTCCCTCCCCATTCCCTAACCCTAACCCTAACCCGAATCCTAACCCTGACCCTCACCCGAAGCCTTACCCTCACCCGTGCCCTAATCTTAACCAGGACACTAACACTAACCCTTGCCCTCACACGAACGCTAACCCTTAAGCACTGTCGTACCCTAAGCTGTACCCTAATCCCTCTGCATTCCTTAACCTTAACACTAACCCGAATCCTAACCCTGACCCTCACCCGAAGCCTTACCCTCACCCGTGCCCTAATCTTAACCAGGACACCAACACTAACTCGTGCCATCACACGTACGCTAAACCTTAAGCGTTGTCGTACCCTAAATTGTACCCTAATCCCTCCCCATTCCTTAACCCTAATCCTAACCCCATCCCTAAACCTGACCCACTTCCGATGCCTTACCCTAACCAATGCCCTAATCTTAACCAGTACACAAACACTAACTCATGCCCTCAAACGTACGCTAACCCTTAAGCATTGTCGTACCCTTTCCTGTACCCTAATCCCTCCCCATTCCCTAACCCTAACCCTAAGCGAAACCCTGAAAGTGACCCTTTTCCGAGGCCTTAAGCTCATCGGTGCCGTTGTCTTAACCAGTACACCAACAGTAACTCGTGACCTCACACTTACGCTAACCCGTAAGCATTGTCGTACCCTAACCTGTACCCTAATCCCTCTCCATTCCCTAACCCTAACCCTAACCCGAATCCTAACCCTGACCCTCACCCGAAGCCTTACCCTCACCCGTGCCCTAATCTTAACCAGGACACCAAGACTAACTCGTGCCCTCAAACGTACGCTAACACTAAACCGCAGCGGTACCCTAACCTGTACCCTAATCCCTCTCCATTCCCTAGCCCTAACCCTCACCTGAAACCTAAGCATGACACTCACCCGAAACTTTACCCTCACCCGTGTCCTAATTTTAACCAGTACATCAACACTAACCCATGCCCTCTAACGTACTCCAACCCTAAGCCATTGCCGTACCCTAACCTGTACCCTAATCATTCCCCATTCCCTGACCCTAACCCTAACCCGAACCCTTAACGTGACCCTCTACATAGGCCTTACCCTCACCCGTGCCCTAATCGTAAGCAGTACACTAACACTAACTAGTGACCTCACACGTACGCTAAACCTTAAGAGTTGTGGTACCCTAAACTGTGCCCTAATATCTCCCCATTCCCTAACCCTAACCCTAACCCGAATTCTATCCCTGACCCTCACCCGAAACCTTACCCTCACCCGTGCCCTAATCTTAAACAGAACACAAACACTAACTCGTGCCCTCACACGTACGCTAACCCTTAATCGTTGTCGTACCCTAAACTGTACCCTAATCCCTCCCCATTCCCTAAACCTAACCCTAACCTGAACCCTAACCCTGACCCTCACTTGAAGCCTTACCCTCACCCGTGCCCTAATCTTAACCAGGACACTAACACTAACCCTTGCCCTCTCACGAACGCTAACCCTTAAGCACTGTCGTACCCTAAGCTGTACCCTAATCCCTCTGCATTCCTTAGCCCTAACCCTAACCCGAATCCTAACCCTGACCCTCACCCGAAGCCTTACCCTCACCTGTGCCCTAATCTTAACCAGGACACCAACACTAACTCGTGCCCTCACACGTACGCTAAACCTTAAGCGTTGTCGTACCCTAAATTGTACCCTAATCCCTCCCCATTCCTTAACCCTAACCCTAACCCCATCCCTAAACCTGACCCACATCCGATGCCCTACCCTAACCAATGCCCTAAACTTAACCAGTACACAAACACTAACTCATGCCCTCAAACGTACGCTAACCCTTAAGCATTGTCGTACCCTATCCTGTACCCTAATCCCTCCCCATTCCCTAACCCTAACCCTAAACGAAACCCTGAACGTGACCCTTTTCGGAGGCCTTACCCTCATCGTTGCCGTTGTCTTAAGCAGTACACCAACACTAACTCGTGCCCTCACACTTACGCTAACCCTTAAGCATTATCGTACCCTAACCTGTACCCTAATCCCTCTCCATTCCCTAACCCTAACCCTAACCCGAATCCTAACCCTGACCCTCACCCGAAGCCTTACCCTCACCCGTGCCCTAATCTTAACCAGGACACCAAGACTAACTCTTGCCCTCAAACATACGCTAACACTAAACCTCAGCGGTACCCTAACCTGTACCCTAATCCCTCTCCATTCCCTAACCCTAACCCTAACCTGAAACCTAACCATGACACTCACCCGAAACTTTACCCTCACCCGTGTCCTAATTTTAACCAGTACATCAACACTAACCCATGCCCTCTAACGTATGTCAATCCTAAACCTTTGCCGTACCCTAACCTGTACCCTAATCAATCCCCATTCCCTAACCGTAACCCTAACCCTAACCCTTAACGTGACCCTCTTCCGAGGCCTTACCCTCACCCGTGCCCTAATCGTAAGCAGTACACTAACACTAACTAGTGACCTCACACGTACGCTAAACCTTAAGAGATGTGGTAGCCTAAACTGTGCCCTAATATCTCCCCATTCCCTAACCCTAACCCTAACCCGAATTCTATCCCTGACCCTCACTCGAAACCTTACCCTCACCCGTGCCCTAATCTTAAACAGGACACCAACACTAACTCGTGCCCTCACACGTACGCTAACCCTCAATCGTTGTCGTACCCTAAACTGTACCCTAATCCCTCCCCATTCCCTAACCCTAACCCTAACCCTAACCCTAAACTATACCCTACTCCCTGCCCATTCCCTAACCCTAACCCTAACCCGAATCCTAACCCTGACCCTCACCCGAAGCCTTACCCTCACCCGTGCCCTAATCTTAACCAGGACACTAACACTAACCCTTGCCCTCACACGAACGCTAACCCTTAAGCACTGTCGTACCCTAAGCTGTACCCTAATCCCTCTGCATTTCTTAACCCTAACCCTAACCCGAATCCTAACCCTGACCCTCACCCGAAGCCTTACCCTCACCCGTGCCCTAATCTTAACCAGGACACCAACACTAACTCGTGCCCTCACACGTACGCTAAACCTTAAGCGTTGTCGTACCCTAAATTGTACCCTAATCCCTCCCCATTCCTTAACCCTAACCCTAACCCAATCCCTAAACCTGACCCACTTCCGATGCCCTACCCTAACGAATGCCCTAATCTTAACCAGTACACAAACACTAACTCATGCCCTCAAACGTACGCTAACCCTTAAGCATTGTCGTACCCTATCCTGTACCTTAATCCCTCCCCATTCCCTAAACCTAACCCTAAGCGAAACCCTGAACGTGACCCTTTTCCGAGGCCTTACCCTCATCGGTGCCGTTGTCTTAACCAGTACACCAACACTAACTCGTGCCCTCACACTTACGCTAACCCTTAAGCATTGTCGTACCCTAACCTGTACCCTAATCCCTCTCCATTCCCTAACCCTAACCCTAACCCGAATCCTAACCCTGACCCTCACCCGAAGCCTTACCCTCACCCGTGCCCTAATCTTAACCAGGACACCAAGACTAACTCGTGCCCTCAAACGTACGCTAACAGTAAACCGCAGCGGTGCCCTAACCTGTACCCTAATCCCTCTCCATTCCCTAACCCTAACCTGAAACCTAACCATGACACTCACCCGAAACTTTACCCTCACCCGTGTCCTAATTTTAACCAGTACATCAACACTAACCCATGCCCTCTAACGTACGCCAACCTTAAGCCATTGCCGTACCCTAACCTGTACCCTAATCAATCCCAATTCCCTAACCCTAACCCTAACCCTAACCCTTAACGTGACCCTCTTCCGAGGCCTTACCCTCACCCGTGCCCTAATCGTAAGCAGTACACTAACACTAACTAGTGACCTCACACGTACGCTAAACCTTAAGCGTAGTGGTACCCTAAACTGTGTCCTAATATCTCCCCATTTCCTAACCCTAACCCTAACCCGAATTCTATCAATGACCCTCACCCGAAACCTTACCCTCACCCGTGCCCTAATCTTAAACAGGAAACCAACGCTAACTTGTGCCCTCACACGTACGCTAACCCTTAATCGTTGTCATACCCTAAACTATACCCTAATCCCTCCCCATTCCCTAACCCTAACCCTAACCCTAACCCTAAACTGTACCCTAATCCCTCCCCATTCCCTAACCCTAACCCTAACCCGAATCCTAACCCTGACCCTCACCCGAAGCCTTACCCTCACCCGTGCCCTAATCTTAACCAGGACACTAACACTAACCCTTGCCCTCACACGAACGCTAACCCTTAAGCACTGTCGTACCCTAAGCTGTACCGTAATCCCTCTGCATTCCTTAACCCTAACCCTAACCCGAATCCTAACCCTGACCCTCACCCGAAGCCTTACCCTCACCCGTGCCCTAATCTTAACCAGGACACCAACACTAACTCGTGCCCTCACACGTACGCTAAACCTTAAGCGTTGTCGTACCCTAAATTGTACCCTAATCCCTCCCCATTCCTTAACCCTAATCCTAACCCCATCCCTAAACCTGACCCACTTCCGATGCCCTACCCTAACCAATGCCCTAATCTTAACCAGTACACAAACACTAACTCATGCCCTCAAACATATGCTAACCCTTAAGCATTGTCATACCCTATCCTGTACCCTAATCCCTCCCCATTCCCTAACCCTAACCCTAAGCGAAACCCTGAACGTGACCCTTTTCCGAGGCCTTACCCTCATCGGTGCCGTTGTCTTAACCAGTACACCAACACGAACTCGTGCCCTCACACTTACGCTAACCCTTAAGCATTGTCGTACCCTAACCTGTACCCTACTCCCTCTCCACTCCCTAACCCTAACCCTAACCCGAATCCTAACCCTGACACTCACCCGAAGCCTTACCCTCACCCGTATCCTAATCATAACCAGGACACCAAGACTAATTCGTGCCCTCAAACGTACGCTAACACTAAACCGCAGCGGTACACTAACCTGTACCCTAATCCCTCCCCATTCCCTAAGCCTAACCCTAAACTGAAACCTAACCATGACACTCACACGAAACTTTACCCTCACCCGTATCCTAATTTTAACCAGTACATCAACACTAACCCATGCCCTCTAACGTACGCCAACCCTAAGCCATTGCCGTACCCTAACCTGTACCCTAATCAATCCCCATTCCCTATCCCTAACCCTAACCCTAACCCTTAACGTGACCCTCTTCCGAGGCCTTACCCTCACCCGTGCCCTAATCGTAAGCAGTACACTAACACTAACTAGTGACCTCACACGTACGCTAAACCTTAAGCGTTGTGGTACCCTAAACTGTGCCCTAATATCTCCCTATTCCCTAACCCTAACCCTAAACCGAATTCTATCCCGGACCCTCACCCGAAACCTTACCCTCACCCGTGCCCTAATCTTAAACAGAACACCAACACTAACTCGTGCCCTCACACGTACGCTAACCCTTAATCGTTGTCGTATCCTAAACTGTACCCTAATCCCTCCCCATTCCCTAACCCTAACCCTAACCCGAACCCTAACCCTGACCCTCAGCTGAAGCCTTACCCTCACCCGTGCCCTAATCTTAACCAGGACACTAACACTAACCCTTGCCCTCTCACGAACGCTAACCCTTAAGCACTGTCGTACCCTAAGCTGTACCCTAATCCCTCTGCATTCCTTAGCCCTAACCCTAACCCGAAGCCTTACCCTCACCCGTGCCCAAATCTTAACCAGGACACCAAGACTAACTCGTGCCCTCAAACATACGCTAACACTAAACCTCAGCGGTACCCTAACCTGTACCCTAATCCCTCTCCATTCCCTAACCCTACCCCTAACCTGAAACCTAACCATGACACTCACCCGAAACTTTACCCTCACCCGTGTCCTAATTTTAACCAGTACATCAACACTAACCCATGCCCTCTAACGTATGTCAACCCTAAACCATTGCCGTACCCTAACCTGTACCCTAATCAATCCCCATTACCTAACCGTAACCCTAACCCTAACGCTTAACGTGACCCTCTTCCGAGGCCTTATCCTCACCCGTGCCCTAATCGTAAGCAGTACACTAACACTAACTAATGACCTCACACGTACGCTAAACCTTAAGAGTTGTGGTACCCTAAACTGTGCCCTAATATCTCCCCATTCCGTAACCCTAACCCTAACCCGAATTCTATCCCTGACCCTCACTCGATACCTTACCCTCACCCGTGCCCTAATCTTAAACAGGACACCAACACTAACTCGTGCCCTCACACGTACGCTAACCCTCAATCGTTGTCGTACCCTGAACTGTACCCTAATCCCTTCCCATTCCCTAACCCTAACCCTAACCCGAATCCTAACCCTGACCCTCACCCAAAGCCTAACCCTCACCCGTGCCCTAATCTTAACCAAGACACTAACACTAACCCTTGCCCTCACACGAACGTTAACCCTTAAACACTGTCGTACCCTAAGCTGTACCCTAATCCCTCTGCCTTCCTTAACCCTAACCCTAACCCGAATCCTAACCCTGACCCTCACCCGAGTCCTTACCCTCACCCGTGCCCTAATCTTAACCAGGACACCAACACTAACTCGTGCCCTCACACGTACGCTAAACCTTAAGCGTTGTCGTACCCTAAATTGTACCCTAATCCCTCCCCATTCCTTAACCCTAACCCTAACCCCATCCCTAAACCTGACCCACTTCCGATGCCCTACCCTAACCAATGCCCTAAACTTAACGAGTACACAAACACTAACTCATGCCCTCAAACGTACGCTAACCCTTAAGCATTGTCGTACCCTATCCTGTACCCTAATCCCTCCCCATTCCCTAACCCTAACCCTAAGCGAAACCCGGAACGTGACCCTTTTCCGAGGCCTTACCCTCATTGGTGTCGTTGTCTTAACCAGTACACCAACACTAACTCGTGCCCTCACACTTACGCTAACCCTTAAGCATTGTCGTACCCTAACCTGTACCCTAATCTCTCTCCATTCCCTAACCCTAACCCTATCCCGAATCCTAACCCTGACCCTCACCCGAAGCCTTACCCTCACCCGTGCCCTAATCTTAACCAGGACACCAACACTAACTCGTGCCCTCAAACGTACGCTAACACTAAACCGCAGCGGTACCCTAACCTGTACCCTAATCCCTCTCCATTCCCTAACCCTAACCTGAAACCTAACCATGACACTCACCCGAAACTTTACCCTCACCCGTGTCCTAATTTTAACCAGTACATCAACACTAACCCATGCCCTCTAACGTACGCCAACCTTAAGCCATTGCCGTACCCTAACCTGTACCCTAATCAATCCCCATTCCCTAACCCTAACCCTAACCCTAACCCTTAACGTGACCCTCTTCCGAGGCCTTACCCTCACCCGTGCCCTAATCGTAAGCAGTACACTAACACTAACTAGTGACCTCACACGTACGCTAAACCTTAAGCGTAGTGGTACCCTAAACTGTGTCCTAATATCTCCCCATTTCCTAACCCTAACCCTAACCCGAATTCTATCAATGACCCTCACCCGAAACCTTACCCTCACCCGTGCCCTAATCTTAACCAGGAAACCAACGCTAACTTGTGCCCTCACACGTACGCTAACCCTTAATCGTTGTCATACCCTAAACTATACCCTAATCCCTCCCCATTCCCTAACCCTAACCCTAACCCTAACCCTAAACTGTACCCTAATCCCTCCCCATTCCCTAACCCTAACCCTAACCCGAATCCTAACCCTGACCCTCACCCGAAGCCTTACCCTCACCCGTGCCCTAATATTAACCAGGACACTAACACTAACCCTTGCCCTCACACGAACGCTAACCCTTAAGCACTGTCGTACCCTAAGCTGTACCCTAATCCCTCTGCATTCCTTAACCCTAACCCTAACCCGAATCCTAACCCTGACCCTCACCCGAAGCCTTACCCTCACCCGTGCCCTAATCTTAACCAGGACACCAACACTAACTCGTGCCCTCACACGTACGCTAAACCTTAAGCGTTGTCGTACCCTAAATTGTACCCTAATCCCTCCCCATTCTTTAACCCTAATCCTAACCCCATCCCTAAACCTGACCCACTTCCGATGCCCTACCCTAACCAATGCCCTAATCTTAACCAGTACACAAACACTAACTCATGCCCTCAAACATATGCTAACCCTTAAGCATTGTCATACCCTATCCTGTACCCTAATCCCTCCCCATTCCCTAACCCTAACCCTAAGCGAAACCCTGAACGTGACCCTTTTCCGAGGCCTTACCCTCATCGGTGCCGTTGTCTTAACCAGTACACCAACACGAACTCGTGCCCTCACACTTACGCTAACCCTTAAGCATTGTCGTACCCTAACCTGTACCCTAATCCCTCTCCATTCCCTAACCCTAACCCTAACCCGAATCCTAACCCTGACACTCACCCGAAGCCTTACCCTCACCCGTATTGTAATCATAACCAGGACACCAAGACTAATTCGTGCCCTCAAACGTACGCTAACACTAAACCGCAGCGGTACACTAACCTGTACCCTAATCCCTCCCCATTCCCTAAGCCTAACCCTAAACTGAAACCTAACCATGACACTCACACGAAACTTTACCCTCACCCGTATCCTAATTTTAACCAGTACATCAACACTAACCCATGCCCTCTAACGTATGCCAACCCTAAGCCATTGCCGTACCCTAACCTGTACCCTAATCAATCCCCATTCCCTATCCCTAACCCTAACCCTAACCCTTAACGTGACCCTCTTCCGAGGCCTTACCCTCACCCGTGCCCTAATCGTAAGCAGTACACTAACACTAACTAGTGACCTCACACGTACGCTAAACCTTAAGCGTTGTGGTACCCTAAACTGTGCCCTAATATCTCCCTATTCCCTAACCCTAACCCTAAACCGAATTCTATCCCGGACCCTCACCCGAAACCTTACCCTCACCCGTGCCCTAATCTTAACCAAGACACTAACCCTAACCATTGCCCTCACACGAACGTTAACCCTTAAACACTGTCGTACCCTAAGCTGTACCCTAATCCCTCTGCATTCCTTAACCCTAACCCTAACCTGAATCCTAACCCTGACCCTCACCCGAGGCCTTACCCTCACCCGTGCCCTAATCTTAACCAGGACACCAACACTAATTCGTGCCCTCACACGTACGCTAAACCTTAAGCGTTGTCGTACCCTAAATTGTACCCTAATCCCTCCCCATTCCTTAAACCTAACCCTAACCCCATCCCTAAACCCGACCCACTTCCGATGCCCTACCCTAACCAATGCCCTAATCTTAACCAGTACACAAACACTATCTCATGCCCTCAAACGTACGCTAACCCTTAAGCATTGTCGTACCCTAACCTGTACCCTAATCCCTCCCCATTCCCTAACCCTAACCCTAAGCGAAACCCTGAACGTGACCCTTTTCCGAGGCCTTACCCTCATCGGTGCCGTTGTCTTAACCAGTACACCAACACTAACTCATGCCCTCACACTTACGCTAACCCTTAAGCATTGTCGTACCCTAACCTGTACCCTAATCCCTCTCCATTCCCTAACCCTAACCCTAACCCGAATCCTAACCCTGACCCTCACCCGAAGCCTTACCCTCACCCGTGCCCTAATCTTAACCAGGACACCAAGACTAACTCGTGCCCTCACACGTACGCTAACACTAAACCACAGCGGTACCCTAACCTGTACCCTAATCTTCTCCATTCCCTAACCCTAACCCTAACCTGAAACCTAACCATGACACTCACCCGAAACTTTACCCTCACCCGTGTCCTAATTTTAACCAGTACATCAACACTAACCCATGCCCTCTAACGTACGCCAACCCTAAGCCATTGCCGTACCCTAACCTGTACCCTAATCAATCCCCATTAACTGACCCTAACCCTAACCCTAACCCTTAACGAGACCCTCTTCCGAGGCCTTACCCTCACCCGTGCCCTAATCGTAATCAGTACACTAACACTAACTAGTGACCTCACACGTACGCTAAACCTTAAGCGTTGTGGTGCCCTAAACTGTGCCCTAATATCTCCCCATTCCCTAACCCTAACCCTAACCCGAATTCTATCCCTGACCCTCACCGGAAACCTTACCCTCACCCGTGCCCTAATCTTAACAAGGACACCAACACTAACTCGTGCCCTCACACGTACGCTAACCCTTAATCGTTGTCGTACCCTAAACTGTACCCTAATCCCTCCCCATTCCCTAACCCTAACCCTAACCCGAATCCTAACCCTGACCCTCACCTGAAGCCTTACCCTCACCCGTGCCCTAATCTTAACCAGGACACTAACACTAACCCTTGCCCTCACACGAACGCTAACCCTTAAGCACTGTCGTACCCTAAGCTGTACCCTAATCCCTCTGCATTCCTTAACCCTAACCCTAACCCGAATCCTAACCCTGACCCTCACCCGAAGCCTTACCCTCACCCGTGCCCTAATCTTAACCAGGACACCAACACTAACGCGTGCCCTCACACGTACGCTAAACCTTAAGCGTTGTCGTACCCTAAATTGTACCCTAATCCCTCCCCATTCCTTAACCCTAACCCTAACCCCATCCCTAAACCTGACCCACTTCCGATGCCCTACCCTAACCAATGCCCTAATCTTAACCAGTACACAAACACTAACTCATGCCCTCAAACGTACGCTAACCCTTAAGCATTGTCGTACCCTATCCTGTACCCTAATCCCTCCCCATTCCCTAACCCTAACCCTAAGCGAAACCCTGAACGTGACCCTTTTCCGAGGCCTTACCCACATCGGTGCCGTTGTCTTAACCACTACACCAACACTAACTCGTGCCCTCACACGTACGCTAACCCTCAATCGTTGTCGTACCCTGAACTGTACCCTAATCCCTTCCCATTCCCTAACCCTAACCCTAACCCGAATCCTAACCCTGACCCTCACCCAAAGCCTAACCCTCACCCGTGCCCTAATCTTAACCAAGACACTAACACTAACCCTTGCCCTCACACGAACGTTAACCCTTAAACACTGTCGTACCCTAAGCTGTACCCTAATCCCTCTGCCTTCCTTAACCCTAACCCTAACCCGAATCCTAACCCTGACCCTCACCCGAGTCCTTACCCTCACCCGTGCCCTAATCTTAACCAGGACACCAACACTAACTCGTGCCCTCACACGTACGCTAAACCTTAAGCGTTGTCGTACCCTAAATTGTACCCTAATCCCTCCCCATTCCTTAACCCTAACCCTAACCCCATCCCTAAACCTGACCCACTTCCGATGCCCTACCCTAACCAATGCCCTAAACTTAACGAGTACACAAACACTAACTCATGCCCTCAAACGTACGCTAACCCTTAAGCATTGTCGTACCCTATCCTGTACCCTAATCCCTCCCCATTCCCTAACCCTAACCCTAAGCGAAACCCGGAACGTGACCCTTTTCCGAGGCCTTACCCTCATTGGTGTCGTTGTCTTAACCAGTACACCAACACTAACTCGTGCCCTCACACTTACGCTAACCCTTAAGCATTGTCGTACCCTAACCTGTACCCTAATCTCTCTCCATTCCCTAACCCTAACCCTATCCCGAATCCTAACCCTGACCCTCACCCGAAGCCTTACCCTCACCCGTGCCCTAATCTTAACCAGGACACCAACACTAACTCGTGCCCTCAAACGTACGCTAACACTAAACCGCAGCGGTACCCTAACCTGTACCCTAATCCCTCTCCATTCCCTAACCCTAACCTGAAACCTAACCATGACACTCACCCGAAACTTTACCCTCACCCGTGTCCTAATTTTAACCAGTACATCAACACTAACCCATGCCCTCTAACGTACGCCAACCTTAAGCCATTGCCGTACCCTAACCTGTACCCTAATCAATCCCCATTCCCTAACCCTAACCCTAACCCTAACCCTTAACGTGACCCTCTTCCGAGGCCTTACCCTCACCCGTGCCCTAATCGTAAGCAGTACACTAACACTAACTAGTGACCTCACACGTACGCTAAACCTTAAGCGTAGTGGTACCCTAAACTGTGTCCTAATATCTCCCCATTTCCTAACCCTAACCCTAACCCGAATTCTATCAATGACCCTCACCCGAAACCTTACCCTCACCCGTGCCCTAATCTTAACCAGGAAACCAACGCTAACTTGTGCCCTCACACGTACGCTAACCCTTAATCGTTGTCATACCCTAAACTATACCCTAATCCCTCCCCATTCCCTAACCCTAACCCTAACCCTAACCCTAAACTGTACCCTAATCCCTCCCCATTCCCTAACCCTAACCCTAACCCGAATCCTAACCCTGACCCTCACCCGAAGCCTTACCCTCACCCGTGCCCTAATATTAACCAGGACACTAACACTAACCCTTGCCCTCACACAAACGCTAACCCTTAAGCACTGTCGTACCCTAAGCTGTACCCTAATCCCTCTGCATTCCTTAACCCTAACCCTAACCCGAATCCTAACCCTGACCCTCACCCGAAGCCTTACCCTCACCCGTGCCCTAATCTTAACCAGGACACCAACACTAACTCGTGCCCTCACACGTACGCTAAACCTTAAGCGTTGTCGTACCCTAAATTGTACCCTAATCCCTCCCCATTCTTTAACCCTAATCCTAACCCCATCCCTAAACCTGACCCACTTCCGATGCCCTACCCTAACCAATGCCCTAATCTTAACCAGTACACAAACACTAACTCATGCCCTCAAACATATGCTAACCCTTAAGCATTGTCATACCCTATCCTGTACCCTAATCCCTCCCCATTCCCTAACCCTAACCCTAAGCGAAACCCTGAACGTGACCCTTTTCTGAGGCCTTACCCTCATCGGTGCCGTTGTCTTAACCAGTACACCAACACGAACTCGTGCCCTCACACTTACGCTTACCCTTAAGCATTGTCGTACCCTAACCTGTACCCTAATCCCTCTCCATTCCCTAACCCTAACCCTAACCCGAATCCTAACCCTGACACTCACCCGAAGCCTTACCCTCACCCGTATCGTAATCATAACCAGGACACCAAGACTAATTCGTGCCCTCAAACGTACGCTAACACTAAACCGCAGCGGTACACTAACCTGTACCCTAATCCCTCCCCATTCCCTAAGCCTAACCCTAAACTGAAACCTAACCATGACACTCACACGAAACTTTACCCTCACCCGTATCCTAATTTTAACCAGTACATCAACACTAACCCATGCCCTCTAACGTATGCCAACCCTAAGCCATTGCCGTACCCTAACCTGTACCCTAATCAATCCCCATTCCCTATCCCTAACCCTAACCCTAACCCTTAACGTGACCCTCTTCCGAGGCCTTACCCTCACCCGTGCCCTAATCGTAAGCAGTACACTAACACTAACTAGTGACCTCACACGTACGCTAAACCTTAAGCGTTGTGGTACCCTAAACTGTGCCCTAATATCTCCCTATTCCCTAACCCTAACCCTAAACCGAATTCTATCCCTGACCCTCACCCGCAACCTTACCCTCACCCGGGCCCTAATCTTAACCAGGACACCAACACTAACTTGTGCCCTCACACGTACGCTAAGCCTTAATCGTTGTCGTACCCTAAACTGTACCCTAATCTCTCCCCATTCCCTAACCCTAACCCTAACCCGAATCCTAACCCTGACCCTCACCTGAAGCCTTACCCTCACCCGTGCCCTAATCTTAACCAGGACACTAACACTAACCCTTGCCCTCACACGAACGCTAACCCTTAAGCACTGTCGTACCCTAAGCTGTACCCTAATCCCTCTGCATTCCTTAACCCTAACCCTAACCCGAATCCTAAACCTGACCCTCACCCGAAGCCTTACCCTCACCCGTGCCCTAATCTTAACCAGGACACCAACACTAACGCGTGCCCTCACACGTACGCTAAACCTTAACCGTTGTCGTACCCTAAATTGTACCCTAATCCCTCCCCATTCCTTAACCCTAACTCTAACCCCATCCCTAAAGCTGACCCACTTCCGATGCCCTACCCTAACCAATGCACTAATCTTAACCAGTACACAAACACTAACTCATGCCCTCAAACGTACGCTAACCCTTAAGCATTGTCGTACCCTATCCTGTACCCTAATCCCTCCCCATTCCCTAACCCTTACCCTAAGCGAAACCCTGAACGTGACCCTTTTCCGAGGCCTTACCCTCATCGGTGCCGTTGTCTTAACCAGTACACCAACACTAATTCGTGCCCTCACAGTTACGCTAACCCTTAAGCATTGTCATACCCTAACCTGTACCCTAATCCCTCTCCATTCCCTAACCATAACCCTAACCCGAATCCTAACCCTGACCCTCACCCGAAGCCTTACCCTCACCCGTGGCCTAATCTTAACCAGGACACCAAGACTAACTCGTGCCCTCAAACGTACGCCAACACCTAACCGCAGCGGTACCCTAACATGTACCCTAATCCCTCTCCATTCCCTAACCCTAACCCTAACCTGAAACCTAACCATGACCCTCACCCGAAACTTTACCCTCACCCCTGTCCTAATTTTAACCAGTACATCAACACTAACCCATGCCCTCTAACGTACGCTAACCCTAAGCCATTGCCGTACCCTAACCTGTACCCTAATCAATCCCCATTCCCTAACCCTAACCCTAACCCTAACCCTTAACGTGACCCTCTTCCGAGGCCTTACCCTCACCCGTGCCCTAATCGTAAGCAGTACACTAACACTAACTAGTGACCTCACACATACGCTAAACCTTAAGCGTTGTGGTACCCTAAACTGTGCCCTAATATCTCCCCATTCCCTAACCCTAAACCTAACCCGAATTCTATCCCTGACCCTCACCTGAAACCTTACCCTCACCCGTGCCCTAAACTTAACCAGGACACCAACACTAACTCGTGCCCTCACACGTACGCCAACCCTTAATCGTTGTCGTACCCTAAACTGTACCCTAATCCCTCCCCATTCCCTAACCCTAACCCTAACCCGAATACTAAACCTGACCCTCACCTGAAGCCTTAACCTCACCCTTGCCCTAATCTTATCCAGGACACTAACACTAACCCTTGCCCTCACACGAACGCTAACCCTTAAGCACTGTCGTACCCTAAGCTGTACCCTAATCCCTCTGCATTCCTTAACCCTAACCCTAACACGAATCCTAACCCAGACCCTCACCCGAAGCCTTACCCTCACCCGTGCCCTAATCTTAACCAGGACACCAACACTAACTCGTGCCCTCACACGTACTCTAAACCTTAAGCGTTGTCGTACCCCAAATTGTACCCTAATCCCTCCCCATTCCTTAACCCTAACCCTAACCCCATCCCTAAACCTGACCCACTTCCGATGCCCTACCCTAACCAATGCTCTTATCTTAACCAGTACACAAACACTAACTCATGCCCAAAAACGTACGTTAACCCTTAAGCATTGTCGTACACTCTCCTGTACCCTAATCCTTCCCCATTCCGAAACCCTAACCCTAAGCGAAACCCTGAACGTGACCCTTTTCCGAGACCTTACCCTCATCGGTGCCCTTATCTTAACCAGTACACCAACACTAACTCGTGCCCTCACACTTACGCTAACCCTTAAGCATTGTCATACCCTAACCTGTACCCTAATCCCTCTCCATTCCCTAACACGAACCATAACCCGAATCCTAACCCTGACCCTCACCCGAAGCCTTACCCTCACCCGTGCCCTAATCTTAACCAGGACACCAAGACTAACTCATGCCCTCACACGTACGCTAACACTAAACCGCAGCGGTACCCTAACCTGTACCCTAATCCCTCTCCATTCCCTAACCCTAAACCTAACCTGAAACCTAACCATGACCCTCACCCGAAACTTTACCCTCACCCCTATCCTAATTTTAACCAGTACATCAACACTAACCCATGCCCTCTAACGTACGCTAACCCTAAGCCATTGCCGTACCCTAACCTGTACCCTAATCAATCCCCATTCCCTAACCCTAACCCTAACCCTAACCCTTAACGTGACCCTCTTCCGAGGCCTTACCCTCACCCGTGCCCTAATCGTAAGCAGTACACTAACACTAACTAGTGACCTCACACGTACGCTAAACCTTAAGCATTGTGGTACCCTAAACTGTGCCCTAATATCTCCCCATTCCCTAACCCAAACCCTAACCCGAATTCTATCCCTGACCCTCACCCGAAACCTTAACCTCACCAGTGCCCTAATCTTAACCAGGACACCAACACTAACTCGTGCCCTCACACGTACGCCAACCCTTAATCGTTGTCGTACCCTAAACTGTACCCTAATCCCTCCCCATTCCCTAACCCTAACCCTAACCCGAATCCTAACCCTGACCCTCACCCGAAGCCTTACCCTCACCTGTGACCTAATCTTAACCAGGACACCAAGACTAACTTGTGCCCTCACATGTACGCTAACACTAAACTGCAGCGGTACCCTAACCTGTACCCTAATCCCTCTCCATTACCTAACCCTAACCCTAACCTGAAACCTATCCATGACACTCACCCGAAACTTTACCCTCACCCATGTCCTAATTTTAACCAGTACATCAACACTAACCCATGCCCTCTAACGTACGCTAACCCTAAGCCATTGCCATACCGTAACCTGTACCCTAATCAATCCCCATTCCCTAACCCTAACCCTTAACGTGACCCTCTTCCGAGGCCTTACCCTCACCCGTGCCCTAATCGTAAGCAGTACACTAACACTAACTAGTGACCTCACACGTACGCTAACCCTTAATCGTTGTCGTACCCTAAACTGTACCCTAATCCCTCCCCATTCCCTAACCCTAACCCTAACCCGAATACTAACCCTGACCCTCACCTGAAGCCTTACCCTCACCCGTGCCTTAATCTTAACCAGGACACTAACACTAACCCTTGCCCTCACACGAACGCTAACCCTTAAGCACTGTCGTACCCTAAGCTGTACCCTAATCCCTCCCCATTCCCTAACCCTAAACCTAACCCGAATTCTATCCCTGACCCTCACCCAAAACCTTACTCTCACCCGTGCCCTAATCTTAACCAGGACACCAACACTAACTCGTGCCCTAACACGCACGCCCACCCTTAATCGCTGTCGTACCCTAAACTGTACCCTAATCCCTCAACATTCCCTAACCCTAACCCTAACCCGAATCCTAACCCTGACCCTCACCCGAAGCCTTACCCTCACCCATGCCCTAATCTTAACCAGGACACCAACACTAACGCGTGCCCTCACACGTACGCTAAACCTTAACCGTTGTCGTACCCTAAATTGTACCCTAATCCCTCCCCATTCCTTAACCCTAACCCTAACCCCATCCCTAAACCTGACCCACTTCCGATGCCCTACCCTAACCAATGCCCTAATTTTAACCAGTACACAAACACTAACTCATGCCCTCAAACGTACGCTAACCCAGAAGCATTGTCGTACCCTATCCTGTACCCTAATCCCTCCCCATTCCCTAACCCTAACCCTAAGCGAAACCCTGAACGTAACCCTTTTCCAAGGCCTTACCCTCATCAGTGCCATTGTCTTAACCAGTACACCAACACTAACTCGTGCCCTCACACTTACACTAACCCTTAAGCACTGTCGTACCCTAACCTGTACCCTAATCCCTCTCCATTCCCTAACCCTAACCCTAACCCGAATCCTAACCCTGATCCTCACCCGAAGCCTTACCCTCACCCGTGCCCTAATCTTAACCAGGACACCAAGAATAACTCGTGCCCTCAAACGTACGCTAACACTAAACCGCAGCGGTACCCTAACCTGTACCCTAATCCCTCTCCATTCCCTAACCCTAACCCTAACCTGAAACCTAACCATGACACTTACCTGAAACTTTACCCTCACCCGTGTCCTAATTTTAACCAGTACATCAACACTAACCCATGCCCTCTAACGTACGCCAACCCTAAGCCATTGCCGTACACTAACCTGTACCCTAATCAATCCCCATTCCCTAACCCTAACCCTAACCCTAACCCTTAACGTGACCCTCTTCCGAGGCCTTACCCTCACCCGTGCCCTAATCGTAAGCAGTACACTAACACTAACTAGTGACCTCACATGTAGGCTAAACCTTAAGCGTTGTGGTACCCTAAACTGTGCCCTAATATCTCCCCATTCCCTAACCCTAACCCTAACCCGAATTCTATCCCTGACCCTCACCCGAAACCTTACCCTCACCCGTGCCCTAATCTTAGCCAGGACACAAACACTAACTGGTGCCCTCACACGTACGCTAACCCTTAATCGTTGTCGTACCCTAAACTGTACCCTAATCCCTCCCCATTCCCTAACCCTAACCCTAACCCGAATCCTAACCATGACACTCACCTGAAGCCTAACCCTCACCCGTGCCCTAATCTTAACCAGGACACTAACACTAACCCTTGCCCTCACACGAACGCTAACCCTTAAGCACTGTCGTACCCTAAGCTGTACCCTAATCCCTCTGCATTCCTTAACCCTAACCCTAACCCGAATCCTAACCCTGACCCTCACCCGAAGCCTTACCCTCACCCGTGCCCTAATCTTAACCAGGACACCAACACTAACGCGTGCCCTCACACGTACGCTAAACCTTAACCGTTGTCGTACCCTAAATTGTACCCTAATCCCTCCCCATTCCTTAACCCTAACCCTAACCCCATCCCTAAACCTGACCCACTTCCGATGCCCTACCCTAACCAATGCCCTAATCTTAACCAGTACACAAACACTAACTCATGCCCTCAAACGTACGCTAACCCTTAAGTATTGTCGTACCCTATCCTGTACCCTAATCCCTCCCCATTCCCTAACCCTAACCCTAAGCGAAACCCTGAACGTGACCCTTTTCCGAGGCCTTACCCTCATCGGTGCCGTTGTCTTAACCAGTACACCAACACTAACTCGTGCCGTCACACTTACGCTAACCCTTAAGCATTGTCGTACCCTAACCTGTACCCTAATCCCTCTCCATTCCCTAACCCTAACCCTAACCCGAATCCTAACCCTGACCCTCACCCGAAGCCTTACCCTCACCCGTGCCCTAATCTTAACCAGGACACCAAGACTAACTCGTGCCCTCAAACGTACGCTAACACTAAACCGCAGGGGTACCCTAACCTGTACCCTAATCCCTCTCCATTCCCTAACACTAACCCTAACCTGAAACCTAACCATGACACTCACCCGAAACTTTACCCTCACCCGTTTCCTAATTTTAACCAGTACATAAACACTAACCCATGCCCTCTAACGTACGTCAACCCTAAGCCATTGCCGTACCCTAACCTGTACCCTAATCAATCCCCATTCCCTAACCCTAACCCTAACCCTAACCCTTAACGTGACCCTCTTCCGAGGCTTTACCCTCACCCGTGCCCTAATCGAAAGCAGTACACTAACACTAACTAGTGACCTCACATGTACCCTAAACCTTAAGCGTTGTGGTACCCTAAACTGTGCCCTAATATCTCCCCATTCCCTAACCCTAACCCTAACCCGAATTCTATCCCTGACCCTCAACCGAAACCTTACCCTCACCCGTGCCCTAATCTTAACCAGGACACCAACACTAACTCGTGCCCTCACATGTACGGTAACCCTTAATCGTTGTACCCTAAACTGGACCCTGATCCCTCCCCATTCCTTAACCCTAACCCTAACCCCATCCCTAAACCTGACCCACTTCCGATGCCCTACCCTAACCAATGCCCTAATCTTAACCAGTACACAAACACTACCTCATGCCCTCAAACGTACATTAACCCTTAAGCATTGTCGTACCCTAACCTGTACCCTAATCCCTCTCCATTCCCTAACCCGAACCCTAACCCGAATCCTAACCCTGACCCTCACCAGAAGCCTTACCCTCACCCGTGCCCTAATCTTAACCAGTACACCAAGACTAACTCGTGCCCTCACACGTACGCCAACACCTAACCGCAGCGGTACCCTAACCTGTACCCTAATCCCTCTCCATTCCCTAACCCTAACCCTAACCTGAAACCTAACCATGACCCTCACCCGAAACTTTACCCTCACCCCTGTCCTAATTTTAACCAGTACATCAACACTAACCCATGCCCTCTAACGTACGCTAACCCTAAGCCATTGCCGTACCCTAACCTGTACCCTAATCAATCCCCATTCCCTAACCCTAACCCTAACCCTAACCCTTAACGTGACCCTCTTCCGAGGCCTTACCCTCACCCGTGCCCTAATCGTAAGCAGTACACTAACACTAACTAGTTACCTCACACGTACGCTAAACCTTAAGCGTTGTGGTACCCTAAACTGTGCCCTAATATCTCCCCATTCCCTAACCCTAACCCTAACCCGAATTCTATCCCTGACCCTCACCCGAAACCTTACCCTCACCCGTGCCCTAATCTTAACCAGGACACCAACACTAACTTGTGCTCTCACACGTATGCTAACCCTTAATTGGTGTCGTACCCTAAACTGTAACCTAATCCCTCCCCATTCCCTAACCCTAACCCTAACGGGAATACTAACCCTGACCCTCACCTGAAGCCTTACCCTCACCCGTGCTTTAATCTTAACCAGGACACTAACACTAAACCTTGCCCTCACACGAACGCTAACCCTTAAGCACTGTCGTACCCTAAGCTGTACCCTAATCCCTCCCCATTCCCTAACCCTAAACCTAACCCGAATTCTATCCCTGACCCTCACCCAAAACCTTACTCTCACCCGTGCCCTAATCTTAACGAGGACACCAACACTAACTCGTGCCCTACCACGCACGCCCACCCTTAATCGCTGTCGTACCCTAAACTGTACCCTAATCCCTCCCCATTCCCTACCCCTAAACCTAACCCGAATCCTAACCCTGACCCTCACCCGAAGCCTTACCCTCACCCGTGCCCTAATCTTAACCAGGACGCCAACAATAACTCGTGCCCTCACACGTACGCTAAACCTTAAGCGTTGTCGTACCCTAAATTGTACCCTAATCCCTCCCCATTCCTTAACCCTAACCCTAACCGCATCCCTAAACCTGACCTACGTCCGATGCCCTACCCTAACCAATGCCCTAATTTTAACCAGTACACAAACACTAATTCATGCCCTCAAACGTACTTTAACCCTTAAGCATTGTCGTACCCAATCCTCTACCCTAATCCCTCCCCATTCCCTAACCCTAACCCTAAGCGAAACGCTGAACGTGACCCTTTTCCGAGGCCTTACCCACATCGGTGCCCTTGTCTTAAGTAGTACACCAACACTAACTCGTGCCCTCACACTTACGCTAACCCTTAAGCATTGTCGTACCCTAACCTGTACCCTAATCCCTCTCCAATCCCTAACCCTAACCCTAACCCGAATCCTAACCGTGAATCTCACCCGAAGCCTTACCCTCACCCGTGCCCTAATCTTAACCAGGACACCAAGACTAACTCGTGCCCTCACACGTACGCTAACGCTAAACCGCAGCGGTACCCTAACCTGTACCCTAATCCCTCTATATTCCCTAAACCTAAACCTAACCTGAAACCTAACCATGACACTCACCCGAAACTTTACCCTCACCCCTGTCCTAATTTTAACCAGTACATCAACACAAACCCATGCCCTCTAACGTACGCTAACCCTAAGCCATTGCCGTACCGTAACCTGTACCCTAATCAATCCCCATTCCCTAACCCTAACCCTAACACTAACCCTTAACGTGACCCTCTTCCGAGGCCTTACCCTCACCCGTGCCTTAATCGTAAGCAGTACACTAACACTAACTAGTGACCTCACACGTACGCTAAACCTTAAGCGTTGTGGTACCCTAAACTGTGCCCTAATATCTCCCCATTCCCTAACCCTAACCCTAACCCGAATTCTATCCCTGACCCTCAACCGAAACCTTACCCTCACCCGTGCCCTAATCTTAACCAGGACACCAACACTAACTCGTGCCCTCACACGTACGCCAACCCTTAATCGTTGTCGTACCCTAAACTGTACCCTAATCCCTCCCCATTCCCTAACCCTAACCCTAACCCGAACACAAACCCTGACCCTCACCTGAAGCCTTAACCTCACCCTTGCCCTAATCTTAACCAGGACACTAACACTAACCCTTGCCCTCACACGAACGCTAACCCTTAAGCACTGTCGTACCCTAAGCTGTACCCTAATCCCTCTGCATTCCTTAACCCTAACCCTAACACGAATCCTAACCCAGACCCTCACCCGAAGCCTTACCCTCACCTGTGCCCTAATCTTAACCAGGACACCAACACTAACTCGTGCACTCACACGTACGCTAAACCTTAAGCGTTGTCGTACCCTAAATTGTACCCTAAACCCTCCCCATTCCTTAACCCTAACCCTAACCCCATCCCTAAACCTGACCCACTTCCGATGCCTTACCCTAACCAATGCCCTTATCTTAACCAGTACACAAACACTAACTCATGCCCAAAAACGTACGTTAACCCTTAAGCATTGTCGTACCCTCTCCTGTACCCTAATCCCTCCCCATTCCGAAACCCTAACCCTAAGCGAAACCCTGAACGTGACCCTTTCCGAGGCCTTACCCTCATCGGTGCCCTTGTCTTAACCAGTACACCAACACTAACTCGTGCCCTCACACTTACGCTAACCCATAAGCATTGTCATACCCTAACCTGTACCCTAATCCCTCTCCATTCCCTAACCCGAACCCTAACCCGAATCCTAACCCTGACCCTCACCCGAAGCCTTATCCTCACCTGTGCCCTAATCTTAACCAGGACACCAACACTAACTCGTGCCCTCACATGTACGGTAACCCTTAATCGTTGTCGTACCCTAAACTGTACCCTGATCCCTCCCCATTCCTTAACCCTAACCCTAACCCCATCCCTAAACCTGACCCACTTCCGATGCCCTACCCTAACCAATGCCCTAATCTTAACCAGTACACAAACACTACCTCATGCCCTCAAACGTACGTTAACCCTTAAGCATTGTCGTACCCTAACCTGTACCCTAATCCCTCTCCATTCCCTAACCCGAACCCTAACCCGAATCCTAACCCTGACCCTCACCAGAAGCCTTACCCTCACCCGTGCCCTAATCTTAACCAGGACACCAAGACTAACTCGTGCCCTCACACGTACGCCAACACCTAACCGCAGCGGTACCCTAACCTGTACCCTAATCCCTCTCCATTCCCTAACCCTAACCCTAACCTGAAACCTAACCATGACCCTCACCCGAAACTTTACCCTCACCCCTGACCTAATTTTAACCAGTACATCAACACTAACCCATGCCCTCTAACGTATGCTAACCCTAAGCCATTGCCGTACCCTAACCTGTACCCTAATCAATCCCCATTCCCTAAACCTAACCCTAACCCTAACCCTTAACGTGACCCTCTTCCGAGGCCTTACCCTCACCCGTGCCGTAATCGTAAGCAGTACACTAACACTAACTAGTGACCTCACACGTACGCTAAACCTTAAGCGTTGTGGTACCCTAAACTGTGCCCTAATATCTCCCCATTCCCTAACCCTAAACCTAACCCGAATTCTATCCCTGACCCTCACCTGAAACCTTACCCTCACCCGTGCCCTAAACTTAACCAGGACACCAACACTAACTCGTGCCCTCACACGTACGCCAACCCTTAATCGTTGTCGTACCCTAAACTGTACCCTAATCCCTCCCCATTCCCTAACCCTAACCCTAACCCGAATACTAACCCTGACCCTCACCTGAAGCCTTAACCTCACCCTTGCCCTAATCTTAACCAGGACACTAACACTAACCCTTGCCCTCACACGAACGCTAACCCTTAAGCACTGTCGTACCCTAAGCTGTACCCTAATCCCTCTGCATTCCTTAACCCTAACCCTAACACGAATCCTAACCCAGACCCTCACCCGAAGCCTTACCCGCACCTGTGCCCTAATCTTAACCAGGACACCAACACTAACTCGTGACCTCACACGTACGCTAAACCTTAAGCGTTGTCGTACCCTAAATTGTACCCTAATCCCTCCCCATTCCTTAACCCTAACCCTAACCCCATCCCTAAACCTGACCCACTTCCGATGCCCCACCCTAACCAATGCCCTTATCTTAACAAGTACACAAACACTAACTCATGCCCAAAAACGTACGTTAACCCTTAAGCATTGTCGTACCCTCTCCTGTACCCTAATCCCTCCCCATTCCGAAACCCTAACCCTAAGCAAAACCCTGAACGTGACCCTTTTCCGAGGCCTTACCCTCATCGGTGTCCTTGTCTTAACCAGTACACCAACACTAACTCGTGCCCTCACACTTACGCTAACCCTTAAGCATTGTCGTACCCTAACCTGTACCCTAATCCCTCTCCATTCCCTAACCCTAACCCTAACCCGAATCCTAACCCTGACCCTCACCCGAAGCCTTACCCTCACCCGTGCCCTAATCGTAAGCAGTACACTAACACTAACTAGTGACCTCACACGTATGCTAAACCTTAAGCGTTGTGGTACCCTAAACTGTGCCCTAATATCTCCCCATTCCCAAACCCTAACCCTAACCCGAATTCTATCCCTGACCCTCACCCGAAACCTTACCCTCACCCGTGCCCTAATCTTAACCAGGACACCAACACTAACTCGTGCCCTCACACGTACGCCAACCCTTAATCGTTGTCGTACCCTAAACTGTACCCTAATCCCTCCCCATTCCCTAACCCTAACCCTAACCCGAATACTAACCCTGACCCTCACCTGAAGCCTTACCCTCACCCGTGCCTTAATCTTAACCAGGACACTAACACTAACCCTTGCCCTCACACGAACGCTAACCCTTAAGCACTGTCGTACCCTAAGCTGTACCCTAATCCCTCCCCATTCCCTAACCCTAAACCTAACCCGAATTCTATCCCTGACCCTCACCCAAAATCTTACTCTCACCCGTGCCCTAATCTTAACCAGGACACCAACACTAACTCGTGCCCTAACACGCATGCCCACACTTAATCGCTGTCGTAACCTAAACTGTACCCTAATCCCTCCCAATCCCTACCCCTAACCCTAACCCGAATCCTAACCCTGACCCTCACCCGAAGCCTTACCCTCACCCGTGCCCTAATCTTAACGAGGACGCCAACACTAACTCGTGCCCTCACACGTATGCTAAACCTTAAGCGTTGTCGTACCCTAAATTGTACCCTAATCCCTCCCCATTCCGTAACCCTAACCCTAACCGCATCCCTAAACCTGACCCACGTCCGATGCCCTACCCTAACCAATGCCCTAATTTTAACCAGTACACAAACACTAACTCATGCCCTCAAACGTACTTTAACCCTTAAGCATTGTCGTACCCAATCTTCTACCCTAATCCCTCCCCATTCCCTAACCCTAACCCTAAGCGAAACCCTGAACGTGAACCTTTTCCGAGGCCTTACCCTCATCGGTGCCCTTGTCTTAAGCAGTACACCAACACTAACTCGTGCCCTCACACTTACGCTAACCCTTAAGCATTGTCGTACCCTAACCTGTACCCTAATCCCTCTCCAATCCCTAACCCTAACCCTAACCCGAATCCTAACCCTGAATCTCACCCGAAGCCTTACCCTCACCCGTGCCCTAATCTTAACCAGGACACCAAGACTAACTCGTGCCCTCACACGTACGCTAACACTAAACCGCAGCGGTACCCTAACCTGTACCCTAATGCCTCTCCATTCCCTAACCCTAACCCTAACCTGAAAGCTATCCATGACACTCACCCGAAACTTTACCCTCACCCATGTCCTAATTTTAACCAGTACATCAACACTAACCCATGCCCTCTAACGTACGCTAACCCTAAGCCATTGCCATACCCTAACCTGTACCCTAATCAATCCCCATTCCCTAACCCTAACCCTAACCCTAACCCTTAACGTGACCCTCTTCCGAGGCCTTACCCTCACCCGTGCCCTAATCGTAAGCAGTACACTAACACTAACTAGTGACCTCACACGTATGCTAAACCTTAAGCGTTGTGGTACCCTAAACTGTGCCCTAATATCTCCCCATTCCCTAACCCTAACCCTAACCCGAATTCTATCCCTGACCCTCACCCGAAACCTTACCCTCACCCGTGCCCTAATCTTAACCAGGACACCAACACTAACTCGTGCCCTCACACGTACGCCAACCCTTAATCGTTGTCGTACCCTAAACTGTACCCTAATCCCTCCCCATTCCCTAACCCTAACCCTAACCCGAATACTAACCCTGACCCTCACCTGAAGCCTTACCCTCACCCGTGCCTTAATCTTAACCAGGACACTAACACTAACCCTTGCCCTCACACGAACTCTAACCCTTAAGCACTGTCGTACCCTAAGCTGTACCCTAATCCCTCCCCATTCCCTAACCCTAAACCAAACACGAATTCTATCCCTGACCCTCACCCAAAACCTTACTCTCACCCGTGCCCTAATCTTAACCAGGACACCAACACTAACTTGTGCCCTCACACGTACGCTAACCCTTAATCGTTGTCGTACCCTAAACTGTACCCTAATCCCTCCCCATTCCTTAACCCTAACCCTAACCCAATCCCTAAGCCTGACCCACTTCCGATGCCCTACCCTAACCAATGCCCTAATCTTAACCAGTACACAAACACTAACTCATGCCCTCAAATGTACGCTAACCCTTAAGCATTGTCGTACCCTATCCTGTACCCTAATCCCTCCCCATTCCCTAACCCTAACCCTAACCCGAATCCTATTCCCTGACCCTCACCTGAAGCCTTACCCTCACCCGTGCCCTAATCTTAACCAGGACACTAACACTAACCCTTGCCCTCACACGAACGCTAACCCTTAAGCACTGTCATACCCTAAGCTGTACCCTAATCCCTCTGCATTCCTTAACCCTAACCCTAACCCGAATCCTAACCCTGACCCTCACCCGAAGCCTTACCCTCATCCGTGCCCTAATCTTAACCAGGACACCAAGACTAACTCGTGCCCTCACACGTACGCCAACCCTTAATCGTTGTCGTACCCTAAACTGTACCCTAATCCCTCCCCATTCCCTAACCCTAACCCTAAGCGAAACCCTGAACGTGACCCTTTTCCGAGGCCTTACCCTCATCGGTGCCATTGTCTTAACAAGCACACCAACACTAACTCGTGCCCTCACACTTACGCTAACCCTTAAGCATTGTCGTACCCTAACCTGTACCTTAATCCCTCTCCATTCCCTAACCCTAACCCTAACCCGAATCCTAACCCTGACCCTCACCCGAAGCCTTACCCTCACCCGTGCCCTAATCTTAACCAGGACACCAAGACTAACTCGTGCCCTCAAACGTATGCTAACACTGAACCGCAGCGGTACCCTAACCTGTACCCTAATCAATCCCCATTCCCTAACCCTAACCCTAACCCTAACCCTTAACGTGACCCTCTTCCGAGGCCTTACCCTCACCCGTGCCCTAATCGTAAGCAGTACACTAACACTAAATAGTGACCTCACACGTACGCTAAACCTTAAGCGTTGTGGTACCCTAAACTGTGCCCTAATATCTCCCCATTCCCTAACCCTAACCCTAACCCGAATTCTATCCCTGACCCTCACCCGAAACCTTACCCTCAACCGTGCCCTAATCTTAACCAGGACACCAACACTAACTCGTGCCCTCACACGTACGCCAACCCTTAATCGTTGTCGTACCCTAAACTGTACCCTAATCCCTCCCCATTCCCTAACCCTAACCCTAGCGCGAATACTAACCCTGACCCTAACCTGAAGCCTTACCCTCACCCGTGCCCTAATCTTAACCAGGACACTAACACTAACCCTTGCCCTCACACGAACGCTAAGCCTTAAGCACTGTCGTACCCTAAGCTGTACCCTAATCCCTCTGCATTCCTTAACCTTAACACTAACACGAATCCTAACCCTGACCCTCACCCGAAGCCTTACCCTCACCCGTGCCCTAATCTTAACCAGGACACCAACACTAACTCGTGCCCTCACACGTACGCTAAACCTTAAGCGTTGTCGTACCCTAAATTGTACCCTAATCCCTCCCCATTCCTTAACCCTAACCCTAACCCCATCCCTAAACCTGACCCACTTCCGATGCCCTACCCTAACCAATGCCCTAATCTTAACCAGTACACAAACACTAACTCATGCCCAAAAACGTATGTTAACCCTTAAGCATTGTCGTACCCTATCCTGTACCCTAATCCCTCCCCATTCCGAAACCCTAACCCTAAGCGAAACCCTGAACGTGACCCTTTTCCGAGGCCTTACCCTCATCGGTGCCCTTGTCTTAACCAGTACACCAACACTAACTCATGCCCTCACACTTACGCTAACACTTAAGCATTTTCGTACCCTAACCTGTACCCTAATCCCTCTCCTTTCCCGAACCCTAACCCTAACCCGAATCCTAACCCTGACCCTCAACAGAAGCGTTACCCTCACCTGTGCCCAAATCTTAACCAGGACATCAAGACTAACTCGTGCCCTCACACGTACGCTAACACCTAACCGCAGCGGTACCCTAACCTGTACCCTAATCCCTCTCCATTCCCTAACCCTAACCCTAACCTGAAACCGAACCATGACACTCACCCGAAACTTTACCCTCACCCCTGTCCTAATTTTAACCAGTACATCAACACTAACCCATGCCATCTAACGTACGCCAACCCTAAGCCATTGCCGTACCCTAACCTGTACCCTAATCAATCCCCATTCCCTAACCCTAACCCTAACCCTTAACGTGACCCTCTTCCGAGGCCTTACCCTCCCCCGTGCTCTAATCTTAACAAGGACACCAACATTAACTCGTGCCCTCACTCGTACGCTAACCCTTAATCGTTGTCGTACCCTAAACTGTACCCTAATCCCTCCCCATTCCCTACCCCTAACCCTAACCCGAATCCTAACCCTGACCCTCACCCGAAGCCTTACCCTCACCCGTGCCCTAATCTTAACCAGGACACCAACACTAACTCGTGCCCTCACACGTACGCTAAACCTTAAGTGTTGTCGTACCCTAAATTGTACCCTAATACCTCCCCATTCCATAACCCTAACCCTAACGGCATCCCTAAACCTGACCCACGTCCGATGCCCTACCCTAACCAATGCCCTAATTTTAACCAGTACACAAACACTAACTCATGCCCTCAAATGTACTTTAACCCTTAAACATTGTCGTACCCAATCCTCTACCCTAATCCCTCCCCATTCCCTAACCCTAACCCTAAGCGAAACCCTGAACGTGACCCTTTTCCGAGGCCTTACCCTCATCGGTGCCTTTGTCTTAAGCAGTACACCAACACTAACTCTTGCCCTCACACTTACGCTAACCCTTAAGCATTGTCGTACCCTAACCTGTACCCTAATCCCTCTCCAATCCCTAACCCTAACCCTAACCCGAATCCTAACCCTGACTCTCACCCGAAGCCTTACCCTCACCCGTGCCCTAATCTTAACCAGGACACCAAGACTAACTCGTGCCCTTACACGTACGCTAACGCTAAACCGCAGCGGTACCCTATCCTGTACCCTAATCCCTCTCCATTCCCTAAACCTAACCCTAACCTGAAACCTAACCATGACACTCACCCGAAACTTTACCCTGTCCCCTGTCTTAATTTTAACCAGTACATCAACACTAACCCATGCCCTCTAACGTATGCTAACCCTAAGCCATTGCCGTACCGTAACCTGTACCCTAATCATTCCCCACTCCCTAACCCTAACCCTAACCCTTAACGTGACCCTCTTCCGAGGCCTTACCCTCACCCGTGCCCTAATCGTAAGCAGTACACTAACACTAACTAGTGACCTCACACGTACGCTAAACCTTAAGCGTTGTGGTACCCTAAACTGTGTCCTAATATCTCCCCATTCCCTAACCCTAACCCTAACCCGAATTCTATCCCTGACCCTCACCCGAAACCTTACCCTCACCCGTGCCCTAATCTTAACCAGGACACCAACACTAACTCGTGCCCTCACATGTACGGTAACCCTTAATCGTTGTCGTACCCTAAACTGTACCCTAATCCCTCCCCATTCCCTAACCCTAACCCTAACCCGAATCCTAGCCCTGACCCTCACCTGAAACCTTACCCTCACCCGTGCCCTAATCTTAACCAGGACACTAACACTAACCCTTGCCCTCACACGAACGCTAACCCTTAAGCACTGTCGTACCCTAAGCTGTACCCTAATCCCTCTGCATTCCTTAACCCTAACCCTAACACGAATCCTAACCCTGACCATCCCCCGAATCCTTACCCTCACCCGTGCCCTAATCTTAACCAGGACACCAACACTAACTCGTGCCCTCACACGTACGCTAAACCTTAAGCGTTGTCGTACCCTAAATTGTACCCTAATCCCTCCCCATTCCTTAACACTAACCCTAACCCCATCCCTAAACCTGACCCACTTCCGATGACCTACCCTAACCAATGCCCTAATCTTAACCAGTACACAAACACTAACTCATGCCCAAAAACGTACGTTAACCCTTAAGCATTGTCGTACCCTATCCTGTACCCTAATCCCTCCCCATTCCGAATCCCTAACCTTAAGCGAAACCATGAACGTGACCCTTTTCCGAGGCCTTACCCTCATCGGTGCCCTTGTTTTAACCAGTACACCAACACTAACTCATGCCCTCACACTTACGCTAACACTTAAGAATTTTCGTACCCTAACCTGTACCCTAATCCCTCTCCTTTCCCGAACCCTAACCCTAACCCGAATCCTAACCCTGACCCTCACCCGAAGCCTTACCCTCACCCGTGCCCTAATCTTAACCAGGACACCAACACTAACTCGTGCCCTCACACGTACGCTAAACCTTAAGCGTTGTCGTACCCTAAATTGTACCCTAATCCCTCCCCATTCCTTAACCCTAACCTTAACCGCATCCCTAAACCTGACCCACTTCCGATGCCCTACCCTAACCAATGCCCTAATCTTAACCAGTACACAAACACTAACTCATGCCCTCAAACGTACGCTAACCCTTAAGCATTGTCGTACCCTATCCAGTACCCTAATCCCTCCCCATTCCCTAACCCTAACCCTAACCCGAATCCTAACTCTGACCCTCACCCGAAGCCTTACCCTCACCCGTGCCCTAATCTTAACCAGGACACCAACACTAACTCGTGCCCTCACACGTACGCTAAACCTTAAGCGTTGTCGTACCCTATCCTGTACCCTAATCCCTCCCCATTCCCTAACCCTAACCCTAAGCGAAACCCTTAACGTGACCCTTTTCCGAGGCCTTACCCTCATCGGTGCCTTTGTCTTAACCAGTACACCAACACTAACTCGTGCCCTCACACTTACACTAACCCTTAAGCATTGTCATACCCTAACCTGTACCCTAATCCCTCTCCATTCCCTAACCCTAACCCTAAACTGAAACCTAACCATGACACTCACCCGAAACTTTACCCTCACCCGTGTCCTAATTTTAATCAGTACATCAACACTAACCCATGCCCTCTAACGTACGCTAACCCTAAGCCATTGCCGTACCCTAACCTCTACCCTAATCAATCCCCATTCCCTAACCCTAACCATAACCCTAACCTTAACGTGACCCCATTCCGAGGCCTTACCCTCACCCGTGCCCTAATCGTAAGCAGTACACTAACACTAACTAGTGACCTCACACGTACGCTAAACCTTAAGCATTGTGGTACCCTAAACTGTGCCCTAATATCTCCCCATTCCCTAACCCTAAACCTAACCCTTATTCAATCCCTGACCCTCACCCGAAACCTTACCCTCACCCGTGCCCTAATCTTAACCAGGACACCAGCACTAACTCGTGCCCTCACACGTACGCTAAACCTTAAGCGTTGTGGTACCCTAAACTCTGCCCTACTATCTCCCCATTCCGTAACCCTAACCCTAAACCGAATTCTATCCCTGACCCTCACCCGAAACCTTACCCTCACCCGTGCCCTAATCTTAACCAGGACACCAACACTAACTCGTGCCCTCACACGTACGCTAACACTTAATCGTTGTCGTACCCTAAACTGTACCCTAATCCCTCCCCATTCCCTAACCCTAACCCTAACCCGAATCCTAACCCTGACCCTCACCTGAAACCTTACCCTCACACGTGCCCTAATCTTAACCAGGACACTAACACTAACCTTTGCCCTCACACGAATGCTAACCCTTAATCACTCTCGTACCCAAGGCTGTACCCTAATCCATCTGCATTCCTTAACCCTAACCCTAACCCGAATCCTAACCCTGACCCTCACCTGAAGCCTTACCCTCACCCGTGCCCTAATCTTAACCAGGACACCAACACTAACTCATGCCCTCACACGTACGCTAATCCTTAAGCGTTGTCGTACCCTAAATTGTACCCTAATCCCTCCCCATTCCTTAACCCTAACCCTAACCCCATCCCTAAAACTGACCCACTTCCGATGCCCTACCCTAACCAATGCCCTAATCTTAACCAGTACACAAACACTAACTCATACCCTCAAACGTACGCTAACACTTAAGCATTGTCGTACCCTATCCTGTACCCTAATGCCTCCCTATTCCCTAACCCTAACCCTTAGCGAAACCCTGAACGTGACCCTTTTCCGAGGCCTTACCCTCATCGGTGCCCTTGTCTTAACCAGTACACCAACACTAACTTGTGCCCTCACACTTACGCTAACCCTTAAGCATTGTCGTACCCTAACATGTACCCTAATCCCTCTCCATTCCCTAACCCTAACCCTAACCCGAATCCTAACCCTGACCCTCACCCGAAGCCTTACCCTCGCCCGTGCCCTAATCTTAACCAGGACACCAAGACTAACTCGTGCCCTCAAACGTACGCTATCACTAAACCGCAGCGGTACCCTAACCTGTACCCTAATCCCTCTCCATTCCCTAACCCTAACCCTAACCTGAAACCTAACCATGACACTCACCCGAAACTTTACCCTCACCCCTGTCCTAATTTTAACCAGTACATCAACACTAACCCATGCCCTCTAACGTACGCCAACCCTAAGCCATTGCCGTACCCTAACCTGTACCCTAATCAATCCCCATTCCCTAACCCTAACCCTAACCCTAACCCTTAACGTGACCCTCTTCCGAGGCCTTACCCTCCCCCGTGCCCTAATCTTAACCAGGACACCAACATTAACTCGTGCCCTCACTCGTACGCTAACCCTTAATCGTTGTCGTACCCTAAACTGTACCCTAATCCCTCCCCATTCCCTAACCCTAACCCGAATCCTAACCCTGACCCTCACCTGAAGCCTTACACTCACCCGTGCCCTAATCTTAACCAGGACACTAACACTAACCCTTGCCCTCACACGAACGCTAACCCTTAAGCACTGTCGTACCCTAAGCTGTACCCTAATCCCTCTGCATTCCTTAACCCTAACCCTAACCCGAATCCTAACCCTGACCCTCACCCGAAGCCTTACCCTCACCCGTGCCCTTATCTTAACCAGGACACCAACACTAACGCGTGCCCTCACACGTACGCTAAATCTTAAGCGCTGTCGTACCCTAAATTGTACCCTAATCCCTCCCCATTCCTTAACCCTAACCCTAAACCCATCCCTAAACCTGACCCACTTCCGATGCCCTACCCTAACAAATGCCCTAATCTTAACCAGTACACAAACACTAACTCATGCCCTCAAACGTACGCTAACCCTTAAGCTTTGTCGTACCCTATCCTGTACCCTAATCCCTCCCCATTCCGAAACCCTAACCCTAAGCGAAACCCTGAACGTGACCCTTTTCCGAGGCCTTACCCTCATCGGTGCCGTTGTCTTAACCAGTACACCAACACTAACTCGTGCCCTCACACTTACGCTAACCCTTAAGCATTGTCGTACCCTAACCTGTACCCTAATCCCTCTCCATTCCCTAACCCTAACCCTAACACGAATCCTAACCCTGACCCTCACCCGAAGCCTTACCCTCACCCGTGCCCTAATCTTAACCAGGACACCAAGACTAACTCGTGCCCTTACACGTACGCTAACGCTAAACCACAGCGGTACCCTATCCTGTACCCTAATCCCTCTCCATTCCCTAAACCTAACCCTAACCTGAAACCTAACCATGACACTCACCCGAAACTTTACCCTGACCCCTGTCCTAATTTTAACCAGTACATCAACACTAACCCATGCCCTCTAACGTATGCTAACCCTAAGCCATTGCCGTACCGTAACCTGTAACCTAATCATTCCCCATTCCCTAACCCTAACCCTAACCCTAACCCTTAACGTGACCCTCTTCCGAGGCCTTACCCTCACCCGTGCCCTAATCGTAAGCAGTACACTAACACTAACTAGTGACCTCACACGTACGCTAAACCTTAAGCGTTGTGGTACCCTAAACTGTGCCCTAATATCTCCCCATTCCCTAACCCTAACCCTAACCCGAATTCTATCCCTGACCCTCACCCGAAACCTTACCCTCACCCGTGCCCTAATCTTAACGAGGACACCAACACTAACTCGTGCCCTCACATGTACGGTAACCCTTAATCGTTGTCGTACCCTAAACTGTACCCTAATCCCTCCCCATTCCCTAACCCTAACCCTAACCCGAATCCTAGCCCTGACCCTCACCTGAAACCTTACCCTCACCCGTGCCCTAATCTTAACCAGGACACTAACACTAACCCTTGCCCTCACACGAACGCTAACCCTTAAGTACTGTCGTACCCTAAGCTGTACCCTAATCCCTCTGCATTCCTTAACCCTAACCCTAACACGAATCCTAACCCTGACCATCCCCCGAATCCTTACCCTCACCCGTGCCCTAATCTTAACCAGGACACCAACACTAACTCGTGCCCTCACACGTACGCTAAACCTTAAGCGTTGTCGTACCCTAAATTGTACCCTAATCCCTCCCCATTCCTTAACACTAACCCTAACCCCATCCCTAAACCTGACCCACTTCCGATGACCTACCCTAACCAATGCCCTAATCTTAACCGGTACACAAACACTAACTCATGCCCAAAAACGTACGTTAACCCTTAAGCATTGTCGTACCCTATCCTGTACCCTAATCCCTCCCCATTCCGAATCCCTAACCTTAAGCGAAACCATGAACGTGACCCTTTTCCGAGGCCTTACCCTCATCGGTGCCCTTGTTTTAACCAGTACACCAACACTAACTCATGCCCTCACACTTACGCTAACACTTAAGAATTTTCGTACCCTAACCTGTACCCTAATCCCTCTCCATTCCCTAACCCTAACCCTAACCTGAAACCTAACCATGACACTCACCCGAAACTTTACCCTCACCCGTGTCCTAATTTTAACCAGTACATCAACACTAACCCATGCCCTCTAACGTACGCAAACCCTAAGCCATTGCCGTACCCTGACCTGTACCCTAATCAATCCCCATTCACTAACCCTAACCCTAACCCTAACCCTTAACGTGACCCTCTTCCGAGGCCTTACCCTCACCCGTGCACTAATCGTAAGCAGTACACTAACACTAACTAGTGACCTCACACGTACGCTAAACCTTAAGCGTTGTGGTACCCTAAACTGTGCCCTAATATCTCCCCATTCCCTAAACCTAACCCTAACCCAAATTCTATCCCTGACCCTCACCCGAAACCTTACCCTCACCCGTGCCCTAATCTTAACCAGGACACCAACACTAACTCGTGCCCTCACACGTACGCCCACCTTTAATCGTTGTCGTACCCTAAACTGTACCCTAATCCCTCCCCATTCCCTAACCCTAACCCTAACCCGAATCCTAACCCTGACCTTCACTTGAAGCCTTACCCTCACCCGTGTCCTAATTTTAACCAGGACACCCACACTAACTCGGGCCCTCACACGTACGCTAACCCTTAAGCCTTTTCGTACCCTAAACTGTACCCTAATCCCTCCCATTCCCTAACCCTAACCCTAACCCGAATAATAAACCTGACCCTCACCTGAAGCCTTACCCTCACAAGTGCCCTAATCTTAACCAGGACACTAACACTAACTCTTGCCCTCACACGAATGCTAACCCTTAAGTACTGTTGTACCCTAAGCTGTACCCTATTCCCTCTCCATTCCCTAACCCTAAACCTAACCCGAATCCTAACCCTGACCATCACCCGAAGCCTTACCCTCACCCGTGCCCTAATCTTAACCAGGTCACCAACACGAACTCGTGCCCTCACACGTACGCTAAACCTTAAGAGTTGTCGTACCCTAAATTGTACCCTAATCCCTCCCCATTCCTTAACACTAAGCCTAACCCCATCCCTAAACCTGACCCACGTCCGATGCCCTACCCTAACCAATGCCCTAATCTTAACCAGTACACAAACACTAACTCCTGCCCTCAAACGTAGGTTAACCCTTAAGCATTGTCGTACCCTATCATGTACCCTAATCCCTCCCCATTCCCTAACCCTAACCCTAAGCGAAACCCTGAACGTGACGCTTTTCCGAGGCCTTACCCTCATCGGTGCCCTTGTCTTAACCAGTACACCAACACTAACTCGTGCCCTCACACTTACGCTAACCCTTAAGCATTGTCGTACCCTAACCTGTACCCTAATCCCTCTCCATTCCCTAACCCTAACCCTAACCCGAATCATAAACCTGACCCTCACCTGAAGCCTTACCCTCCCCCGTGCCCTAATCTTAACCAGGACACTAACACTAACCCTTGCCCTCACACGAACGCTAACCCTTAAGCACTGTCGTACCCTAAGCTGTACCCTAATCCCTCTGCATTCCTTAACCCTAACCCTAACACGAATCCTAACCCTGACCCTCACCCGAAGCCTTACCCTCACCCGTGCCTTAATCTTAACCAGGACACCAACACTAACTCGTGCCCTCACACGTACACTAAACCTTAAGCGTTGTCGTACCCTAAATTGTACCCTAATCCCTCCCCATTCCTTAACACTAAGCCTAACCCCATCCCTAAACCTGACCCACGTCTGATGCCCTACCCTAACCAATGCCCTAATCTTAACCAGTACACAAACACTAACTCATGCCCTCAAACGTACGTTAACCCTTAAGCATTGTCGTACCCTATCCTGTACCCTAATCCCTCTCCATTCCTTAACCCTAACCCTAACCTGAAACCTAAACATGACACTCACCCGAAACTTTACCCTCACCCTTGTCCTAATTTTAAACAGTACATCAACACTAACCCATGCCCTCTAACGTACGCTAACTCTAAGCCATTGCCGTACCCTAACCTGTACCCATATCAATCCCCATTCCCTAACCCTAACGCGAACCCTAACCCTTAACGTGACCCTCTTCCGAGGCCTTACCCTCACCCGTGCCCTAATCGTAAGCAGTACACTAACACTAACTAGTGACTTCACACGTACGCTAAACCTTAAGCGTTGTGGTACCCTAAACTGTGCCCTAATATCTCCCCAATCCCTAACCCTAACCCAAACCCGAATTCTATCCCTGACCCTCACCTGAAACCTTACCCTCACCCGTGCCCTAATCTTAACCAGGACACCAACACTAATTCGTGCCCTCACACGTACGCCCACCCTTAATCGTTGTCGTACCCTAAACTGTACCCTAATCCCTCCCCATTCCCTAACCCTAACCCTAACCCGAATCCTAACCCTGACCCTCACCGGAAGCCTTACCCTCACCCCTGCCCTAATCTTAACCAGGACCCTAACACTAACCCTTGCCCTCACACGAACGATAACCCTTAAGCACTGTCGTACCCTAAGCTGTACCCTAATCCCTCTGCATTCCTTAACCCTAACCCTAACACGAATGCTAACCATGACCCTCACCCGAAGCCTTACCCTCACCCGTACCCTAATCTTAAACAGGACACCAACACTAACTCGTGCCCTCACACGTACGCTAAACCTTAAGCGTTGTCGTACCCTAAATTGTACCCTAATTCCTCCCCATTCCTTAACACTAAGCCTAACCCCATCCCTAAACCTGACCCACGTCTGATGACCTACCCTAACCAATGCCCTAATCTTAACCAGTTCACAAACACTAACTCATGCCCTCAAACGTATGTTAACCCTTAAGCAGTGTCGTACCCTATCCTGTACCCTAATCCCTCCCCATTCCCTAACCCTAACCCTAAGCGAAACCCTGAACATGACCCTTTTCCGAGGCCTTACCCTCATCGGTGCCCTTGTCTTAACCAGTATACCAACACTAACTCATGCCCTCAAACTTACACTAACCCTTAAGCATTGTCGTACCCTAACATGTACCCTAATCCCTCTACATTCCCTAACCCTAACCCTAACCCGAATCCTAACCCTAACCCTCACCCGAAGCCTTACCCTCACCCGTGCCCTAATCTTAACCAGGACACCAAGACTAACTCGTGCCCTCACAAGTACGCTAACACTAAACCGCAGCGGTACCCTAACCTGTACCCTAATCCCTCTCCATTCCCTAACCCTAACCCTAAACTGAAACCTAACCATGACACTCACCCGAAACTTTACCCTCACCCCTGTCCTAATTTTAACCAGTACATCAACACTAACCCATGCCCTCTAACGTACGCTAACCCTAAGCCATTGCCGTACCCTAACCTGTACCCATATCAATCCCCATTCCCTAACCTTAACGCTAACCCTAACCCTGAACGTGACCCTCTTCCGAGGCCTTACCCTCACCCGTGCCCTAATCGTAAGCAGTACACTAACACTAACTAGTGACCTCACACGTACGCTAAACCTTAAGCGTTGTGGTACCCTAAACTGTGCCCTTATATCTCCCCATTCCCTAACCCTAACCCTAACCCGAATTCTATCCCTGACCCTCACCCGAAACCTTATCCTCACCGATGACCTAATGTTAACCGGGAAACCCACACTAACTCGGGCCCTCACACGTACGCTAACCCTTAAGCCTTGTCATACCCTAAACTGTACCCTAATCCCTCCCATTCCCTAACCCTAACCCTAACCCGAATCATAAACCTGACCCTCACCTGAATCCTTACCCTCACCCGTGCCCTAAACTTAACCAGGACACTAACACTAACTCGTGCCCTCACACGTACAATAAACCTTAAGTGTTGTCGTACCCTAAATTGTACCCTAATCCCTCCCCATTCCTTAACACTAAGCCTAACCCCATCCCTAAACCTGACCCACGTCTGCTGCCCTACCCTAACCAATGCCCTAATCTTAACCAGTACACAAACACTAACTCATGCCCTCAAACGTACGTTAACCCTTAAGCATTGTCGTACACTATCCTGTACCCTAATCCCTCTCCATTCCTTAACCTTAACCCTAACCTGAAACCTAAACATGACACTCACCCGAAACTTTACCCTCACCCCTGTCCTAATTTTAAACAGTACATCAACACTAACCCATGCCCTCTAACGTACGCTAACCCTAAGCCATTGCCGTACCCTAACCTGTACCCATATCAATCCCCATTCCCTAACCCTAACGCTAACCCTAACCCTTAACGTGACCCTCTTCCGAGGCCTTACCCTCACCCGTGCCCTAATCGTAAGCAGTACACTAACACTAACTAGTGACCTCACACGTACGCTAAACCTTAAGCGTTGTGGTACCCTAAACTGTGCCCTAATATCTCCCCATTCCCTAACCCTAACCCTAACCCGAATTCTATCCCTGACCCTCACCCGAAACTTTACCCTCACCCGTGTCCTAATTTTAACCAGGACACCCACACTAACTCGTGCCCTCACACGTACGCCCACCCTTAATCGTTGTCGTACCCTAAACTGTACCCTAATCCCTCCCATTCCCTAACACTAACCCTAACCCGAATCCTAACCCTGACCCTCACCTGAAGTCTTACCCTCACCCGTGTCCTAATCTTAACCAGGACACTAACACTAACCCTTGTCCTCACACGAACGCTAACCCTTAAGCACTGTCGTACCCTAAGCTGTACCCTAATCCCTCTGCATTCCTTAACCCAAACCCTAACACGAATCTTAACCCTGACTCTCACCCGAAGCTTTACCCTCACCCGTGCCCTAATCTTAACCAGGACACCAACACTAACTCGTGCCCTCACACCTACGCTAAACCTTAAGCGTTGTCGTACCCTAAATTGTACCCTAACCCCTCCCCATTCCTTAATCGTAACCCTAACCCCATCACTAAACCGGACCCACTTCCGATGCCCTACACTAACCAATGCCCTAAACTTAACCAGTACACAAACACTAACCCATGCCCTCAAACGTACGCTAACCCTTAAGCATTGTCGTACACTATCCTGTACCCTAATCCCTCCCCATTCCCTAACCCTAACGCTAAGCGAAACCCTGAACGTGACCCTTTTCCGAGGCCTTACCCTCATCGCTGTCCTTGTCTTAACCAGTACACCAACACTAACTCGTGCCCTCACACTTACGCTAACCATTAAGCATTGTCGTACCCTAACCTGTACCCTAATCCCTCTCCATTCCCTAACCCTTACCCTAACCTGAAACCTAACCATGACACTCACCCGAAACTTTACCCTCACCCGTGTCCTAATTTTAACCAGTACATCAACACTAACCCATGCCCTCTAACGTTCGCCAACCCTAAGCCATTGCCGTACCCTAACCTGTACCCTAATCATTCCCCATTCCCTAACCCTAACCCTAACCCTAACCCTTAACGTGACCCTCTTCCGAGGCCTTACCCTACCCCGTGCCCTAATCTTAACCAGGACACCAACATTAACTCGTGCCCTCACTCGTACGCTAACCCTTAATCGTTGTCGTACCCTAAACTGTACCCTAATCCCTCCCCATTCCCTAACCCTAACCCTAACCCGAATCCTAACCCTGACCCTCACCTGAAGCCTTACCCTCACCCGTGCCCTAATCGTAATCAGTACACTAACACTAAATAGTGACCTCACACGTATGCTAAATCTTAAGCGTTGTGGTACCCTAAACTGTGCCCTAATATCTCCCCATTCCCTAACCCTAATCCTAACCCGAATTCTATCCCTGACCCTCACCCGAAACCTTACCCTCACCCGTGCCCTAATCTTAACCAGGACACCGACACTAACTCGTGCCCTCACACGTTCGCCAACCCTTAATCGTTGTCGTACCCTGAACTGTACCCTAATCCCTCCCCATTCCCTACCCCTAACCCTAACCCGAATCCTAACCCTGACCCTCACCCGAAGCCTTACCCTCACCCGTGCCCTAATCTTAACCAGGACACCAACACTAACTCGTGCCCTCACACGTACGCTAAACCTTAAGTGTTGTCGTACCCTAAATTGTACCCTAATCCCTCCCCATTCCTTAACCCTAACCCTAACGGCATCCCTAAACCTGACCCACGTCTGATGCCCTACCCTAACCAATGCCCTAATTTTAACCAGTACACAAACACTAACTCATGCCTTCAAACGTACTTTAACCCTTAAGCATTGTCGTACCCAATCCTCTACCCTAATCCCTCCCCATTCCCTAACCCTAACCCTAAGCGAAACCCTGAACGTGACCCTTTTCCGAGGCCTTACCCTCATCGGTGCCCTTGTCTTAAGCAGTACACCAACACTAACTCTTGCCCTCACACTTACGCTAACCCTTAAGCATTGTCGTACACTAACCTGTACCCTAATCCCTCTCCATTCCCTAACCCTAACCCTAACCCGAATCCTAACCCTGACTCTCACCCGAAGCCTTACCCTCACCCGTGCCCTAATCTTAACCAGGACACCAAGACTAACTCGTGCCCTTACACGTACGCTAACGCTAAACCGCAGCGGTACCCTATCCTGTACCCTAATCCCTCTCCATTCCCTAAACCTAACCCTAACCTGAAACCTAACCATGACACTCACCCGAAACTTTACCCTGACCCCTGTCCTAATTTTAATCAGTACATCAACACTAACCCATGCCCTCTAACGTATGCTAACCCTAAGCCATTGCCGTACCGTAACCTGTACCCTAATCATTCCCCATTCCCTAACCCTAACCCTAACCCTAACCCTAATATCTCCCCATTCCCTAACACTAACCCTAACCCGAATTCTATCCCTGACCCTCACCCGAAACCTTACCCTCACCCGTGCCCTAATCTTAACCAGGACACCAACACTAACTCGTGCCCTCACATGTACGGTAACCCTTAATCGTTGTCGTACCCTAAACTGTACCCTAATCCCTCCCCATTCCCTAACCCTAACCCTAACCCGAATCCTAGCCCTGACCCTCACCTGAAACCTTACCCTCACCCGTGCCCTAATCTTAACCAGGACACTAACACTAACCCTTGCCCTCACACGAACGCTAACCCTTAAGCACTGTCGTACCCTAAGCTGTACCCTAATCCCTCTGCATTCCTTAACCCTAACCCTAACACGAATCCTAACCCTGACCATCCCCCGAATCCTTACCCTCACCCGTGCCCTAATCTTAACCAGGACACCAACACTAACTCGTGCCCTCACACGTACGCTAAACCTTAAGCGTTGTCGTACCCTAAATTGTACCCTAATCCCTCCCCATTCCTTAACACTAACCCTAACCCCATCCCTAAACCTGACCCACTTCCGATGACCTACCCTAACCAATGCCCTAATCTTAACCAGTACACAAACACTAACTCATGCCCAAAAACGTACGTTAACCCTTAAGCATTGTCGTACCCTATCCTGTACCCTAATCCCTCCCCATTCCGAATCCCTAACCTTAAGCGAAACCATGAACGTGACCCTTTTCCGAGGCCTTACCCTCATCGGTGCCCTTGTTTTAACCAGTACACCAACACTAACTCATGCCCTCACACTTACGCTAACACTTAAGAATTTTCGTACCCTAACCTGTACCCTAATCCCTCTCCTTTCCCGAACCCTAACCCTAACCCGAATCCTAACCCTGACCCTCACCCGAAGCCTTACCCTCACCCGTGCCCTAATCTTAACCAGGACACCAACACTAACTCGTGCCCTCACACGTACGCTAAACCTTAAGCGTTGTCGTACCCTAAATTTTACCCTAATCCCTCCCCATTCCTTAACCCTAACCCTAACCCCATCCCTAAACCTGACCCACTTCCGATGCCCTACCCTAACCAATGCCCTAATCTTAACCAGTACACAAACACTAACTCATGCCCTCAAACGTACGCTAACCCTTAAGCATTGTCGTACCCTATCCTGTACCCTAATCCCTCCCCATTCCCTAACCCTAACCCTAAGCCAAACCCTGAACGTGACCCTTTTCCGAGGCCTTACCCTCATCGGTGCCATTGTCTTAACCAGTACACCAACACTAACTCGTGCCCTCACACTTACGCTAACCCTTAAGCATTGTCGTACCCTAACCTGTACCCTAATCCCTCTCCATTCCCTAACCATAACCCTAACCCGAATCCTAACTCTGACCCTCACCCGAAGCCTTACCCTCACCCGTGCCCTAATCTTAACCAGGACACCAACACTAACTCGTGCCCTCACACGTACGCTAAACCTTAAGCGTTGTCGTACCCTATCCTGTACCCTAATCCCTCCCCATTCCCTAACCCTAACCCTAAGCGAAACCCTTAACGTGACCCTTTTCCGAGGCCTTACCCTCATCGGTGCCTTTGTCTTAACCAGTACACCAACACTAACTCGTGCCCTCACACTTACACTAACCCTTAAGCATTGTCGTACCCTAACCTGTACCCTAATCCCTCTCCATTCCCTAACCCTAAACCTAACCTGAAACCTAACCATGACACTCACCCGAAACTTTACCCTCACCCGTTTCCTAATTTTAATCAGTACATCAACACTAACCCATGCCCTCTAACGTACGCTAACCCTAAGCCATTGCCCTACCCTAACCTCTACCCTAATCAATCCCCATTCCCTAACCCTCACCATAACCCTAACCTTAACGTGACCCTATTCCGAGGCCTTACCCTCACCCGTGCCCTAATCGTAAGCAGTACACTAACACTAACTAGTGACGGCACACGTACGCTAAACCTTAAGCGTTGTGGTACCCTAAACTGTGCCCTAATATCTCCCCATTCCCTAACGCTAAACCTAACCCTTATTCTATCCCTGACCCTCACCCGAAACCTTACCCTCACCCGTGCCCTAATCTTAACCAGGACACCAACACTAACTCGTGCCCTCACACGTACGCTAACCCTTAATCGTTGTCGTACCCTAAACTGTACCCTAATCCCTCCCCATTCCCTAACCCTAACCCTAACCCGATTCCTAACCCTGACCCTCACCTGAAGCCTTACCCTCACCCGTGCCCTAATCTTAACAAGGACACTAACACTAACCTTTGCCCTCACACGAACGCTAACCCTTAATCACTCTCGTACCCTAAGCTGTACCCTAATCCATCTGCATTCCTTAACCCTAACCCTAACCCGAATCCTAACCCTGACCCTCACCTGAAGCCTTACCCTCACCCGTGCCCTAATCTTAACCAGGACACCAACACTAACTCGTGCCCTCACACGTACGCTAATCCTTAAGCATTGTCGTACCCTAAATTGTACCCTAAACCCTCCCCATTCCTTAACCCTAACCCTAACCCCATCCCTAAAACTGACCCACTTCCGATGCCCTACCCTAACCAATGCCCTAATCTTAACCAGTACACAAACACTAACTCATGCCCTGAAACGTACGCTAACCCTTAAGCATTGTCGTACCCTATCCTGTACCCTAATGCCTCCCCATTCCCTAACCCTAACCCTAAGCGAAATCCTGAACGTGACCCTTTTCCGAGGCCTTACCCTCATCGGTGCCCTTGTCTTAACCAGTACACCAACACTAACTCGTGCCCTCACACTTACGCTAACCCTTAAGCATTGTCGTACCCTAACCTGTACCCTAATCCCTCTCCATTCCCTAACCCTAACCCTAACCCGAATCCTAACCCTGACCCTCACCCGAAGCCTTACCCTCGCCCGTGCCCTAATCTTAACCAGGACACCAAGACTAACTCGTGCCCTCAAACGTACGCTATCACTAAACCGCAGCGGTACCCTAACCTGTACCCTAATCCCTCTCCATTCCCTAACCCTAACCCTAACCTGAAACCTAACCATGACACTCACCCGAAACTTTACCCTCACCCGTGTCCTAATTTTAACCAGTACATCAACACTAACCCATGCCCTCTAACGTACACTAACCCTAAGCCAATGCCGTACCCTAACCTGTACCCTAATCAATCCCCATTCCCTAACCCTAACCCTAACCCTAACCCTTAACGTGACCCTCTTCCGAGGCCTTACCCTCACCCGTGCCCTAATCGTAAGCAGTACACTAACACTAACTAGTGACCTCACACGTACGCTAAACCTTAAGCATTGTGGTACCCTAAACTGTGCCCTAATATCTCCCCATTCCCTACCCCTAACCCTAACACGAATTCTATCCCTGACCCTCACCCGAAATCTTACCCTCACCCGTGCCCTAATCTTAACCAGGACACCAACACTAACTCGTGCCCTCACACGTACGCTAACCCTTAATCGTTGTCGTACCCTAAACTGTACCCTAATCCCTCCCCATTCCCTAACCCTAACGCTAACCCGAATCCTAACTCTGACCCTCACCTGAAGCCTTACCCTCACCCGTGCCCTAATCTTAACCAGGACACTAACACTAACCCTTGCCCTCACAAGAACGCTAAACCTTAAGCACTGTCGTACCCTAAGCTGTACCCTAATCCCTCTGCATTCCTTAACCCTAAACCTAACACGAATCCTAACCCTGACCCGAACCCGAAGCCTTACCCTCACCCGTGCCCTAATCTTAACCAGGACACCAACACTAACTCGTGCCCTCACACGTACGCTAAACCTTAAGCGTTGTCGTACCCTATCCTGTACCCTAATCCCTCCCCATTCCCTAACCCTAACCCTAAGCGAAACCCTTAACGTGACCCTTTTCCGAGGCCTTACCCTCATCGGTGCCTTTGTCTTAACCAGTACACCAACACTAACTCGTGCCCTCACACTTACGCTGACCCTTAAGCATTGTCGTACCCTAACCTGTACCCTAATCCCTCTCCATTCCCTAACCCTAACCCTAACCTGAAACCTAACCATGACACTCACCCGAAACTTTACCCTCACCCGTGTCCTAATTTTAATCAGTACATCAACACTAACCCATGCCCTCTAACGTACGCTAAGCCTAAGCCATTGCCGAACCCTAACCTCTACCCTAATCAATCCCCATTCCCTAACCCTAACCATAACCCTAACCTTAACGTGACCCTCTTCCGAGGCCTTACCCTCACCCGTGCCCTAATCGTAAGCAGTACACTAACACTAACTAGTGACATCACACGTAAGCTAAACCTTAAGCGTTGTGGTACCCTAAACTGTGCCCTAATATCTCCCCATTCCCTAACCCTAAACCTAACCCGTATTCTATCCCTGACCCTCACCCGAAACCTTACCCTCACCCGTGCCCTAATCTTAACCAGGACACCAACACTAACTTGTGCCCTCACACGTACGCTAACCCTTAATCGTTGTCGTACTCTAAACTGTACCCTAATCCCTCCCCATTCCCTAACCCTAACCCTAACCCGAATCCTAACCCTGACCCTCACCTGAAGCCTTACCCTCACCCGTGCCCTAATCTTAACCAGGACACTAACACTAACCTTTGCCCTCACACGAACGCTAACCCTTAAGCACTGTCGTACCCTAAGCTGTACCCTAATCCATCTGCATTCCTTAACCCTAACCCTAACCCGAATCCTAACCCTGACCCTCACCTGAAGCCTTACCCTCACCCGTGCCCTAATCTTAACCAGGACACCAACACTAACTCGTGCCCTCACACGTACGCTAAACCTTAAGCGTTGTCGTACCCTAAATTGTACCCTAATCCCTCCCCATTCCTTAACCCTAACTCTAACCCCATCCCTAAAACTGACCCACTTCCGATGCCCTACCCTAACCAATGCCCTAATCTTAACCAGTACACAAACACTAACTCATGCCCTCAAACGTACGCTAACCCTTAAGCATTGTCGTACCCTATCCTGTACCCTTATGCCTCCCCATTCCCTAACCCTAACCCTAAGCGAAACCCTGAACGTGACCCTTTTCCGAGGCCTTACCCTCATCGGTGCCCTTGTCTTAACCAGTACACCAACACTAACTCGTGCCCTCACACTTACGCTAACACTTAAGCATTGTCGTACACTAACATGTACCCTAATCCCTCTCCATTCCCTACCCCTAAACCTAACCCGAATCCTAACCCTGACCCTCACCCGAAGCCTTACCCTCGCCCGTGCCCTAATCTTTTCCAGGACACCAAGACTAACTCGTGCCCTCAAACGTACGCTATCACTAAACCGCAGCGGTACCCTAACCTGTACTCTAATCCCTCTCCATTCCCTAACCCTAACCCTAACCTGAAACCTAACCATGACACTCACCCGAAACTTTACCCTCACCCGTGTCCTAATTTTAACCAGTACATCAACACTAACCCATGCCCTCTAACGTACGCTAACCCTAAGCCATTGCCGTACCCTAACCTGTACCCTAATCAATCCCCATTCCCTAACCCTAACCCTAAACCTTAACGTGACCCTCTTCCGAGGCCTTAGCCTCACCCGTGCCCTAATCGTAAGCAGTACACTAACACTAACTAGTGACCTCACACGTACGCTAAACCTTAAGCGTTGTGATACCCTAAACTGTGCCCTAATATCTCCCCATTCCCTAACCCTAACCCTAACACGAATTCTATCCCTGACCCTCACCCGAAACCTTACCCTCACCCATGCCCTAATCTTCACCAGGACACCAACACTAACTCGTGCCCTCACACGTACCCTAACACTTAATCGTTGTCGTACCCTAAACTGTACTCTAATCCCTCCCCATTCCCTAACCCTAACCCTAACCCGAATCCTAACTCTGACCCTCACCTGAAGCCTTACCCTCACCCGTGCCCTAATCTTAACCAGGACACTAACACTAACCCTTGCCCTCACACGAACGCTAACCCTTAAGCACTGTCGTACCCTAAGCTGTACCCTAATCCCTCTGCATTCCTTAACCCTAACCCTAAAACGAATCCTAACCCTGACCCTCACCCGTAGCCTTACCCTCACCCGTGCCCTAATCTTAACCAGGACACCAAGACTAACTTGTGCCCTCACACGTACGCTTACACTAAACCGCAGCGGTACCCTAACCTGTACCCTAATCCCTCTCCATTCCCTAACCCTAACCCTAACCTGAAACCTAACCATGACCCTCACCCGAAACTTTACCCTCACCCGTGTCATAATTTTAACCAGTACATCAACACTAACCCATGCCCTCTAACGTACGCTAACCCTAAGCCATTGCCGTACCCTAACCTGTACCCTAATCAATCCCCATTCCCTAACTCTAACCCTAACCCTAACCCTTAACGTGACCCTCCTCCGAGGCCTTACCCTCACCCGTGCCCTAATCGTAAGCAGTACACTAACACTAACTAGTGACCTCACACGTACGCTAAACCTTAAGCGTTGTGGTACCCTAAACTGTGCCCTAATATTTCCCCATTCCCTATCCCTAACCCTAACCCGAATTCTATCCCTGACCCACACCCGAAACCTTACCCTCACCCGTGCCCTAATCTTAACCAGGACACCCACACTAACTCGTGCCCTCACACGTACGCTAACCCTTAATCGTTGTCGTACCCTAAACTGTACCCTAATCCCTCCCCATTCCCTAACCCTAACCCTAAACCGAATCCTAACCCTGACCCTCACCTGAAGCCTTACCCTCACCCGTGCCCTAATCTTAACCAGGACACTAACACTAACCCTTGCCCTCACACGAACGCTAAACCTTAAGCACTGTCGTACACTAAGCTGTACCCTAATCCCTCTGCATTCCTTAACCCTAACCCTAACGCGAATCCTAAACCTGACCCTCACCCGAAGCCTTACCCTCACCCGTGCCCTAATCTTAACCAGGACACCAACACTAACTCGTGCCCTCACACGTACGCTAAACCTTAAGCGTTGTCGTACCCTAAATTGTACCCTAATCCCTCCCCATTCCTTAACCCTAACCCTAACCCCATCCCTAAACCTGACCCACTTCCGATGCCCTACCCTAACCAATGCCCTAATCTCAACCAGTACACAGAGACTAACTCATGCCCTCAAACGTACGCTAACCCTTAAGCATTGTCGTACCCTATCCTGTACCCTAATCCCTCCCCATTCCCTAACCCTAACCCTAAGCGAAACCCTGAATGTGACCCTTTTCCGAGGCCTTACCCTCATCGGTGCCTTTGTCTTAACCAGTACACCAACACTAACTCGTGCCCTCACACTTACGCTAACCCTTAAGCATTGTCGTACCCTAATCCCTCTCCATTCCCGAACCCTAACCCTAACCCGAATCCTAACCCTGACCCTCACCCGAAGCCTTACACTCACCCGTGCCCTAATCTTAACCAGGACACCAAGACTAACTCGTGCCCTCACACGTATGCTAACACTAAACCGCAGCAGTACCCTATCCTGTACCCTAATCCCTCCCCATTCCCTAACCCTAACCCTAAGCGAAACCCTGAACGTGACCCTTTTCCGAGGCCTTACCCTCATCGGTGCCCTTGTCTTAACCAGTACACCAACAGTAACTTGTGCTCTCACACTTACGCTAACACTTAAGCATTGTCGTACACTAACATGTACCCTAATCCCTCTCCATTCCCTAACCCTAACCCTAACCCGAATCCTAACCCTGACCCTCACCCGAAGCCTTACCCTCACCCGTGCCCTAATCTTAACCAGGACACCAAGACTAACTCGTGCCCTCACACGTACGCTAACACTAAACCGCAGCGGTACCCTAACCTGTACCCTAATCCCTCTCCATTCCCTAACCCTAACCCTAACCTGAAACCTAACCATGACACTCACCCGAAACTTTACCCTCACCCGTGTCCTAATTTTAACCAGTACATCAACACTAACCCATGCCCTCTAACGTACGCTAACTCTAAGCCATTTCCGTACCCTAACCTGTACCCTAATCAATCCCCATTCATTAGCCCTAACCCTAAACCTAACCCTTAACGTGACCCTCTTCCGAGGCCTTAGCCTCACCCGTGCCCTAATCGTAAGCAGTACACTAACACTAACTCGTGCCCTCACACGTACGCTAAACCTTAAGCGTTGTCGTACCCTAAATTGTACCCTTATCCCTCCCCATTCCTTAACCCTAACCCTAACCCCATCCCTAAACCTGACCCACTTCCGATGCCCTACCCTAAACAATGCCCTAACCTCAACCAGTACACAAAGACTAACTCATGCCCTCAAACGTACGCTAACCCTTAAGCATTGTCGTACCCTATCCTGCACCCTAATCACTCCCCATTCCCTAACCCTAACCCTAAGCGAAACCCTGAACGTGACCCTTTTCCGAGGCCTTACCCTCATCGGTGCCCTTGTCTTAACCAGTACACCAACACTAACTCGTGCCCTCACACTTACGCTAACACTTAAGCATTGTCGTACACTAACATGTACCCTAATCCCTCTCCATTCCCTAACCCTAACCCTAAACCGAATCCTAACCCTGACCCTCACCCGAAGCCTTACCCTCACCCGTGCCCTAATCTTAACCAGGACACCAAGACTAACTCGTGCCCTCACACGTACGCTAACACTAAATCGCAGCGGTACCCTAACCTGTACCCTAATCCCTCTCCATTCCCTAACCCTAACCCTAACCTGAAACCTAACCATGACACTCACCCGAAACTTTACCCTCACCCGTGTCCTAATTTTAACCAGTACATCAACACTAACCCATGCCCTCTAACGTACGCTAACCCTAAGCCATTGCCGTACCCTAACCTGTACCCTAATCAATCCCCATTCCCTAACCCTAACCCTAAACCTTAACGTGACCCTCTTCCGAGGCCTTAGCCACACCCGTGCCCTAATCGTAAGCAGTACACTAACACTAACTAGTGACCTCACACGTACGCTAAACCTTAAGCGTTGTGGTACCGTAAACAATGCCCTAATATCTCCCCTTTCCCTAACCCTAACCCTAACCCGAATTCTATCCCTGACCCTCACCCGAAACCTTACCCACACCCGTGCCCTAATCTTAACCAGGACACCAACACTAACTCGTGCCCTCACACGTACGCTAACCCTTAATCGTTGTCATACCCTAAACTGTACCCTAATCCCTCTCCATTCCCTAACCCTAACCCTAACCCGAATCCTAACCCTGACCCTCACCCGAAGCCTTACCCTCACCCGTGCCCTAATCTTAACCAGGACACCAACACTAACTCGTGCCCTCACACCTATGCTAAACCTTAAGCGTTGTCGTACCCTAAATTGTATCCTAATCCCTCCCCATTCCTTAACCCTAAACCTAACCCCACCCCTAAACCTGACACACTTCCGATGCCCTACCCTAACCAATGCCCTAACCTTAACCAGTACACAAACACTAACTCATGCCCTCAAACGTACGCTAACCCTTAAGCATTGTCATACCCTATCCTGTACCCTAATCCCTCCGCATTCCCTAACCCTAACCCTAAGCGAAATCCTGAACGTGACCCTTTTCTGAGGCCTTACCCTCATCGGTGCTTTGTCTTAACCAGTACACCAACACTAACTCGTGACCTCACACTTACGCTAACCCTTAAGCATTGTCGTACCCTAACCTGTACCCTAATCCCTCTCCATTCCCGAACCCTAACCCTAACCCGAATCCTAACCCTGACCCTCACCCGAAGCCTTACCCTCACCCGTGCTCTAATCTTAACCAGGTCACCAAGACTAACTTGTGCCCTCACACGTATGCTAACACTAAACCGCAGCGGTACCCTAACCAGTTCCCTAATGCCTCTCCATTCCCTAACCCTAACCCTAACCTGAAACCTAACCATGACACTCACCCGAAACTTTACCCTCACCAGTGTCTTAATTTTAACCAGTACATCAACACTAGCCAATGCCCTCTAACGTACGCTAACCCTAAGCCATTGCCGTACACTAACCTGTGCCCTAAGCAATCCCCATTCCCTAACCCTAGCCCTAACCCTAACCCTTAACGTGACACTCTTCCGTGGCCTCACCCTCACCCGTGCCCTAATCGTAAGCAGTACACTAACACTAACTAGTGACCTGAAACGTACGCTAAACCTTAAGCGTTGTGGTACCCTAAACTGTGCCCTAAAATCTCCCCATTCCCTAACCCTAACCCTAACCCGAATTCTATCCCTGACCCTCACCCTAAACCTTACCCTCACCCGTGCCCTAATCTTAACCAGGACACCAACACTAACTCGTGCCCTCACACGTACGCTAACCCTTAATCGTTGTCGTACCCTATGCTGTACCCTAATCCCTCCCCATTCCCTAACCATAACCCTAACCCGGATCCTAACCCTGACCCTCACCTGAAGCCTTACACTCACCCGTGCCATAATCTTAAACAGGACACTAACACTAAGCCTTGCCCTCACACGAACGCTAACCCTTAAGCGCTGTCGTACCCTAAGCTGTACCCTAATCCCTCTGCATTCCTTAACCCTAACCCTAAACCGAATCCTAACCCTGACCCTCACCCGAAGCCTTACCCTCATCCGTGCCCTAATCTTAACCAGGACACCAACACTAACTCGTGCCCTCACACGTACACTAAACCTTAAGCGTTGTCGTACCCTAAATTGTACCCTAATCCCTCCCCATTCCTTAACCCTAACCCTAACCCCATCCCTAAACCTGACCCACTTCCGATGCCCTACCCTAACCAATGCCCTAACCTTAACCAGTACACAAACACTAACTCATGCTCTCAAACGTATGCTAACCCTTAAGCATTGTCGTACCCTATCCTGTACCCTAATCCCTCCCAATTCCTTAACCCTAACCCTAAGCGAAAGACTGAACGTGACCCTTTTCGGAGGCCTTACCCTCATCGGTGCCCTTGTCTTAACCAGTACACCAACACTAACTCGTGCCCTCACACTTACGCTAACCCTTAAGCATTGTCGTACCCTAACCTGTACCCTAATCCCTCTCCATTCCCTAACCCTAACCCTAACCCGAATCCTAACCCTGACCCTCACCCGAAGCCTTACCCTCACCCGTTCCCTAATCTTAACCAGGACACCAAGACTAACTCGTGACCTCACACGTACACTAACACTAAACCGCAGCGGTACCCTAACCTGTACCCTAATCCCTCTCCATTCCCTAACCCTAACCCTAACCTGAAACCTAACCATGACACTCACCCGAAACTATACCCTCACCCGTGTCCTAATTTTAACCAGTACATCAACACTAACCCATGCCCTCTAACGTACGCTAACCCTAAGACATTGCCGTACCCTAACCTGTACCCTAATCAATCCCCATTCCCTAACCCTAACCCTAACCCTTAACGTGACCATCTTCCGAGGCCATACCCTCACCCGTGCCCTAATCGTAAGCAGTACACTAACACTAACTAGTGACGTCACACGTACGCTAAACCTTAAGCGTTGTCGTACCCTAAACTGTACCCTAATCCCTCCCCATTCCCTAACCCTAACCCTAACCCGAATCCTAACCCTGACCCTCAGCTGAAGCCTTACCCTCACCCGTGCCCTAATCTTAACCAGGACACTAACCCTAACCCTTGCCCTCACACGAACGCTAGCCCTTAAGCACTGTCGTACCCTAACCTATACCCTAATCCCTCTCCATTCCCTAACCTTAACCCTATCCTGAAACCTAACCATAACACTCACCCGAAACTTTACCCTCACCCGTGTCCTAATTTTAACCAGTACATCAACACTAACCCATGCCCTCTAACTTACGCTAACCCTAAGCCATTGCCGTACACTAACCTGTACCCTAATCAGTCCCCATTCCCTAACCCTCACCCTAACCCTAACCCTTAACGTGACCCTCTCCCGAGGCCTTACCCTCACTCGTGCCCTAATCGTAAGCAGTACACTAACACTAACTAGTGACCTCACATGTACGCTAAACCTTAAGCGTTGTGGTACCCTAAACTGTGCCCTAATATCTCCCCATTCCCTAACCCTAACCCGAATTCTATCCCTGACCCTCACCCTAAACCTTACCCTCACCCTTGCCCTAATCTTAACCAGGACACCAACACTAACTCGTGCCCTCACACGTACGCTAACCCTTAATCGTTGTCGTACCCTATACTGTACCCTAATCCCTCCCCATTCCCTAACCCTAACCCTAACCCGGATCCTAACCCTGACCCTCACCTGAAGCCTTACACTCACCCGTGCCATAATCTTAACCAGGACACTAACACTAACCCTTGCCCTCACACGAACGCTAACCCTTAAGTACTGTCGTACCCTAAGCTGTACCCTAATCTCTCTGCATTCCTTAACCCTAACCCTAAACCGAATCCTAACCCTGACCCTCACCCGAAGCCTTACCCTCATCCGTGCCCTAATCTTAACCAGGACACCAACACTAACTCGTGCCCTCACACGTACACTAAACCTTAAGCGTTGTGGTACCCTAAATTGTACCCTAATCCCTCCCCATTCCTTAACCCTAACCCTAACCCCATCCCTAAACCTGACCCACTTCCGATGCCCTACCCTAACCAATGCCCTAACCTTAACCAGTACACAAACACTAACTCATGCTCTCAAACGTATGCTAACCCTTAAGCATTGTCGTACCCTATCCTGTACCCTAATCCGTCCCAATTCCCTAACCCTAACCCTAAGCGAAAGACTGAACGTGACCCTTTTCCGAGGCCTTACCCTCATCGGTGCCCTTGTCTTAACCAGTACACCAACACTAACTCGTGCCCTCACACTTACGCTAACCCTTAAGCATTGTCGTACCCTAACCTGTACCCTAATCCCTCTCCATTCCCTAACCCTAACCCTAACCCGAATCCTAACCCTGAACCTCACCCGAAGCCTTACCCTCACCCGTTCCCTAATCTTAACCAGGACACCAAGACTAACTCGTGACCTCACACGTACGCTAACACTAAACCGCAGCGGTACCCTAACCTGTACCCTAATCCCTCTCCATTCCCTAACCCTAACCCTAACCTGAAACCTAACCATGACACTCACCCGAAACTATACCCTCACCCGTGTCCTAATTTTAACCAGTACATCAACACTAACCCATGCCCTCTAACGTACGCTAACCCTAAGACATTGCCGTACCCTAACCTGTACCCTAATCAATCCCCATTCCCTAACCCTAACCCTAACCCTTAACGTGACCATCTTCCGAGGCCATACCCTCACCCGTGCCCTAATCGTAAGCAGTACACTAACACTAACTAGTGACCTCACACGTACGCTAAACCTTAAGCGTTGTGGTACCCTAAACTGTGCCCTAATATCTCCCCATTCCCTAACCCTAACCCTAACACGAATTCTATCCCTGACCCTCACCCGAAACCTTACCCTCACCCGTGCCCTAATCTTAACCAGGACACCAACACTAACTCGTTCCCTCACACGTACGCTAACCCTTAATCGTTGTCGTACCCTAAACTGTACCCTAATCCCTCCCCATTCCCTAACCCTAACCCTAACCCGAATCCTAACTCTGACCCTCACCTGAAGCCTTACCCTCACCCGTGCCTTAATCTTAACCAGGACACTAACACTAACCCTTGCCCGCACACGAACGCTAACCCTTAAGAACTGTCGTACCCTAAGCTGTACCCTAATCCCTCTGCATTCCTTAACCCTAACCTTAACACGAATCCTAACCCTGACCCTCACCCGAAGCCTTACCCTCATCCGTGCCCTAATCTTAACCAGGACACCAACACTAACTCGTGCCCTCACACGTACACTAAACCTTAAGTGTTGTCGTACCCTAAATTGTACCCTAATCCCTCCCCATTCCTTAACCCTAACGCTAACCCCATCCCTAAACCTGACCCACTTCCGATGCCCTACCCTAACCAATGCCCTAACCTTAACCAGTACACAAACACTAACTCATGCCCTCAAAGGTACGCTAACCCTTAAGCATTGTCGTACCCTATCCTGTACCCTAATCCCTCCCCATTCCCTAACCCTAACCCTAAGCGAAACCCTGAATGTGACCCTTTTCCGAGGCCTTACCCTCATCGGTGCCTTTGTCTTAACCAGTACACCAACACTAACTCGTGCCCTCACACTTACGCTAACCCTTAAGCATTGTCGTACCCTAATCCCTCTCCATTCCCGAACCCTAACCGTAACCCGAATCCTAACCCTGACCCTCACCCGAAGCCTTACACTCACCCGTGCCCTAATCTTAACCAAGACACCAAGACTAACTCGTGCCCTCACACGTATGCTAACACTAAACCGCAGCAGTACCCTATCCTGTACCCTAATCCCTCCCCATTCCCTAACCCTAACCCTAAGCGAAACCCTGAACGTGACCCTTTTCCGAGGCCTTACCCTCATCGGTGCCCTTGTCTTAACCAGTACACCAACACTAACTTGTGCCCTCACACTTACGTTAACACTTAAGCATTGTCGTACACTAACATGTACCCTAATCCCTCTCCATTCCCTAACCCTAACCCTAACCCGAATCCTAACCCTGACCCTCACCCGAAGCCTTACCCTCACCCGTGCCCTAATCTTAACCAGGACACCAAGACTAACTCGTGCCCTCACACGTACGCTAACACTAAACCGCAGCGGTACCCTAACCTGTACCCTAATCCCTCTCCATTCCCTAACCCTAACCCTAACCTGAAACCTAACCATGACACTCACCCGAAACTTTACCCTCACCCGTGTCCTAATTTTAACCAGTACATCAACACTAACCCATGCCCTCTAACGTACGCTAACCCTAAGCCATTGCCGTACCCTAACCTGTACCCTAATCAATCCCCATTCCCTAACCCTAACCCTAAACCTTAACGTGACCCTCTTCCGAGGCCTTAGCCTCACCCGTGCCCTAATCGTAAGCAGTACACTAACACTAGTGACCTCACACGTACGCTAAACCTTAAGCGTTGTGGTACCGTAAACAATGCCCTAATATCTCCCCTTTCCCTAACCCTAACCCTAACCCGAATTCTATCCCTGACCCTCACCCGAAACCTGACCCACACCCGTGCCCTAATCTTAACCAGGACACCAACACTAACTCGTGCCCTCACACGTACGCTAACCCTTAAGCATTGTCATACCCTAAACTGTACCCTAATCCCTCTCCATTCCCTAACCCTAACCCTAACCCGAATCCTAAACCTGACCCTCACACGAAGCCTTACCCTCACCCGTGCCCTAATCTTAACCAGGACACCAACACTAACTCGTGCCCTCACACGTATGCTAAACCTTAAGCGTTGTCGTACCCTAAATTGTATCCTAATCCCTCCCCATTCCTTAACCCTAAACCTAACCCCATCCCTAAACCTGACACACTTCCGATGCCCTACCCTAACCAATGCCCTAACCTTAACCAGTACACAAACACTAACTCATGCCCTCAAACGTACGCTAACCCTTAAGCATTGTCATACCCTATCCTGTACCCTAATCCCTCCGCATTCCCTAACCCTAACCCTAAGCGAAATCCTGAACGTGACCCTTTTCTGAGGCCTTACCCTCATCGGTGCTTTGTCTTAACCAGTACACCAACACTAACTCGTGCCCTCACACTTACGCTAACCCTTAAGCATTGTCGTACCCTAACCTGTACCCTAATCCCTCTCCATTCCCGAACCCTAACCCTAATCCGAATCCTAACCCTGACCCTCACCCGAAGCCTTACCCTCACCCGTGCCCTAATCTTAACCAGGTCACCAAGACTAACTTGTGCCCTCACACGTATGCTAACACTAAACCGCAGCGGTACCCTAACCTGTACCCTAATGCCTCTCCATTCCCTAACCCTAACCCTAACCTGAAACCTAACCATGACACTCACCCGAAACTTTACCCTCACCAGTGTCTTAATTTTAACCAGTACATCAACACTAGCCAATGCCCTCTAACGTACGCTAACCCTAAGCCATTGCCGTACACTAACCTGTGCCCTAAGCAATCCCCATTCCCTAACCCTAGCCCTAACCCTAACAATTGACGTGACACTCTTCCGTGGCCTCACCCTCACCCGTGCCCTAATCGTAAGCAGTACACTAACACTAACTAGTGACCTGAAACGTACCCTAAACCTTAAGCGTTGTGGTACCCTAAACTGTGCCCTAATATCTCCCCATTCCCTAACCCTAACCCTAACCCGTATTCTATCCCTGACCCTCACCCTAAACCTTACCCTCACCCGTGCCCTAAACTTAACCAGGACACCAACACTAACTCGTGCCCTCACACGTACGCTAACCCTTAATCGTTGTCGTACCCTATACTGTACCCTAATCCCTCCCTATTCCCTAACCCTAAGCCTAACTCGGATCCTAACCCTGACTCTCACCTGAAGCCTTACCCTCACCCGTGCCATAATCTTAACCAGGACACTAACACTAACCCTTGCCCTCACACGAACGCTAACCCTTAAGCACTGTCGTACCCTAAGCTGTACCCTAATCCCTCTGCATTCCTTAACCCTAACCCTAAACCGAATCCTAACCCTGACCCTCATCCGAAGCCTTACCCTCATCCGTGCCCTAATCTTAACCAGGACACCAACACTAACTCGTGCCCTCACACGTACACTAAACCTTAAGTGTTGTCGTACCCTAAATTGTACTCTAATCCCTCCCCATTCCTTAACCCTAACGCTAACCCCATCCCTAAACCTGACACACTTCCGATGCCCTACCCTAACCAATGCCCTAACCTTAACCAGTACACAAACACTAACTCATGCCCTCAAACGTACGCTAACCCTTAAGCATTGTCGTACCCTATCCTGTACCCTAATCCCTCCCCATTCCCTAACCCTAACCCTAAGCGAAACCCTGAATGTGACCCTTTTCCGAGGCCTTACCCTCATCGGTGCCTTTGTCTTAACCAGTACACCAACACTAACTCGTGCCCTCACACTTACGCTAACCCTTAAGCATTGTCGTACCCTAATCCCTCTCCATTCCCGAACCCTAACCCTAACCCGAATCCTAACCCTGACCCTCACCCGAAGCCTTACACTCACCCGTGCCCTAATCTTAACCAGGACACCAAGACTAACTCGTGCCCTCACACGTATGCTAACACTAAACTGCAGCAGTACCCTATCCTGTACCCTAATCCCTCCCCATTCCCTAACCCTAACCCTAAGCGAAACCCTGAACGTGACCCTTTTCGGAGGCCTTACCCTCATCGGTGCCCTTGTCTTAACCAGTACACCAACACTAACTTGTGCTCTCACACTTACGCTAACACTTAAGCATTGTCGTACACTAACATGTACCCTAATCCCTCTCCATTCCCTAACCCTAACCCTAACCCGAATCCTAACCCTGACCCTCACCCGAAGCCTTACCCTCACCCGTGCCCTAATCTTAACCAGGACACCAAGACTAACTCGTGCCCTCACACGTACGCTAACACTAAACCGCAGCGGTACCCTAACCTGTACCCTAATCCCTCTCCATTCCCTAACCCTAACCCTAACCTGAAACCTAACCATGACACTCACCCGAAACTTTACCCTCACCCGTGTCCTAATTTTAACCAGTACATCAACACTAACCCATGCCCTCTAACGTACGCTAACTCTAAGCCATTTCCGTACCCTAACCTGTACCCTAATCAATCCCCATTCATTAGCCCTAACCCTAAACCTAACCCTTAACGTGACCCTCTTCCGAGGCCTTAGCCTCACCCGTGCCCTAATCGTAAGCAGTACACTAACACTAACTAGTGACCTCACACGTATGCTAAACCTTAAGCGTTGTGGTACCCTAAACTGTGCCCTAATATCTCCCCATTCCCTAACCCTAACCCTAACCCGAATTCTATCCCTGACCCTCACCCGAAACCTTACCCTCACCCGTGCCCTAATCTTAACCAGGACACCAACACTAACTCGTGCCCTCACACGTACGCTAAACCTTAAGCGTTGTCGTACCCTAAATTGTACCCTAATCCCTCCCCATTCCTTAACCCTAACCCTAACCCCATCCCTAAACCTGACCCACTTCCGATGCCCTACCCTAACCAATGCCCTAACCTCAACCAGTACACAAAGACTAAGTCATGCCCTCAAACGTACGCTAACCCTTAAGCATTGTCGTACCCTATACTGTACCCTAATCACTCCCCATTCCCTAACCCTAACCCTAAGCGAAACCCTGAACGTGACCCTTTTCCGAGGCCTTACCCTCATCGGTGCCCTAATCTTAACCAGGACACCAACACTAACTCGTGCCCTCACACGTATGCTAACCCTTAATCGTTGTCGTACCCTATACTGTACCCTAATCCCTCCCCATTCCCTAACCCTAACCCTAACCCGGATCCTAACCCTGACCCTCACCTGAAGCCTTACACTCACCCGTGCCATAATCTTAACCAGGACACTAACACTAACCCTTGCCCTCACACGAACGCTAACCCTTAAGCACTGTCGTACCCTAAGCTGTACCCTAATCCCTCTGCATTCCTTAACCCTAACCCTAAACCGAATCCTAACCCTGACCCTCACCCGAAGCCTTACCCTCATCTGTGCCCTAATCTTAACCAGGACACCAAGACTAACTCGTGCCCTCACACGTACGCTAACACTAAACCGCAGCGGTACCCTAACCTGTACCCTAATCCCTCTCCATTCCCTAACCCTAACCCTAACCTGAACCCTAAACCTGACCCTCACCCGAAACCTTACACTCACCCGTGCCTTAATCTTAACCAGTTCACCAACACTAACCCGTGCCCTCACACGTACACGAATCCTAAACCCCTGCAGTACAGTAATCTGTACCCTAATCCCTCCTCATTCAATAAAACTAACCCTAACACCCACCCTAACCCTGACTCTCACCCGAAGCCTTACCCTCACCTGTTCCCTAATCTTGACCATGACATCAACACTAACTTGTGCCCTCAAACGTATGATAACCCTGAACAGTTTCCGTACCCTAAACTTTACAATAGTCCCACCCTATTTCCTAACCCTATCCCTAACCCGAATCCTAACCCTGACCCTCACCTGAAGCCTTACCCTCACCCGTGACCTAATCTTAACACATACACCAATACTAACCAGTGCAATCACAAGTGCACGAACCGTAAAACGTTGCTGTACCCTAACTTGTAACCTAATCCCTCCCCATTGCCTAACCCTAACCCTAACCCTAATCCTGTCCGTCACCGAAGCCTTACCCTCACCTGTGCCCTAATCTTAACCAGTACATCAACACTAACTTGTGCCCCCAAACGTACGATAAACATAAACCATTGCCGTAACCTAACCTGTACCCTAAATCTCCCCATTCCCTAACACTAACACTAAACCGAACCCTTAACCTGACCCTCACCCAAAGCCTTACACTCACCCGTGCCCTAGTTTTAACCAGTACACCAAGACTAACCCGTGCCCTCACACGTACGCTAAACCTAAACTGTAGCCGTACACTAACCTGTACCCTAATCCCTCCCCATTCCCTACCACTAACCCTCAACTGAACCCTAACCCTGACCCTCAAACGAAGACTTACCCTCACTTGTGCCATAATCTTAACCAGGACATGCACACTAACCTCTGCCCTCAAACGTACGATAACCCTAAACCGTAGCCTTACCATCACCTGTAACCTAATCCCTACCCATTACCTCACTCTAACCCGAACCCGAACCCTAAAACTGTCTCTCACCCGAAGCCTCACCCTGTCCCCTGCCCTAATCTTAACCAGTACACCAACACTAAACTGTGCTCTCACATGTACGCTAACATTAAACAGCAGCCGTACCCTAAACTTTACCCTAATCCCTCCACATTCCCTAACCCTAACGCTAAGCCAAACCCTAACCCTGACCCTCACCCGAAGCCTTACCGTCACCCGTGCCCTAATCTTAACCAGTACAACAATACTAAACCGTGCCCTCACACTTACGCAAATTATTAACCACTGCCATGCCCTAACCTGTGCCCTAATCCCTTCCCATTCCCTAACCCTAACCCAAAACAAAAACATCTGCTGTACACTAACCTGTACCCTAATCCCTCCCCATTCCCTAACCTTAACCCTAACCCGAGGCATAACCCTGACTCTCACCCGAAGCCTTACCCTCACATGTGCCCTAATCTTAATCAGTACATCAACATTAACCTGTGCCCTCACACGTACACTAAGCGAAAAGCTTTGCCATACCATAACATGTATCCTAATTCCTCCGCATTCCCTAATCCTAACCCTAACCCGAACCCTAACACTGACCCTCACCCGAAGCTTTACCCTCACCCGTGCTCTAATATTAACCAGTACACCAGCACTAAACATTGCCCTCACACGTACGCTATCGCTAAACCTTTGCCGTTCCCTTACCTGTACCCTAAACCCTCCCCATTCCCTAACCCTAACCCTAAACCGAACCCTTAACCTGACACTCACCCGATGCCTTACACTCACCCGTGCCTTAATCTTAATCAGTTCACCAACACTAACCCGTTCCCTCAGATGTACGCTAAACCTAAGCCGTTGTCGTACCCTAACCTGTATCCTAATTCCTCCCCATTCCATAACTCTAACCCTAACACGAACCCTAACCCTGACCCTCCCCTGAATCGTTACCCTCAACCGTGCCCTAATCTTAACCAGCACAACCATACTAAACCGTGCCCTAACACGTACACGAAACCTTAACCGTTGCCATGCCCTACACTATACCCTAAGCCCTCCACATTCCCTAACCCTAACCAAAACCCAAACCCTAACCCTGTCCCTCACCCTCACCCTCACCCTCACCTGTGCCCTTATCTTAACAAGTACACCAACACTAACCAGTGCCCTCACATGTACGCTAATCCTAAACTGTTGCCGAACCCTAACCTGTATCCTAAACCCTCCCCATTCCCTAACAGTAACCATAACCCGAACCGTAAGCCTGACCCTCACCCGAAGCCTTACCCTCACCCGTGCCCTAATCTTAACCAGTACACCAAAACTAACACATGCCCTCACACGTATGCAAACCCTAAACCGTTGTCGTAACCTAAAATATACCCTAATCCCTCCCCATTGCCTAACCTTAACCCTGACCCGAATCCTAACCCTGTCACTCACCCGAAGCCTTACCCTCACCCGGGCCCTAATATTAACCAGTACACAACACTAACCTGTGCCCTCACACGTATGCTAATCCTAAACCATTGCATTACCCTAACCTATACCCTAATCCCTCCCAATTCCCTAACCCGAATCCTTACCCTGATCCATACCCGAAGCCTTACACTCACCTATGCCCTTATCTTAACCAGTAAACCAACAGTAACCTCTGCCCTCAAACGTACTATAACCCTAAACCGTTGCCTTACCATAACCTGTAACCTAATCCCTCCCCATTGCCTCACCCTAACCCGAACCCGAACCCTAAAACTGTTATTCACCCGAAGCCTCACCCTGCCCCTGCCCTAATCTTAACCAGTAGAACAACACTAACACGTGCCCTCACACCTACGGTAACCCTAACCATTGTTCTAACCTAAATTGTACCGTAAACCCTCCATATTCCCTAACCCTAACCCTAAGCCAAAACCTAACTCTGACTTTCTCCCGAAGCCAAACCGTCACCCGTGCCCTAATCTTAACCAGTACTCCACACTAGTCCGTGCCCTCACACGTACGCTAACCTTAAACCGTTGCCATACCCTAAGGTGTAGCCTGGTTCCACCCCATTCCCTAACCCTAACACTAACCCGAACCCTAACCCTGACCCTCACCTGGAGCCTAACCCTCACCCGTGCCCTAATCTTACACAGTAAACCAATATCAACCCGTGCCCTCACACGTACATGAACCCTAAACCGTTGTCGTACTCTAACCTGTAACCTAATCCCTCCCCATTGCCTAACCCGAACCCTAACCCGAACCCTAATCCTGTCCCTCATCTGAAGACTTACCCTCACCGGTGCCCTAATATTAACCAGTACACCAACACTAACCCATGCTCACACACTTAGGCTAACCCTTAAGCATTTTCGTACCCTAAACTATACCCTAATCCCTCCTCATTCCCTAACCCTAACCCGAACCCGAACCCTAACTCTGACACTCACCCGAAACCTTACCCTCACCCGTGCCTTATTCTTAACCAGTACACCAATAATAAACCATGCCCTAACACGTACACGAAATCTTTACAGTTGCCATGCCCTAAACAGTACCCTAAACCCCCCATTCCCTAACCCTAACCCAAAACCAAACCCTACCCCTGTCCCTCACCCGAAGGCTTACCCTCACCTGTGCCCTAATCTTAACTAGTACATCAACACTAAACAGTGCTCTCACACGTACGCTAACCCTTAACCGTTTCTGAACCCTAACCTGTATCCTGATCCCTCCCAATTCCCTAACACTAACCCTAGCCCAAACCCTAACTATGACCCTAACCCGAAGTCTTACCCTCACCTGTGCCATAATATTAACCAGTACATCGACACTAAACTGTGCCCTCAAACGTGCACTAACCCTAAACCATTGTCGTAACCTAACCTGTACCCTAATCCCACCCCATTCCCTAACGCTAACCCGAATCCTAAACCTGATCGTCACCCGAAGCCTTACCCACACCCATTCCCTAATCTTAACCAGTACACCAATACTAACCCGTGCCCTCACACGTATGCTAACACTTAACCATCACAGTGGCCTAACCTGTACCCTAAACCCTTCCCATTCCCTAAACCTAACCCTAACACAAACCCTAAACCTGTCCCTCACCCGAAGTCTAACCCTGACACGTGCACTAATCTTAACCAGTACACCAACACTAACCCGTGCCCTCACACATACGCGAACCCTAAACCGTTGCCGAACCCTAACCTGAATCCTAATCCCTCCCCATTCCCTAACACTAAGCCTAACCCAAAACAATGACCCTGAAACGAAGCCTTACACTCACCTGTGCAGTAATTTTAACAAGTACACCAACACTAACCCATTCCCTCACACGTATGCTAACCATAAACTGCAGCCGTACTCTAACCTGAACCCTAATCCGTCCCCATTCCCGAACCCTAACCCTAACCCTGACCCTACCCGAAGTCTTACCCTCACCCGTGCCCTAATGTTAACCAGTATATCAACACTAATCCATGCCCTCAAACTTACGAAAACCCTAAACCGTTGCCGTACTCTAACCTGTACCCTAATCCCTCCCCATTCAATAACCCTAACCCTAACCCGAACCCTAACCCTGACCCTCACCAGAAGCCTTATCCTCACTCGTGCCCTAAACTTAACCAGTACACCAACACTAAACCATGCCCTCACACGTACGTTAACCCTAAACCCTTTCCGTACCCTAAGCTCTACTCTAGTCCCACCCCATTCCCTAAAACTAACCCTAACCCGAAACCTAACCTTGACTCTCACCTAAATCCTTACCCTCACCCGTGCCGTAAACTTAACCAGTAATCCAATACTAACCCATGCCCTCACACGTACACGAACCCTAAACCGTTGCTGTACCCTAACCTGTAACCTAATCCCTCCCCATTGCCTAAACCTAATCCTAACCCGAACCCTAATCCTGTCCCTCACCCGACGCCTTACCCTCACCCGTGCCGTAATCTTAACCAGTACACCAACACTAACCAGTGCCCTCACACGTACGCTAATCCTTAAGCGGTATCATACCCTAAAATGTATTCTAATCCCTCCCCGTTCCCTAACCCTAACCCGAACCCTAATCCTGTCCCTCACCCGAAGTCTTACCCTCACCCATGCCCTAATCTTAAACAGTACACCAGTACGAAACTGTGCTCTCACTTGTATACGAACCCTAAACCGCTGCCGTACACTAACCTGTACCTAATCCCTCCCCATTCCCTAACCCTAACCCTAACCGGAGCCCTAAACGTGACCCTCACCTGATGTCTTACCCTCACCTGTGCCCTAATCTTAACCAGTACATCAAAACTAACCTGTGCCCTCAAACGTACGCTAAACCTAAACCGTTGCCGTGCCCTAACCTATACCCTAATCCAACCCCATTCCCTAACCCTATCTCAAACCCTAACCCTGACCCTCACCCGAAGCCTTACCCTCAACCGTGCCCTAATATTAACCTGTAAATCAACACTAATCCATGCCCTCAAACGTACGCTAACCCTAAACCGATGCCGTATTCTAACCTGTACCCTAATCCCTCCCCATTCCCTAACCCTAACCCTAACCAGAATACTAACTCTGACACTCACTCAAAGCCTTACCCTCACCTGTGAACTAATCTTAACCAGTACACCAACACTAACCCATGCCCTCACACGTACACTAACCCTAAACCGTTGCCGTACCCTAACCTGTACCCTAATTCCTCCCCATTACCTCACCCTAGCCCTAACAAGAACCCTAAACCTCTCACTCACCCGAAGCCTTACCCTCACCCGTGCCCTAATCTTAACCGGTAGAACCATAATAAATCTTGCCTTAACACTTACACGAAACCTTAACCGTTGCCATGCCCTAATCTGTACCCTAATCCCTCCCCATTCACTAACCCTAACCCAAACCCTAACCCTGAACCTCACCCGAAGCCTAACCTTCACCTGTGCACTAATCTTACCCAGTACACCAACACTAACCCGTGCCCTCACACGTACACTAATCCTAAACCGCAGCTGTACCCTAAACTGTAACCTAATTCCTCCGCATTCAATAACACTATCCCTAACGCGAACCCTACACCTGACCCTCGCCCGAAGCCTTACCCCCACCTGTGGCCTTATCTTAACTAGTACATCAACACTAAGCCATGCCCTCAAATGTACGCTAACCCTAAACGGTTGCCGTACTCTTACCTGTACCCTAATCCTTCCCCATTCCTTAACTCTAACACTAACCCGAACACAAACCCTGACCCTCACCCGAAGCCTTACCCTCACCTGTGCCCTAATCTTAAACAGTACACCAACACTAACCCATGCCCTCAGAAGTACGCTAACCCTAAACTGTTTCCGTACCCTAACCTACACCCTAATCCCTCCCCATTCGCTAACGTTAACGCTAACCTAAACCCTAACCCTGTCCATCACCCTAAGCCTTACCCTCACCCGGGCCCTAATCTTTACCAGTACACAAACACTAACCCGTTCCCTCACATGTGCACTAACCCTAAATTGTAGCAGTACCCTAACCTGTATCCTAATCTCTCCCCATTTCCTAACCCTAATCCTAACGCGAACCCTAACGCTGACCCTCTCCCGAAGCCTTACCCTCAGCCGTGACCTAATATTAACCTGTAAATCAACACTAATCCATGCCCTCAAACGTACCCTAACCCTAAACCATTGCCGTACTCTAACCTGTACACTAATCCCTCCCCATTCCATAACCCTGACCTTAACCAGAATACTAATCCTGACCCTCACTCGAAGCCTTACCTTCACACGTATCCTAATCTTAACCAGTACACAGACAATAACCCATGCCCTCACACGTACGCTAACCATAAACCGTTGCCATACCGTAACCTATACCCTAATCCTTCCTCAATTTCTAACCCTAAACCTAACCTGAACCATAACCCTGTCCCTCACCAGAGCATTACCCTCCCCGTGCCCTAATCTTAACCAGTACACCAACACAAAACCTTGCCCTCACACGTAATCTAACCCTAAACCGCTGCCGTACAGTAAGCTGTACCCTAATCTCTCCCCATTCCCTAAACCTAACCCTAAACCGAACCCTTAACCTGACCCTCACCCGAAGCCTTACACCCACCCATGTCCTAATCTTAACCAGTACACCAACACTAACCCATGCCCTCACACGTACACTAATCCTAAACTGCAGCCGTACCCTAACCTGTACCCTAATCCCTCCCCATTCACTAACCATTACCCGAACCCTAAACCTGACCCTCACGCGAAGCCTTACCCTCACCCGTGCCCTAACCTTAACCAGTACACCAATACTAACACGTGAATTCACACGTACGCTAACCCTAAACCGTTGCTGTACCTTAATCCCTCCCTTTTCCCTATCCCTCACGCTAAACCGAACAGTTAACCTGACCCTCACCCAAAGGCTTACTCTCACCCTGCCCTAATTTTAACCAGTACACCAACACTAACACGTGCCCTCACACGTACACTAACCCTAAACGTTGTCGTATCCTAAACTGTACCCTAATCCCTGCCCATTCCCTAACCCTAACCCTAAGTCGAAACCTAACCCTGACCTTCACCCGAAGCCTTACCCTCACCCATTCCCTAACCCTAAGCCTAACCCGGACCTTAACCCTGACACTCACCGAAACCTTACCCTCACCCGTGCCCTAATCTTAAACAGTACACCAATACTAAACTGTGCTTTCACATGTATATGAACCCTAAACTGCTGCCGTACACTAACCTGTACTTAATCTCTCCCCATTCCCTAACCCTAACCCTAACCAGAGCTCTAACCGTAACTCTCACACGAAGTCTTACCCTCACCTGTGCCCTAATCTTAACCAGTACATCAACAGTAACCTGTGCCCTCAAACGTACACTAAACCTAAACCGTTGCCGTACAATAACCTGTACCCTAATGCCACCCCATTCCCTAACCCTATCCCGAACCCTAACCCTGATCCTCACCCGAAGCCTTACCCTCACCCGTGCCCTAATCTTAACCAGTACACCAACACTAACCTGTGCCCTCACACGTACGCTAACCCTAAACCGTGGCAGTACCATAAACTACACCCTAATCCCTACCCATTCCCTAACCAGAACCCTATCCCTGACCCTCACTCAAAGCCTGACACTCACCAATGCCCCAATCTTAACCAGTCCACCAACACTAACCCATGCCCTCACACGTACGCTAACACTAAACCACTGCCGTACACTAACCTGTACCCTAATCCCTCCCCATTCCCTACCACTAATCCTAACCCGAACCCTAACCCTGACCCTCACCAGAAGCCTTACCCTCAACTGTGCCATAATCTTAACCAGGACATGAAAACTAACCTGTGCCCTCAAACGTACGATAACCCTAAACCGTTGCCGTACCATAACCTGTAAACTAATCTCTCCCCATTACCTAACCCTAAACCTAACCCGAACCCTAAACCTGTCACTCACCCGAAGCCTTACCCTACTCCGTACCCTAACCTTAACCAGTACACCAACACTAACCCGTGCCCTCACACGTACGCTAACCCTAAACCGTTGCCGTACCCTAACCTGTACCCTAATTACTCCCCATTCCCTAACCCTAGCCCTAACAAGAATCCTAATCCTGTCCCTCACCCGAAGCCTTACCCTCAACCGTGCCCTAATCTTAACCAGTACAACCATAATAAATCGTGCCCTAACACTTACGTGAAACCTTAACCGTTGCCATGCCCTAAACTGTACCCTAAACCCTCCCCATTCCCTAACCCTAAACCAAACCCAAACACTAACTCTGACCCTCACCCAAAACCTAACCCTCACCTGTGCACTTATCTTATCCAGTAAACCAACACTAACCAGTGCCCTCACACGTATGCTAACCCTAAACTGTTGCCAAACCCTAAACTGTATCCTAATCCCTCCCCATTCCCTAACACTATCCCTACCCGAACCCTAACGCTGACCCTCACGTGAAGCCTTAACCTCCCCCGTGCCCTAATCTTAACCAGTACACCAACACTAACCCATGCCCTCACACGTACACTAACCCTAAACCACAGCCGTACCCTAAACTGTACCCTAATCCCTCCGCATTCACTAACACTAACCCTAACCCGAACCCTAAACCTGACCCTCACCCAAAGCCTTTCCCTCACCTGTGGCCTTATCTTAACCAGTACATAAACACTAACCCATGCCCTCAAACGTACGCTAACCCTAAACCGTTGCCGTGCTCTAACCTTTACCCTAATCCCTCCCCATTCCTTAACCCTAACACTAACCCGAACACTAACCCTGACCCTCACCCAAAGCCTTACCCTCACCAGTGCCCTAATCTTAAACAGTACACCAACACTAACCCGTGCCCTCACAAGTACGCTAACCCTAAAGAGTTGTCGTACCCTAACCTATACCCTAATCCCTCTCCATTCCCTAACCCTAACCCTAACCAAAACCGTAACCCTGTCTATCACCCTAAGCCTTACCCTCACCCGGACCCTAATCTTAACCAGTACACAAACACTAATCCATGCCCTCACACGTACGCTAAACCAAAACCGTTGCAGTACCCTAAACTATACCCTAATCCCTACCCATTCCCTATCCCGAAACCTAAACCTGACCCTCAACAGAAGCCTGACACTCACCGATGCCCTAATCTTAACCAGTACAACAACACTAACCCATGCCCTCACACGTACGCTCACCCAAACCACTGCCGTACAGTAACCTGTACCTTAATCTCTCCCCATTCCCTACCACTAAACCTAACCCAAACCCCAACGCTGACCCTCACCTGTAATCTTACCCTCAACTGTGCCATAATCTTAACCAGGACATGCACAATAACCTGTGCCCTCAAACGTACGATAACCCTAAACTGTTGCCATACCGTAGTCTGTAACCTAATCCCTCCCCATTGCCTAACCCTAACCCTAACGCCAACTCTAATCCTGTCCCACAGCCGAAGCCTTACCCTCACCCGTGCCTTAATCTTAACCAATACACCAATACTCAACCTTGCCCTCACACATACACGTACCCTAAACCGTTGCCGTACCCTAACCTGTAACCTAATCACTCCCCACTGCCTAACCCTAACCCTAACGTGAACTCTAATCCTGTCCCACACCCAAAGCCTTACCCTCACCCGTGCCCTAAACTGAACGAGTACACCAATTCTAAATAGTGCCCTCACATGTACGCAATCCCTTAAGCGCTGTCGTACCCTAAACTATACCGTAATCCCTCCCCATTCCCTAACTCTAAACCTAACCCGAACACTAAACCTGGCCCTCACCTGAAGCCTTACACTCACCTGTTAACTAATCTTAACCAATACATGAACACTAAACTGTGCCCTCAAACATACTCTAACGCAAATCCGTTGCCGTACCCTAACCTGTACCGTGATCCCACCCCATTCCCTTACCGTAAACCTGAGCCGAACCCTAACCCTGACCCTCACCCGAAGCCTTACACTCACCCGTTCCCTAATCTTAACCAGTACACCAGTACTAACCAGTGTCCTCACACGTACGCTAACGCTAAACCGTTGCCATACCCTAATCTGTATCCTAATTCCTCCCCATTCCTTAACCCTAACCCGAACCTGAACCATTAACCGGACCCTCACCAGAAGCCTTACACTCACTCGTGCCTTAATCTTAGCCAATACACCAAAACTAACCCGTGCGCTCACACGTACGCTAACCCTAAACCGTTGCCGTACCCTAACCTGTATCCTAATTCCTCCCCATTCCTTAACCCTAACCCTAACCTAAACCCTAACCCTGAACCTCAGCCTAATCCTTACCCTCACCCATGCCCTAATCTTAGCCAGTACATCAACACTAACCCATGCCCTCCAACGTACGCTATCCGTAAACCGTTGCCGTACCCTAACCTGTACCCTATCCCTTCCATATTCCCTAAGCCTAACCCTAACACAAACCCTAACCCTAAAACTCTTCCGATACCTTACCCTCACCCGTGCCCTAATCTTAACAGGAACACGAACATTTATCCGTGCCCTCATACATACGCTAACCTAACACCTTTGCCTTACCCTAACCTATACCCTAATAGCTCCCCATTCCCTAACCCTAACCCTATCCCGAACCCTAACCCTGTCCCTCATCAGAAGCCTTACCCTCACCCGGGCCCTAATCTTAACCAGTACACAAACACTAACCCATGCCCTCACACGTATGCTAACCCTAAACCGCTGCCATACAGTAACCTGTACCCTAAGCCCTCCACATTCCCTAACCCTAACCCTAACCCGAACACTAACCCTGACCCTCACCCGAAGCCTTACACTCACCTGTGACCTAATCTTAACCAGTACATGAACACTAGCCTGTGCCCTCAAACCTACGCTCAACAAAATCCGTTGCTGTACCCTAACCTGTACCCTGATCCCACCCTATTCCCTAACCATAACCCTATCCCGAACCCTAACGCTGACCCTCACCCGAAGCCTTACCCTCACCCATGCCCTAATCTTAACCGGTACATCAACGCTAAACCATGCCCTCACAGGTACGCTAACCCTAAATCTCTGCCGTAAACTAACCTGTACCCTAATCCCTGCCCATTCCCTAACACTAACCCTAACCCGAAACCTAACCCTGACGCTCACCTGTGCCTTAATCTTAACCAGTACATCAACACTAACCTGTGTCCTTACACGTACGCTAACTCTAAACTGTTGCCGTACACTAAACTGTATCCTAATTCCTCCCCATTCTCTAACCCTAACACGAACCCGAACCCTAACCCTGACCTTCACCCAAAGCTTTACCCACACCCGTGCCCTAATCTTAACCAGTACACCAACACTAACCAGTGCCCTCACACGTATGCTAACCCTAAACTGTTGCTCTACCCTAACCTGTACCGTAATCCCTCCCCATTCCCTAACCATAAACCTGACCCGAACCATAACCCTGACCCTCACACGAAGCCTTACCCTCACCCTTGCCCTAATATTAACCAGTACACCCACACTAACCCGTGCCCTCTCAAGTACGCTAACCCTAAACCGTTGTCATAACCTAACCTATACCCTAATCCCTCCCCATTCCCTAACCCTAACCCAAACCTGAAACCTAACCCTGTCACTCACCAGAAGCCTAACCCTAACCCGGGGCCTTATCTTAAGCAGTATACAAACACTAACCTGTGCCCTCACACTCACGCTAATCATAAACCGTTGCAGTACACTAACCTATACCCTAATCCCTCCCCATTGCCTAACCATAATCCTAACCTGAACACTTATGGTGACCATCACATGAAGCCTTACACTCACCCATGCCCTTATCTTAACCAGGAAACAAATACTAAACCGTGTCCTCACACGTACACTCACCCTAAATCTCTGCTGTACACTAACCTGTACCCTAATCCCTCCCCATTCCCTAACAGTAACCCTAACTCGAACCCTAACCCAGACCCTCACCCGAAGCCTTACCCTCACATGTGCTCTAATCTTAACCAGTACACCAACAGTAACCCGTACCCTCACACGTTCGCTAACCCTAAACCGTCGCACTACCCTAACCTATACCCTACTGCCTCCCCATTCCCTAACCCTAACCCGAACCTGAACCCTAACCCTGTCCCTCACCCGAAGCCTTACCCTCACCCGGGCCCTAATCTTAACCAGTACACAAACGCTAACCTGTGCCCTCACATGTATGCTAACCCTAAACCGTTGCAGTACCCTAACCTGTACCCTAAACCCACCCCATTCCCTAACCCTAACCCTAACCTGAACCCTAACCCTGACCCTCACCTGACGCCTTACCCTAACCCGTGCCCTAATCTTAACCAGTACACCAATACTAAACCGTGCCCTCACACATACACGAACCCTTATCCGTTGTCATACCCTAAACTGTACTCTAATCTCTCCCCATTCCCTAACCCTAACCCTAACCCAAACCCTAACCCTGACCCTCATCTGAAACCTTACACTCACCTGTGACCTTATCTTAACCAGTACATGAACACTAACCTGTGCCCTCAAACCTACGCTAACCTAAATCCGTTTCCATACCCTAACCTGTACCCTGATCCCACCCCATTCACTAACCCTAACCCTAACCAAAACCCTATCCCTGACGCCCACCCGAAGCCTTACCCTCACTCGTGCCAGAATCTTAACCAGTACATCACTAAACCATGCCTTCACATGTACACTAAAGCTAAACCGTTTCCCTCCCTACCTTTTCCCTAAACCTTCACCATTCCCTAAACCTAACCCTAACCCTGACACTCACCCGAAGCCTTATTCTTACCCGTGCCCTAATCTTAACCAATACACCAACACTAACCCATGCCCTCACACGTACCCTAACCTGTACCCTAAACCTTCCCAATTCCCTAACCCTAACCCTAAACCAAACCCTGAACCTGACCCTCACTCAAAGCCTTATCCTCACCCGTGCCCTAATCTTAAACAATACACGAAAACTAACACGTGGTCTCACACGTATGCTAACCCTAAACCATTTCCGTACACTAATCTGTACCCTCATCCTTCCCCATTATCTAACCTTAACCTGAACTCTAACAATGACCCTCATCTGAAGCCTTACTATCACCCGTGCCTTAAAATTATCCAGTACACCAACACTAACCCGTGCCCTCACAGGTATGCTAACCCTAAACCACTGCAGTACCCTAACCTGTACTCTAATCCTCTGCCATTACCTAAACCTAACCCTAACCTGTAACCTAACTATGACCCTCACCCGAAGCCTTACCCTCACCTGTTCTATAATCTTAACCAGTACAACAACACTAACCCATGCCTTCATATGTACGCTAACCCTTAACCGTTCTTGTAACCTAGCCTGTACACTAAATTCGTCCCATTCCGTAACCCTAACCCCAACCCTAACACTGAACCTCACCCAAAGCCTTGCCCTCACACGTGCCCTAATCCTAACCCGTACACACTGACCCATGCCCTCAAACATACGCTAACCCTAAACTGTTGCCGTACCATAAACTGTACTCTAATCCCTCCCTATTACCTAACACTAACCCGAACCCGAACCCTTAACCTGACACTCACCCGAAGCTTTACCCTCACCGGTGCCCAAATCCTAACCTGTAAACCAACACTAACCAGTGCCCTCACTCGTACTCTAACCCTAAACTGTTGCTGTCCCCTAACCTGTACCCTAGTCCCTCCCCATTCCCTAATCCTAACCCTAACCTGAACCCTAAACATGACCCTCACCTGAAGCCATAACCTCACCCGTGCCCTAATCTTAATGTGTACACCAACATTAACCCATACCCTCACACCTACCCTAACTCTAAACCGTTGCCGTACCCTCACCTGTACCCTAAACCCTTCCCGTTCCCTAACCATAACCCTAACACGAACCCTAACGCTGACCCTGAACCAAAGCCTTACCCTCACCCTTGCCCTAATCTTAACAGTACACCAACACTAACCCATGCCCTCACACGTACGCTAACCCTAAACCATTGCCGTACTCTCACCTGTACCCTAAACACTCCCCATTCCCTAACCCTAACCCTAAACCAAAACCTAACCCTGACCTTCACGTGAAGCCTTACGCTCACCAGTGCCCTAAATACTCCCCATGCGCTAAACCTAAACCTAACTCGAACCCTAACACTGACACTCTCCCAAAGCCTTACCCTCGAACCATTGCCCTAATCCTAAAATATACACCAAAAATAACCCATGCCCTCTCACGTACTCTAACCCAAATCTATTGCTGTACGTTAACCAGTATTACAAAACACAACAGTCTCACATTTACAAAAGAAACTTATGCTTGCTTAAGGGGAAAGGAGAGTGGGGAGGCTGCATAAAACCAGAGGTTGACATTAGTACAGATACCATTCCATAAGCTAAGCATATATTAGACAAGACCTACTCCTTGCTCAACCAAATGGATTCAACACCCTTTATTCAAGGCCTAGGAATATACCTGAGTACGAAGAAACTTAAAACCCATATATTTACAGGTCTCCGTAAGAAAATCATGTGTGTGTACAACGGTATAAACACAGCAGTGAAAATAAGTTAAAGCCCATTATAAAGATAAATTTTAAAAACAAAACACAAAGACTGTGAAATAGAGAGAAAATCTTAAATTATTCATTCTGAGCTTACATTAAAGTTGGATTTACCACCTCTACATCCAAAGCTGAGGTAGATATAAGGCTGGATACTTGGGGCTGATAGGATTGGTGAGGTTTGGTGAGCGAATTCAGACCCTTTCATGGAATAGTGGATGGTACCCATTCCATAGGTCCCAAATCTTCAGGTTTAAGGTATTAATCCTTCAGCTAAAATATGCATGAAAAACCCAGAATATGGTGCAACAAGTGACCAGGCAAAATTTCTAAAACTCATCTCAATTTTCACCCCCTGGTACTTGGGTTCCCCATTCCAGATGCTTTATTAACACTCTCCCCACTTGGAGAGTCAGTACCTTTAACCTCTTGTTTGGTATACTTAGCAATTTCTGTGGAAGATGAACAGGGATATGGAGAACCAATGAGCGAATAACTCTATGTGTTTGGAGGGGCACATTGTACTCTGATTTCCCACCAGTAATAAGAATTCACCAAAGGCTCAGTGTGCCGTGCCAGAACCAAATTAGGGCCAGAAGCAATTCTTGGGTTTCGCAGTCAGCTAACAAGAAAGCAAGTTGAACAAAGGAGCTTAGGGGTACTGTAATTCACAATCCTGAAAAGTTACAAATGACCCCTATCATCTAAAAATTTATTGAAGGAAGGCTGTGAAGAGTAATTGAACACGAGACAAAATTGCAGAAAACGGATATCAGGTGGTAGATAAGAATTGCTCTGAAAGCATAGGAAAAGAGGCAGCACTTCGATAATGATGCACTTGACCAAAAAGGGCGTATGCGTTTTTTCCTGAATATATTCTGGAGAAAACGCAAATGCCCTTTTTGGCCAACCAGCAAGCCTGAAATGGAAATCCGCACTACAATGAAGTCTCACTTCCCACAGCTCAAAAGGGCCGTCCGAAAAAATTGTAAAATCCAGAGAGGCAAGACAGGCCATGGAGGACCAGTCGCCTTGTTATGCTGATGAGTGCGATGTAACTTGCCAACAGCCACTCTGGAGAAGTGTATGGTGTTTCCTGGGACAAATAAAAAACCAAGCTACAGAGCCTACGGCACTTCCATTTATGGTGCTATAGATTTGGAAATTTTAAATGAAAAAAACAAAGCCACACTAAAGTTGGGGGTTGCTCTGTTTACGAGAACGTTGACTAGGGTACAACTTCAATAGCCCAGAAAGAGAAAAATGGATATAGAAGTTGTGGTACTTACCTACAATGGAATATCACTCAACAATAAAATCAATGGCATCGGGACAGTAGCAGCATAAATGAGTGGATTTAGGTATGATGGTTCTAAGTGAAATAAGTCACACAGAAAAAGAAACATCATAAGATATCACTAATACCGGGAATGTAAACACGGCTACGCATGAACTGCATTACAAAACACAACAGAGTCTCCCATTTACAAAAGAAACTTATGCTTGCTTAAGGGGAAAGGTGAGCTGGGAGGCTGCATAAAACCAGAGGTTGACATTAGTACAGATACCGTTCAATAAGCCAAATATATATTAGACAAGACCTACTCTTTGCTCAACGAAATGGACTCAACACCCCTTATTCAATGTCTAGGAATATACCTGAGTACGAAGAAACTTAAAACCCATATACTTATAGGTCTCCGTAAGAGAATCATGTGTGTGTAAAATGGCATAAACACAGCAGTGAATATAATCTAAATCCCATTATAAAAATAAATTTTAAAAATAAAGCACAAAAACTGTGAAATAGAGAGAAATTCTTAAATAATTCATTCAGGGCTTGCATTAAACTTGGATTTACCACCTCTACATCCACAGTTGGGGGAGATATAAGGTTGGTCACTTGGGGCCGATAGAATTGCTGAGGTTGGGTGAGCAAAAGCAGACCCTTTCATGTAATAGTGCATGCTACCTATTCCATAGTTCCCAAATCTCCAGGTTTAAGGGATTTATCCTTCATCTAAAATATGCATGGAAAACCCAGAATATGGTCCAACAAGTGACCAGGTAAAATTTCTAAAACTCATCTCAGCTTTCAGCCTCTGATACACGGGTTCACCATTCCAGACGTTCTCCCCACTTGGAGAATCAGTGCCTTTAACCTCTTGTTTGGCACAGTTTGCAATTTCTGTGGAAGATGAACAGTAATATGGAGAACCAATGAGGGACCAACTCTATGTGATTGGACCGGCACATTGTACTCTGATTTCCCACCAGGAAGAAGAATTCACCAAAGGCTCAGTGTGCCATGCCAGAACCAAATTAGGGCCTGAAGCAATTCTTTAGTTTTGCGGTCAGCTCACAAGAAAGCGAGTTGAACAAAGGAGCTTAGGGGCACTGTAATTCACAATCCTGCAGAGATACAAATGACCCCTATCATCCGAAAATTTACTGAAGGAAGGCTGGGAAGAGGATTTGAACACAGGGCAGAATTGCAGAAAAGAGATATCAGGTGGTAGATTAGAATTGCTCTGAAAGCATAGGAAAAGGGGCAGCACTTCGATAATTATGCACTTGGCCAAAAAGGGCATATGCGTTTTTTCCTGAATATATTCAGGAAAAAAAACGCATATGCTCTTTTTGGCCAACTCAGCAAGCCTGCAATGGAAATCTGCTCTACAATGAAGTCTCACGTCCCACCGCTCAAAAGGGCAGCCCAAAAAACGTGTAAAATCCAGATAGGCCGGACAGGCCATGGAGAACTGGCAGACTTGTTATGTTAATGTACGGGATGTAAGTTGTCACCAGCCACACTGCAGAAGTGTATGGTGTTTCCTGGAACATATAAAAAACCAAGTGACAGAGCCTGGGGCACTTCCATTTATGGTCCTATAGATTAGGAAAAATTAAATAAAAAAGACACAGCCACACCAAAGGTTGGGGCTGCTCTCTTTACAAGAACTTTTCTGTGGTACAACTTCAATAGCCCAGAAAGGGAAAAATGGATATAGTTGTTGTGGTACTTACGTACAATGTAATATCACTCAGCAATGAAATCTATGTCATCTGGCCCATAGGAACAAAATCAGTTGATTTTCGTATGATGTTTCTAAGTTAAATAAGTCACATAGAAAAAGAAACATCATAAGATTCCAGTAGTACTGGGAATGTAAACATGGGTACACATGAACTGAATTACAAAACAGAACAGAGTCTCACATTTACAAAAGGAACTATGCTTGCCTAAGGGGAAGGTTGAATTGCGAGGCTGCATAAAACCAGGGGTTGAAATTAGTACAGATACCTTTCTATAAGCCAATATGTATTATACAAGACCTACACCTTGCTCAACGAAATGGACTCAACACCCCTTATTTAGTGGTTTGGAATATAACTGACTACTAAGAAACTTCAAACCTATGTATTTATATGTTTCTGTAAGACAATCCTCTGTGTGTACGGTGCCATAAACACAGCAGTGAAAATCAGACAAATCCCACTATAAAAATAAATTTCAAAAACAAAACACAATGACTGTGCAATAAAGAGAAATTCTTAAATAATTCATTTAGGGCTTGTGATGAAACCTGGATTTACCACAACTACATCTGCAGCTGAGGGAGATATAAGGCTGGACACTTGTGGTTGATAGAATTGGTGAGATTTGTTGAGAAAATGCAGACACTTTGATGTAATAGTGCTTGGTACACATTCTATGGGTCCCAAATCTCCAGGTTTAAGGGATTCATCATTCAGCTAAAATATGCATGGGAAACGCAGAGTATGGTCCACAATGTAATCAGGCAAAGTTTCTAAAACTCATCTCAGTTTTGGCCCCCTGGTACTCGGGTTCAGCATTCCACATACTTTACTAACATTCTCCCCACTTGGAGAGTCAGTGTCTTTAAACTCCTGTTTTCACAGCTTGCAAATTCTGCAGAAGATGAACAGGAATCAGGGGAACCAATGAGTGACTAACTCTATGTCTTTGGACGGACACATTGAACTCTGATTTCCCACCAGGAAGAAAAAATCACCAAATGCTCTGCATGGTGTGCTGGAACCAGTTTAGTGCCTGAAGCAATTCTGCGGTTTGCGGCCAGGTCACAAGAAAGTGACTTGAAAAAAGGAGCTTAAGGCTACTGTATTTCACAAACGTGCAGAGTTATAAAGGACAACTATCATCCAAAATATATTGAAATAAGGCTGTGAAGATGAGTTGAATGCCAGACACAATTGCAGGAAACAGATTTCACGAGGTACATTGGAATTGCATTTAAAGCATATGAAAAGAGGCAGAACTTCAACATTGATGTACTTGGCCAAAAAGTGTGTATGCGTTTTTTTCCTGAATATATTCAGGAAAAAACTCGTACGTCCTTTTTGGCCAACCAAGCAACCGTGCAATGGATATCCACACTACAATGAAGTCTCTCTTCCCACTGGTCAGAACAGACATCTGAAAAATTCTATGAACCAGAAAGGCAGGACAGCCTATGGAGAACAGGGAGCTTTGTTATGCTGATGTTCAGGATGTAAATTGCCAAGAGCCACTCTGCAGAAGTGTATGGTGTTTCCTGAAACATCTAAAAAATCAAGCTACAGAGCGTAAGGCACTTCCTCTTATGTTCCTATATTTTAGGAACATTTAAACAAAAACCACAGCCACCCTAAAATTTGGGAATGCTCTGTTTACAAGAACCTCAACTACAGTACAACTTCAATAGCTCAGAAAGAGAAAAATGGATATAGAAATTGTGCTACTTACGTACAATGGAATGTCAGGCAGCAGTGAAATCAATGTCATCAGGCCCGTAGCAGCATAATGAGTGGATTTAGGTATGATGATTCTAAGTGAAATAAGTTACACAGATAAAGAAACATCATAAGATATCACTAATATCAGGAATGTAAACACGACTACACATGAACTGTATTACAAAACACAACAGAGTCTCACATTTAGAAAATAAACTTTTGCTTGCTTAAGGGGAATGGTGGGTTGGGAGGCTGCATAAAACCAGAGGTTGAAATTTGTACAGATACTTTTTTATAAGCCAAATATATATCAGAAGAGACCTACTCCTTGCTGAACGAAATGGACTCAACACCCCGTATTCAATGCATAAGAATATACCTGACTATGAAGAAACGTAAAACCCATGTATTTATAGGTGTCTGTAAGAGAATCATGTGTGTGTACAGTGGCATAAACACAGCAGTGAAAATCAGCTAAATCCCACTATAAAAATAAATTTCAAAACCGAAACACAAAGACTTTGTAATAGAGAGAATTTCTTAAATAATTCATTGAGGGCTTGTGATGAAACCTGGATTTAACACATCTACATCCACAGCTGGGGGAGATATAAGGCAGGACACTTGCGGCTGATAGGATTGAAGAGGTTTGGTGAGCAAATGCCGAATATTTGTTTAATAGTCCATGGTACCCATTCCATGGGTCCCAAATCTCCAGATTTAAGGGATTCATCTTTCAGCTAAAATATGCATGGGAAACGCAGAGTGTGATACAACATGTGATCGGGAAAAGTTTCTAAAACACATCTCAGGTTTTACACGCTGGTACTCGCGTTTGCCATTCCAGATGCTTTATTAACACTCGCACCTCTTCGGGAGTCCGTGCCTTTAACCTCCTGTTTGGCACAGTTTGCAATTTCTGCACAAGACAAACAGTGATAGGGAGAACCAATGACCAACTAACTCTACGTGTTTTGACGGGCACATTGAACTCTGATTTCCAAACTGGAAAAATAATTCACCAAAGGCTCAGCATGGTTTGCTGGAACCAGATTAGTGCCTGAAGCAATTCTGCCATTTTGCGGCCAGCTCACAAGAAAGCGAGTTTAAAAAAGGAGCTTAAGGGCACTGTAATTCACAAACCTTCAGTTATAAAGAGAACTTTCATCCAAAAATATATTGACGTAAGGCTGTGAAGAGGACTTGAATGCTAGGCAGAATTGCAGGAAACCAATTTCACGTAGTAAACTGGAATTGCTCTGAAAGCATAGGAAAAGAGGCAGCACTTCGACAATGATGCACTTGGCCAAAAAGGGTGTATACGTTTTTATCCTGAATATATTCAGGAAGAAACACATACGCCCTTTCTGGCCAAGCAAGGAAACCGGCAATGGAAATCCACACTACAATGAAGTCTCACTTCCCACTGCTTAAAAGGGTCGTCTGAACAAAGTGTAAAATCCAGAGAGGCAGGACAGGCCATGGATAACAGGGAGCTTTGTTATGATGATTGTTGAGATGTAAATTGCCAACAGGTACTCTGGAGAAGTGTATGGTGTTTCCTCAAACATCTAAAAATCAAAGCCACAGAGCCTAGGGCACTTCCACTTATGGCCCTGTAGCTTAGGAAAATTAAACGAGGAAGACACAGCCACCCCAATATTTAGGGCTGCTGTGTTTACAGCAACCTCAACTACAGTATAACTTACATATCCTGGAAAGAAAAAAATGGATAAAGACATTGTGCTACTTACGTACAATGAAATATCACTCAGCAATGATATCAATGTAATCAGGCCTGTAAAAGCAAAATGAATGGATTTCGGTACAATGATTCTAAGTGAACTAAGCCACACAGAAAAAGAAAATTATTATAAGGTATCAATAATAAAGGGAATGTAAGCTTGGCTACATATGAACTGAATTACAAAACAGGACAGAGTCTCACAGTTGGGAAACAATTTTATGCTTGTTTAAGGGGAAAGTTGAGTTGGGGTGCGGCATAAAACCAGAGATTGAAATGAGCCCAAATGCCGTTCCATAAGCCAAGTATGTAATAGAGAGGACCTACTCCTTGCTCAAAGAAATAAACTCAACAATGAGGTATCACCTCACACCTGTTAGAATGGGCATTATCAGAAATTCTACAAATAACAAGTGCTCAAATGGTATGGAGAAAAAGAAACCTCTTCCACTATTGTTGGGAATGTAAATTGATACAGTCACTATAGAGAACAGTATGGAGGTTCCTTAACAACTAACCATAAATTACCATATGATCCAGCCATCCCACTACTGAGCATATATCCAGACAAAACCATAAATCGAGAGGAGACTTTCACCACAAAGTTCATTGCATCACTATAATAGCCAGGTAATTGAAGCAACATAAATGTCCACAGACACACGAATGCATAAAGAGATGGTACATATATAAAATGGAATATTACTCAGCCATAAGAAGGAATGAAATTGGATCATTTGTAGAGATGTCGATGGATATAGAGACTGTCATAGAGAGTGAAGTATGTCAGAAAGAGAAAAACAAATATTGTATATTAATGCATATATGTGGAACCTAGAAAAATTGTGCAGATGAACCAGTTTGCAAGGCAGAAATAGAACAACAGATGTAGAGAAAAAACATATGGACATCAAGTGGGAAAAGCTGTGGTGGGTAGGTGGTGGGAGGAATTGAGAGATTCAGATTGGCATGTATACATTTATATGTATAAAATAGATAACCAATAAAAACCTTCTATATAAAAAACTAAAATATATTTCAAAATTAAAAAAAAAAAATTAAAATTTAAAACAGAAAAAAAGGTTCTTCCCTTCACATACGTGTATTTATATGAATACATTATTTCCATGCTTATATCTGTAAATAACAAAAAGAGGAATAAAATCTACCTAGAACCCAAAATGAAAAAAAAAAAAAAAAAACTAAACAGAACCCACCAGTTACACAGAGGAAAACTGTATCAGAGCACTTGCTCCAGTTGTAAACAATTCTGAAGTTGGTCAGTGGTGGGGAATCATCTCCCATTCAGCCAGCAGCCCCCACGCAACAAGCGTCCTCATTGTAAAGCTGGGGGACTGTGCCGAGGCCTCTGTGAGGAAACTTGAGCTGAGCCACAGGCCAGCTGCTGCTGAACTGTTCCCACCCTTCCCAGATAAAACACCTGAATATGTGCAAGGACTTGAAAGCCTAGAGGAAGGGCCATGGAGCCACAAAAGTGACAGCATGCCGGCTGACTTGGTGCCTGAAGGCCAGCCAGGATGGTCCTCGCCCTGGGTGCTCTTCTGGAAGCTTTCCATTTCCCTGCCTGAGAAACCCCTCCTGTCCCGCTCCCACTGCTTTTTTCCTTCCTCACCTCGGCCCAGGAAAAAATTCCAGCAGCAGTTATGGGTGACACACCCTCTTCTTTAGCAGGTGGCAGCCTGGAAACTGCTGCAGAAAGTCCAGCAGAGACCAACTCACACTAGGCAACTCACAAAGCCGTGACCTCTCAATCCCTCCCACCAGCCCAGCCCCGAGACTACTGACAGGGCAGAGAATATGGTGTCAGGCAGAGCTGCAGGGGCTCTTGCTGCCTGGAGCGGTGTTTATATTGACCTCAAAACAGGCACACCTGGGCAGGGCTGGCCGGATTGGTCAGACTGCACAGGTCATCCAATCCTCACTACTCAGGGGCTCACAGTTGCAGAAAATTGACCTTGCTGAACCGGCCAGCTCGAAGGAACAGGTGTAGGCTCTTGAAAGTCTGGATACACAAGGGGCTGCAGCTCTGGTTTGTTTTCTAGTTATTTTATCTGGCCCATGAGTGGGAGACAACTTCAAGAAAATCCTCTCCTAATGAAAGGAACACAGAAGTCAGGGAGAGGAGGGGTGGGTGGTGGCTGGAGGCAGAAGCCTGGTGCCCTGGGTGCAGTGGAAGTCTCTGGAAGACCAGGCAGAAGGAGGCCCTACAGAGTGATGCCTATGGTCACAGACATGTCGGAGCTGCTGTTTGTTAGTTCAAGTCCTGCTCTGAGGTGTTCTGTGTCAGCTCTGAGAGACAGGTGAGCTGGGGTTGCTCTGCAATGAGGGTTATGTGCACGGTTCCTGTTTGCCCAGCCCTGCCACGGTACCTCCGTATCCTGGGAGGGGCCTGACCATGAGAGCCCAATGGGCTGGGGTGGGGGTGGGGTACCTGCCCAGGTGAGCTCCATATCCTGGTATTGGCCTGACCACGAGAGACAAATGGGCTGCTGGGGACCTAGTAAAGGATGTCAGGACAATCAGTTATGCCACCAAGGGTATACCTCCAGTAGTTCCTAATTCCTACACACTGCTAGTCATTCTACCAACCACCAGGACATGGTGTTCTGTATTAGACTTCAATGATGCCTTCTTTTGTATTCCATTAGTCCCAGAGTCACAAGAAATTTTGCCTTGTGAGTGGCAGGACTCAGCATACAACCAAAACAATACTGCTGGGCCGTCTCACCCCAAGGGTACAAAAATTCCCACACCATCTTTGGGAAAGCTTAGCTAAAGACCTAAAAGTTCTACCTCTGGAAAAGGAAACCCTCCTTCAATATGCAGACGCCATTCTGATTGCCAGCCCTACTAAGGAGGCCTCTAAACTACCAAGCCAATATAGGATAGAAGTTGTCCAAGAAAAAGCTCAAATATCACACACTAAGGTGACCTGCCTGGGCTTCATTCTCACAGAAGGTCTGAGAAGCCCATCCCAAGAAAGGGAAGAAACCATTTGCAGCCTTAGTCCTTCTAAAAGTACAAGACAGCTTAGGAGTTCCTGGGGAGGCTGGGGTTTGCTGCATCTGGATCCCAAACTACAGTCTAATAGCTGGGCCTCTATATGAAAAACTGAAAGGAAAAGATGATGAACATTTTGAATCAGCTAAATAGAATCCAGAAGTGGTCTTTCAAGAATGGAAAGAGCAGCCAATTCAGACCCTTGACCTGGAACTCCCTAATTTAGCTAAACCCTTTGACTTTTACATTCCTGGTGAAAGGTGAATCGCCATTGGAGTATTAGTGCAAAAACTGGGACCACTTGAAAAGGAACAACGCAAGAATGCATTCCAGGTAGGATAAACTACGGTCACCAAGGGGCTTGGTCCACCACAACATCTGGCCAAGATACTGGCAGTATCTAAAAACCTGGAAATCAGCAGCCTGAAAGGCAACCTCGCTCATAAAGAAAAAGGACCCCACGTGTTGATCCTAACCACCAAACATGCCTTGAGGTTGCAAGGTTCACTCCATGAGCACACTGACCTCGAGTGAGGAGGCCCTCCAACTCCAACCTCCAGAGAGACAACCGGGGGCAAGGGGGCCCCATGGCGACTCGAGTAACCATCATTTTACCTGGAGTTTCTCTCAGAAAACAACAAGAGTTGGTAAAAAAAGAGTAGACTACTGCTTTCAGGACTTACTGCACCCAGAGGGGAGCTAATAAGCTTGGCAGGGGAACAGTATATCACACTGTCACCATAGAAAAGCCTACAGCCACCATGATGATGGTGGCCAATAAGACCGGCTGGACTCCTGGCTACCTCAAAAGGCTGTTGACTCAGTGTCCATCATGGTCCTGGATCACCACTGACCCTGGACTGACTGGGAATTGAGCAGGCAAGGCTCTGACACCTGGTACTGTTTTTACATTAATTCAGGGGCCTAATTGAAGAAAACAAAGACTACTGGTCAGAACATCTAGGCTGGCAGAAACGGTCAGCCTAAGGTGGCCTAACAAATGTGGGGTGGGGTAAAACCTCCCCCCACAGTGTCTCTGCACATACCTTTCCTGTACCCTTAAAGGTCATTAGTATCTATAACACTTCCAATGCTTGTACTCTGGTGGACGAGCAAGGGGGCAGCAGCCCTGGGGACAATCAATCTCACCTGCAGGCTGCTGGGGAGAAGTTCTGACCCTCACCCCCGGGTATGAGGGCTCCCAACTCAGCACTCAGCAGTTACAGAAGAGGGGTCTGCACACTCAGCACTCCAAGAATGAGGAATGGGACAAAAGGCAGAGGAGGGTTTTGTCACCAGCAAAGCCCATTAAAAATCCCTAGGAGATAAAAATAGAATCTGGGCAATAAAATAAAGTCTAACCTTTGTTATCCTTTGTGCTTTGTCTAATTTCACGTGCTCCTAGGTTCCCACATGCAGAGCTGCCACACCCGACCCTTCAGACCTGTTTTCCTACTGCAGAATGGCTGGGTTGACACTTCAGCTCCTGGGGCCCTGTGCAGGCTCCGCGATATTGAGCCTGAGCTGCATCCAAGCCGGCCCCCTAGAGCTCCGTCCCCTCCCTCCCACTGACTCTCACAGGACCTCTACACAGCAGGCCAACACAACCTACAGGGTAGCGCATGCTCTCACCTCTCCATTCTCTGATCAAAATATAGTTTCCTTTGATTCTGAACCAAACTCAGTCTCGATCTGTTGGCTCCAATGACACTGGGCAGGGGCATACTTGTTGGGGTCCACTCTGGAGGATGAGTAACAGAAATTGATAACATTGTAACTTCAATGAACAGATGAGTGAGCCAAACTGTAATTAACATAGAACAGTATATAAGGCTCGGGTAAAATAAGATGTTTCTAACACTTCCATTTTATATTTCCATCATTCTATTATAAGCAAGTTCAGTGAAAAGATTTGTCTTATTTGTCAGGTCAATATTAGAGAAATGAAGTGATTTCTTTCCAAGGATGTACATCTAATAATCTTGGTTAAAGCTTCAATCTTATTTTAAATGCTTTTCCATTGAAAATTATACCTCTGTTTCAGCTCTCCCATTTCTGAGAAGTATAAAATCTTATAATTTATTATTACCAAAGGGGAAAGTAGGAGGAGGGATAAATTAACAGTTTGGGATTAACACATACACACTGCTATGTATAAAGTAGATCATCTACAAGGAACTACTGTATAACATAGGGAACTACACTCAATATTTTGCAATAACGTATAAGGGGAAAAAATCTGAAAAAGAATAGATATTTTTATTGACATCATCTATCAATGACAGTTAAAATGTAACCTAAGGGAAGCCGTTGGTGAGTGCTTCTGACCCTGACGACATCAATAATCTAAAGTTCGGACTCTGCCTAATTCCCAAGGCACAAGGCGGCAGGATTTCTAAAATGGTGCAGTTGGCTAAAAAGGGCGTATGCATTTTCTCCTGAACATATTCAGGAAAACATGCATATGCACTTTATGGGCAACCAAGCAAGCAAGCAATGCAAATCTGCACACCAAAGAAGTCTCATTTCCTACCAGTCAAAAGGGCCATCCGAAAAAATTGTAAAACACAGAAATGCAGGACAGGCCATGGAGAACAGGCAGCATTTATACACTGATGGGCGGTGTGTAAACTGAGAAGAGGCACTCTGGAGAAGTGTATCCTGGTTCCTAAATCATCTAAAAAACAGAGCTACAGAGAATAGGGCACTTGCAATCACGGGAGTATATCTAGGGGATTCTAAAAATCAAACAGACACAGGCACAACAAAGTTTAGGGCTGCTCTGTTTACAAGAACCTCGACTTCAGTACACCTTAAATATCCCAGGAAAGAGAACAATGGATAAAGAAGGTGTGGTACTTACGCACAATGGAATATCTCTTCACCATGAAATAAATGTAATAAGGCTAGTAGAAGCATAAAGAGTGGACCGAGTTTCGATGATACCGCTTGAGTTAAGTCACACAGAAAAAGAAACATGTCATAAGATATCACTCATAGAGGGAATGTAAATATGACTGCACAACAACTGAATTACAAAGGACAAGAGTGTATCACATTTAGAAAACACACTTACGTCAGCTTAACGGGAAAGGTGAGGTGGAGTGATGCGTAAAATCAGAGTTTGAAATTAACACAGATACCATTCAATAAACCAAATACGTAATAGACAAGATCTACACCTTGCTCAATGAACTGGCCTCAACACACCCTATTCACCACAGAGGAATATATGTGAGTAGTAGGAATCTTAAAACCTTTGTATTGATATATCTCCATAAGGGAATCAAGTGTGTGCAGAGTGGCACAAACACAGCAGTGAAAATCAGCTAAACTCCATTATAAAATAAATTTTAAAACAAAACACAGAGACAAAGAAAGAGAGAAAAATTCTTACAAAATTGTTTCAGGGTCTGTGATGCAACGTGGATTGACCACATATAAATTGATAGCTGGATAAGACATAAGGATGGACACATGGGGCTATGAGGATTGGTGAGCTTTGGTGAGCAAAAGCCGACCCTCTAATACAATACTTAAAGCTCCTCATTCCATGGATCACAACACTCCAGGTTTAAGGGAATCTCCTTACAGCTAAACCATGCATGAAAAACCCAACAGATGGTATACCATGTGATTGGGAAAGGTTTCTAAAACGCACCTCATTTTTCCACTACTGGGTCACAGGATCGACTTTCCAGCTACTTTACTAAAAATCACACCATTTGGATAGGCAATGCCTTTAATTTCCTGTTTTGCACAGTCTGTAATGAGTGGAGAGGATGAATGGGAAGAGGGAGAAACAATGAGATATTAGCTGTAAGGGCTCTGAAGGACACATGTCACTCTAATTTCACATCAGAAAGAAGTATTAACCAAAGGTTCAGCAAGGCGCCCGAAAACAAGAATATGGATTGAAGCAATCTTGCAGTTTTACAGTCAACTCACAAGAAAGGGAGTTGAAAAAAGGAGCTCAGAGGAACTGTAATTCACAAAACAAGAGAGTTACAAATGCCCACTATCATCTAGAAATATATTGAAGTAAGGATGCAAAGAGGACTTGAAAGTGAGGGAGAATTGCAGGAAACCGACTTCAGGTGGGAGATTGGAATTACATTTAAAGCATAGGAAAAGAGGTACAACTTCAAAAATGATGCACATGGCGAAAAAGGACGTATGTGTTTTTTCCTGATTACATTCAGGAAAAAACGCATATGCCCTTTGTGGCCAACCAAGCAACCTGCAAAGGAAATCCACGCTACAATGAAGTCTCAATTCCCAACGCTCAAAAGAGCTGTCTGAAAAAATGGAAAAATCCAGAGAGGCAGGACAGGCCATGGAAAACAGGCAGCCTTGATATACTGATGGGTGGGATGAAAATTGCCAACAGCCACTCTGGAAAAGTGTATGGTGTTTCCTGAAACATATAAAAAAAACAAGCCACAGAGCTTAGGGCATTTCCACTTATGGTCCTATAGATTATGAAACTTAAAATGAAAAAGACAGAGACAAACCAAAATTTATGGCTTCTCTGTTTACACGAACCGTGACTACTGTAAAACTTCAATAGCGCAGAAAGAGAACAATTGATATTGAAGTTGTGGTACTTAGGTACAATGGAATATCACTCAGCAATGAAATCAATGTCATCAGGCCCGTAGCAGCATAATGAGTGGATTTAGGTACGATGATTCTAAGTAAAATAAGTCACACAGAAAAAGAAACATCATAAGATATCACTAATACCGGGAATGTAAACACGGCTACACATGAACTGCATTACAAAACAAAACAGAGTCTCACATTTAAAATAGAAACTTATGCTTGCTTAAGGGGAAAGGAGAGTGCGGAGGCTGCATAAAACCAGAGGTTGACATTAGAACAGATACCATTCCATAAGCCAAATATATATTAGACAAGACCTACTCCTTGCTCAACCACATGGACTCAACACCCCATATTCAAAACCTAGGAATATACCTGACTATGAAGAAACTTAAAACCCATATATTTATAGGTCTCCGTAAGAAAATCATTTGTGTACAGCGGCATAAACAGAGCAGTGAAAATAGGCTAAATCCACTTATAAAAATAAATTTGAAAAACAAAACAAAAAGACTGTGAAATAGAGAGAAATTCTTAAATAATTCCTTCAGGGCTTTTGAGGAGTCTTGGATTTACCACCTCTGCATCCACAGCTCGGGTAGAGATAAGGCTGGACACTTGGGGCTGATAGGATTGGTGAGGGAATGCAGACCCTTTGATGTAATGGTGCATGGTTCCCATTCGATAGGTCCCAAATCCCCAGGTTTAAGGGATTTATCCTTCAGCTAAAATAGGCATGGAAAACCCAGAATATGGTCCACAAAGTGACCAGGCAATACTTCTAAACCTCATCGCCATTTTCGCGCCCTGGTACTCGAGTTCGCCATTCCAGATGCGTTATTAACACTCTCCCCACTTGGAGAGTCAGTGCCTTTAACATCTTGTTTGTCACTGTTTGAAATTTCTGCGGAAGATGATCAGGAATAAGGAGAACCATTGAGTGACTAGCTGTAGGTGTTTGAACGGGCACATTGAACTCTGATTTTCCCCCAGGAAGAATAATTCACCAAAGGCTCAGCGTGCCGTGCCGGAACGAGATTAAGGCCTGAAGGGATTCTTCGGGTTTGCGGTCAGCCCACAAGAAAGTGAGTTAAGGAAAGGGGATTTCTGGCACTGTACTTTACAAGCCTGCAGAGTTACAAATGACCCTCTCATCCAAAAATTTATTGAAGGAAGGCTGTGAAGAGGAGTTGAAAGCGACGCAGAATTGCAGAAAACAGATATCACGTGGTAGATAAGAATTGCTCTGAAAGCATAGGAAAAGAGGCAGTACTTCGAAAGTGATGAACGTGGCCAAAAAGGGTGTATGCGTTTTTTCCTGAATATATTCAGGAAAAAACGCATACGCCCTTTTTGGCCAACCAAGCAAGCCTGCAATGGAAATCCGCACTACAATGAAGTCTCACATCCCACCCCTCAAAAGGGCAATCCAAAAAAAGTGTAAAATCCAGAGAGGCAGGACAGGCCATGGAGCACTGGCAGCCTTGTTATGCTGATGGGTGGGATGTAAATTGCCAACAGCCACTCTAGAGAAGTGTATGGTGTTTCCTGGAACAAAGAAAAAAACAAGCTAGAGAGCCTAAGGCACTTCCACTTATGGTGCTTTAGATTCGGAAAATTTCCATGAAAAAGACACAGCCACACCAAAATTTGGGGCTGCTCTGCTTACGGAAACCTTGACTATGGTACAAATTCAATAGCCCAGAAAGAGAAAAATGGACATAGAAGTTGTGGTACATGCCTACAATGGAATGTCACTCAACAATGAAATCAATTCCAACAGACCAGTAGAAGAATAATGAGTGGATGTAGGTACGATGCTTCTAAGTGAAATAAGTCACACAGAAAAAGAAATATCATAAGATATCACTAATACCGGGAATGTAAACACGGCTACGCATGAACTGTATTACAAAACACCACAGGGACCCACATTTACAAAAGAAACTTATGTTTGCTTAAGGGCAAAGGAGACTGGGGAGGCTGCATAAAACCAGAAGTTTACATTAGTACAGATCCCATTCCACAAGCCAAATATATATTAGACAAGACCTACTCCTTGCTCAACCAAATGGACTCAACACCCCATATTCAAAACCTAGGAATATACCTGACTATGAAGAAACTTAAAACCCATATATTTATAGATCTCCCTAAGAAAATCATTTGTGTACTGCGGCATAAACACAGCAGTGAAAATAACCTAAATCCCCTTATAAAAATAAATTTGAAAAACAAAACACAAACACTGTGAAATAGAGAGAAATTCTTAAATAAGTCCTTTAGGGCTTTAGAGGAGTCTTGGATTTACCACCTCTACATCCACAGCTCGGGGAGAGATAAGGCTGGACACTTGGGGCTGATAGGATGGGTGAGGGAATGCAGACCCTTGGATGTAATGGGGCATGGTTCCCATTCCACGGGTCCCAAATCCCCAGGTTTAAGGGATTTATCCTTCAGCTAAAATAGGCATGGAAAACCCAGAATATGGTCCACCAAGTGACCAGGCAATATTTCTAAAACTCATCGCCATTTTCGACCCCTGGTACTCGAGTTTGCTGTTCCAGATGCGTTATTAACATTCTCACCACTTGGAGAGTCAGTGCCTTTAACATCTTGTTTGTCACAGTTTGAAATTTCTGCGGAAGATGAACAGGAATAAGGAGAACCATTGAGCGACTAGCTGTAGGTGTTTGAACGGGCACATTGAATTCTGATTTCCCCCCAGGATGAAGAATTCACCAAAGGCTCAGCGTGCCGTGCCGGAGCGAGTTTAAGGCCTGAAGCGATTCTTCGCGTTTGCGGTCAGCTCACAAAAAAGAGAGTTTAGAAAAGGAGATTTTTGGCACTGTAATTCACAAGCCTGCAGAGATACAAATTACCCCTATCATCCAAAAATCTATTGAAGGAAGGCTGTGAAGAGGAGTTGAACACGACGCACAATTGAAGAAAACAGATATCAGGTGGTAGATAAGAATTGCTCTGAAAGCACAAGAAAAGAGGCAGTACTTCGGCTGTGATGCACTTGGCCAAAAAGGGCGAATGCGTCTTTTCCTGAATATATTCAGGAAAAAATGCATACGCACTTTTTGGCCAACCAAGCAAGTCTGCAATGCAAATCCACACTACAAAGAAGTCTCACTTCCCACCCCTCAAAAGGGCCATCCGAAAAAAATGTAAAATCCAGAGAGGCAGGACAGGACATGGAGAACTGGCAGCCTTGTTATGCTGATGGGTGGTATGTAAATTGCCAACAGCCACTCTGGAGAAGTGTATGGTGTTTCCAGGAACAAAGAAAAAAACAAGCTAGAGAGCCTAGGGCACTTCCACTTATAGTGCTATAGATTCGGAAACCTTCCATGAAAAAGGCACAGCCACACCAAAGTTTGGGGGTGCTCTGTTTACCAGAACCTTGACTATGGTACAACTTCAATAGCCCAGAAAGAGAAAAATGTATATAGAAGTTGTGGTGCATACCTACAATGGAATATCACTCAACAGTGACATCAATGGCAGCAGACCAGTACCAGCATAATGAGTGGATGTAGGTACGATGATTCTAAGTGAAATAAGTCACACAGAAAAAAAAACATCATAAGATATCACTAATACCAGGAATGTAAACACGGCTACACATGAACTGCATTACAAAACACAAGAGAGTCTCACATTTAGAAAAGAAACTTAAGCTTGCTTAAGGGGAAAGGAGAGTGGGGAGGCTGCATAAAACCAGAGGTTGTCTTTAGGACAGATACCATTCCACAAGCAAAATATATATTAGACAAGACCTACTCCTTGCTCAAACAAATGGACTCAACACCCCGTATTCAAAACCTCGGAATATGCCTGATTATGGAGAAACTTAAAGCTCATATATTTATAGGTCTCCTTAAGAAAATCTTTTGTGTACAACGGCATAAACACAGCAGTGAAAAAAAGCTAAATCCCCTTATAAAAATAAATTTGAAAAACAAAACACAAAGACTGTGAAATAGAGAGAAATTCTTAAATAAGCCCTTCAGGGCTTGTGAGGAGTCTTGGATTTACCACCTCTACATCCACAGCTGGGGGAGAGATAAGGCTGGAAACTTGGGACTGATAGGATTGGTGAGGGAATGCAGACCCTTTGATGTAATGGTGCATGGTTCCCATTCCACAGGTCCCAAATCTCCAGTTTTAAGGGATTTATTCTACTGCTAAAATATGCATGGAAAACCCAGAATATGGTCCAACAAGTGTCCAGGCAAAATTTCTAAAACTCATCGCCATTTTCGCCCTCTGGTACTCGTGTTCTCCGTTCCAGATGCCTTATTAACACTCTCCCCACATGGAGAGACAGTGCCTTTAACCTCTTGTTTGGCACAGTTTGCAATTTCTGTGGAAGATGAACAGGGATAGGGAGAGCCAATGAGCGACTAACTCTATGTGTTTCGACGGGCACATTGAACTCTGATTTCCCTACAGGAAGAAGAATTCACCAAAGGCTCAGTGTGCAGTGTCGGAACGAGATTAGGACCTGAAGCAATTCTTTGGGTTTGTGGTCAGCTCACAAGAAAGCGAGTTCAGAAAAGGAGATTTTTGGCACTGTAACTCACAATCCTGCAGAGTTCCAAATGACACCTATCATCCAAAAATTTATTGAAGGAAGGCTGTGAGGAGGACTTGAACGCGACGCAGAATTGCGGAAAACAGATATCAAGGGGTAGATAAGAATTGTTCTGAAAGAGTAGGAATAGAGGCAGCAGTTCGACAGTGATGCACTTGGCCAAAAAGGGCGTATGCGTTTTTTCCTGAATATATTCAGGAAAAAACGCATACGCCCTTTTTGGATAAACCAAGCAAGCCTGCAATAGAAATCCGCCCTACAAGCCACTCTCACTTCCCACCGATCAAAAGGGCCCTCCGAAAAAAGTGTAAAATCCAGAGAGGCAGGACAGGCCATGGAGAACCGGCAGCCTTGTTATGCTGATGGGCAGGATGTAAATAGCCCACAGCCACACTGGAGAAGTGGATGGTGTTTCCTGGAACAAAGAGAAAACCAAGCTAGAGAGCCTAGGGCACTTCCACTTATGGTGCTATAGATTCGGAAAATTTAAATGAAAAAGACACAGCCACACCAAAGTTTGGGGCTGCTCTCTTTACGGGAACCTTGACTATGGTACAACTACAATAGACCAGAAAGAGAAAAATGGATATAAAAGTTGTGGTACATCCCTACAATGGAATGTCACTCAACAGTGAAATCAATGGCAACAGACCAGTAGCAGCATAATGAGTGGATTTAGTTACGCTGATTCTAAGTGAAATAAGTCACACAGAAAAAGAAACATCATAAGATATCACGAATACCGGGAATGTAAACACGGCTATGCGTGAACTGCATTACAAAACACAACAGAGTCTCCCATTTACAAAAGAAACTGATGCTTGCTTAAGGGGAAAGGAGAGTGGGGAGGCTGCATAAAACCAGAGGTTGATATTAGGACAGATACCATTCCATAAGCCAAATATATGTTAGACAAGACCTACTCCTCGCTCAACCAAATGGACTCAACACCGCGTATTCAAAACCGAGGAATATACCTGACAATGAAGAAAATTAAAACCCATACATTTATAGGTCTCCATAAGAAAATCATTTGTGTACAGCAGCATACACACAGCCGTGTAAATAAGCTAAATCCCCTTATAAAAATAAATTTGAAAAAGAAAACACAAGGACTGTGAAATAGAGAGAAATTCTTAAATAAGTCCTTCAGGGCTTGTGTGCAATCTTGGATTTACCACCTCTACATCCACAGCTGTGGGAGAGATAAGGCTGGACACTTGGGGCTGATGCTATTGGTGAGGGAATGCAGACCCTTTGAGGTAATGGTGCATGGTTCCCATTCCACGGGTCCCAAATCTCCACGTTTAAGGGATTTATCCTTCAGCTAAAATATGCATGGAAAACCCGGAATATGGTCCACGAAGTGATCAGGCAAAATTTATAAAACTCATCGCCATTTTCGTCCCCTGGGCCTCGAGTTCGCCGTTCCAGAGGCGATATTAACATTCTCCCCACTTGGAGAGTCAGTGCCTTAGACCTCTTGTTTCGCACAGTTTGCAATTTCTGTAGAAGATGATCAGCAATAAGGATAACCAATGAGCGGCTAATTCAATGTGTTTGGACGGGCACATTGAACTCTGATTTCCCTACAGGAAGAAGAGTTCACCAAAGGCTCAGCGTGCCATGCCGGAATGAGATTAGGGCCTGAATCATTTCTTCGGGTTTGTGGTCAGCTCACAAGAAAGCGAGTTGAGAAAAGGAGATTTCTGGCACTGTAACTCACAATCCTGCAGAGTTCCAAATGGCCCCTATCATCCAAAAATTTATTGAAGGAAGGCTGTGAGGAGGACTTGAACGCGACGCAGAATTGCAGAAAACAGATATCAGGGGGTAGATAAGAATTGCTCTGAAAGCGTAGGAAAAGAGGCAGCAGTTCGACAGTGATGCACTTGGCCAAAAAGGGCGTATGCGTTTTTTCCTGAATAGATTCAGGAAAAAACGCATACGCCCTTTTTGGCCAACCAAGCAAGCCTGCAATGGAAATCCGCCCTACAAGCAACTCTCACTTCCCACCGATCAAAAGGGCCCTCCGAAAAATGTGTAAAATCCAGAGAGGCAGGACAGGCCATGGGGAACCGGCAGCCTTGTTATGCTGATGGGCGGGATGTAAATTGCCAACAGCCACTCTGGAGAAGTGGATGGTGTTTCCTGGAACAAAGAGAAAACCAAGCTAGAGAGCTTAGGCACTTCCACTTATGGTGCTATAGATTCGGAAAATTTAAATGAAAAAGACACAGCCACACCAAAGTTTGGGGCTGCTCTCTTTATGGGAACCTTGACTATGGTACAACTACAATAGCCCAGAAAGAGAAAAATGGATATAAAAGTTGTGGTACATCCCTACAATCGTATATCACTCAACAGTGAAATCAATGGCAACAGACCAGTAGCAGCATAATGAGTGGATTTAGTTACGCTGATTCTAAGTGAAATAAGTCACACAGAAAAAGAAACATCATAAGATATCACGAATACCGGGAATGTAAACACGGCTACGCGTGAACTGCATTACAAAACACAACAGAGTCTCACATTTACAAAAGAAACTGATGCTTGCTTAAGGGGAAAGGAGAGTGGGGAGGCTGCATAAAACCAGAGGTTGATATTAGGACAGATACCATTCCATAAGCCAAATATATATTAGACAATACCTACTCCTCGCTCAACCAAATGGACTCAACACCCCGTATTCAAATCCTAGGAATATACCTGACTATGAAGAAAATTAAAACCCATACATTTATAGGTCTCCATAAGAAAATTATTTGTGTACAGCAGCATACACACAGCAGTGTCAATAAGTTAAATCCCCTTATAAAAATAAATTTGAAAAAGAAAACACAAGGACTGTGAAATAGAGAGAAATTCTGAAATAAGTCCTTCAGGGCTTATGTGCAATCTTGGATTTACCACCTGTACATCCACAGCCGTGGGAGAGATAAGGCTGGACAATTGGGGCTGATGCTATTGGTGAGGGAATGCAGACCCTTTGAGGTAATGGTGCATGGTTCCCATTCCACGGGTCCCAAATCTCCACGTTTAAGGGATTTATCCTTCAGCTAAAATATGCATGGAAAACCCGGAATATAGTCCACGAAGTGATCAGGCAAAGTTTCTAAAACTCATCGCCATTTTCGCCCCCTGGGCCTCGAATTCGCTGTTCCAGAGGCGATATTAACATTCTCCCCACTTGGAGAAACAGTGCCTTTGACCTCTTGTTTCACACAGTTTGCAATTTCTGTAGAAGATGATCAGGAATAAGGAGAACCAATGAGCGGCTAACTCGATGTGTTTGGACGGGCACATTGAACTCTGATTTCCCTACAGGAAGAAGAGTTCACCAAAGGCTCAGCGTGCCATGCCGGAACGAGATTAGGGCCTGAAGCAATTCTTCGGGTTTGCGGTCAGCTCACAAGAAAGCGAGTGGAGAAAAGGAGATTTTTGGCACTGAACTCACAATCCTGCAGAGTTCCAAAAAGCCCCTATCATCCAAAAATTTATTGAAGGAAGGCTGTGAGGAGGACTTGAACGCTACGCAGAATTGCGGAAAACAGATATCAAGGGGTAGATAAGAATTGTTCTGAAAGCGAAGGAATAGAGGCAGCAGTTCGACAGTGATGCACTTGGCCAAAAAGGGCGTATGCGTTTTTTCCTGAATATATTCAGGAAAAAACGCATACGCCCTTTTTGGCCAACCAAGCAAGCCTGCAATGGAAATCCGCACTACAAGCAACTCTCACTTCCCACCGATCAAAAGGGCCCTCCGAAAAACGTGTAAAATCCAGAGAGGCAGAACAGGCCATGGAGAACCGGCAGCCTTATTATGCTGATGGGCAGGATGTAAATTGCCAACAGCCACTCTGGAGAAGTGGGTGGTGTTTCCTGGAACAAAGAGAATACCAAGCTAGAGAGCCTAAGGCACTTCCACTTATGGTGCTATAGATTCGGAAAATTTAAATGAAAAAGACACAGCCACACCAAAGTTTGGGGCTGCTCTCTTTATGGGAACCTTGACTATGGTACAACTACAATAGCCCAGAAAGAGAAAAATGGATATAAAAGTTGTGGTACATCTCTACAATGGAATATCACTCAACAGTGAAATCAATGGCAATAGACCAGTAGCAGCATAATGAGTGGATTTAGTTACGCTGATTCTAAGTGAAATAAGTCACACAGAAAAAGAAACATCATAAGGTATCACGAAAACCAGGACCGTAAACACGGCTACGCGTGAACTGCATTACAAAACACAACAGAGTCTCACATTTACAAAAGAAACTGATGCTTGCTTAAGGGGAAAGGAGAGTGGGGAGGCTGCATTAAACCAGAGGTTGACATTAGGACAGATACCATTCCATAAGCCAAATATATATTAGACAAGACCTCCTCCTCGCTCAACCACATGGACTCAGCACCCCGTGTTCAAAACCGAGGAATATACCTGACTATGAAGAAAATTAAAACCCATACATTTATAGGTCTCCATAAGAAAATCATTTGTGTACAGCAGCATACACACAGCAGTGAACATAAGCTAAATCCCCTTATAAAAATAAATTTGAAAAAGAAAACACAAGGACTGTGAAATAGAGAGAAATTCTTAAATAAGTCCTTCAGGGCTTGTGTGGAATCTTGGATTTACCACCTCTACATCCACAGCCGTGGGAGAGATAAGGCTGGACACTTGGGGCTGATGCTATTGGTGAGGGAATGCAGACCCTTTGAGGTAATGGTGCATGGTTCCCATTCCACGGGTCCCAAATCTCCACATTTAAGGGATTTATCCTTCAGCTAAAATATGGATGGAAAACCCAGAATATGGTCCACGAAGTGATCAGGCAAAGTTTCTAAAACTCATCGCCATTTTCGAACCCTGGGGCTCGAGTTTGCCGTTCCAGAGGCGATATTAACATTCTCCCCACTTGGAGAGTCAGTGCCTTTGACCTCTTGTTTGGCACAGTTTGCAATTTCGGTAGAAGATGATCAGGAATAAGGAGAACCAATGAGCGGATAACTCGATGTGTTTGGACGGGCACATTGAACTCTGATTTCCCTACAGGAAGAAGAGTTCACCAAAGGCTCAGCGTGCCATGCCGGAACGAGATTAGGGCCTGAAGCAATTCTTCGGGTTTGCGGTCAGCTCACAAGAAAGCGAGTTGAGAAAAGGAGATTTCTGGCACTGTAACTCACAATCCTGCAGAGTTCCAAATGACCCCTATCATCCAAAAATTTATTGAAGGAAGGCTGTGAGGAGGACTTGAACGCGACGCAAAATTGCAGAAAACAGATATCGTGGGGTAGATAAGAATTGCTCTGAAAGCGTAGGAAAAGAGGCAGCAGTTCGACAGTGATGCACTTGGCCAAAAAGGGCGTATGCGTTTTTTCCTGAATATATTCAGGAGAAAACGCATACGCCCTTTTTGGCCAACCAAGCAAGCCTGCAATGGAAATCCGCACTACAAGCAACTCTCACTTCCCACCGATCAAAAGGGCCCTCCGAAAAAAAGTGTAAAATCCAGAGAGGCAGGACAGGCCATGGAGAACCGGCAGCCTTGTTATGCTGATGGGCGGGATGTAAATTGCCAACAGCCACTCTGGAGAAGTGGATGGTGTTTCCTGGAACAAAGAGAAAACCAAGCTAGAGAGCCTAGGGCACTTCCACTTATGGTGCCATAGATTCGGAAAATTTAAATGAAAAAGACACAGCCACACCAAAGTTTGGGGCTGCTCTCTTTACGGGAACCTTGACTATGGTACAACTTCAATAGCCCAGAGAGAGAAAAATAGATATAAAATTGTGGTACATCCCTACAATGGAATATCACTCAACAATGAAATCAATGGCAACAGACCAGTAGCAGCATAATGAGTGGATTTAGTTACGATGATTCTAAGTGAAATAAGTCACACAGAAAAAGAAACATCATAAGGTATCACGAAAACCAGGACCGTAAACACGGCTACGCGTGAACTGCATTACAAAACACAACAGAGTCTCACATTTACAAAAGAAACTGATGCTTGCTTAAGGGGAAAGGAGAGTGGGGAGGCTGCATTAAACCAGAGGTTGACATTAGGACAGATACCATTCCATAAGCCAAATATATATTAGACAAGACCTCCTCCTCGCTCAACCACATGGACTCAGCACCCCGTGTTCAAAACCGAGGAATATACCTGACTATGAAGAAAATTAAAACCCATACATTTATAGGTCTCCATAAGAAAATCATTTGTGTACAGCAGCATACACACAGCAGTGTACATAAGCTAAATCCCCTTATAAAAATAAATTTGAAAAAGAAAACACAAGGACTGTGAAATAGGGAGAAATTCTTAAATAAGTCCTTCAGGGCTTGTGTGGAATCTTGGATTTACCACCTCTACATCCACAGCCGTGGGAGAGATAAGGCTGGACACTTGGGGCTGATGCTATTGGTGAGGGAATGCAGACCCTTTGAGGTAATGGTGCATGGTTCCCATTCCACAGGTCCCAAATCTCCACGTTTAATGGATTTATCCTTCAGCTAAAATATGCGTGGAAAACCCGGAATATGGTCCACGAAGTGATCAGGCAAAGTTTCTAAAACTCATCGCCATTTTCGAACCCTGGGACTCGAGTTCGCCGTTCCAGAGGCCATATTAACATTCTCCCCACTTGGAGAGTCAGTGCCTTTGACCTCTTGTTTTGCACACTTTGCAATTTCGATAGAAGATGATCAGGAATAAGGAGAACCAATGAGCGGCTAACTCGATGTGTTTGGACGGGCACATTGAACTCTGATTTCCCTACAGGAAGAAGAGTTCACCAAAGGCTCAGCGTGCCATGCCGGAACGAGATTAGGGCCTGAAGCAATTCTTCGGGTTTGCGGTCAGCTCACAAGAAAGCGAGTTGAGAAAAGGAGATTTCTGGCACTGTAACTCACAATCCTGCAGAGTTCCAAATGACCCCTATCATCCAAAAATTTATTGAAGGAAGGCTGTGAGGAGGACTTGAACGTGACGCAGAATTGCAGAAAACAGATATCGTGGGGTAGATAAGAATTGCTCTGAAAGCGTAGGAAAAGAGGCAGCAGTTCGACAGTGATGCACTTGGCCAAAAAGGGCGTATGCATTTTTTCCTGAATATATTCAGGAAAAAACGCATACGCCCTTTTTGGCCAACCAAGCAAGCCTGCAATGGAAATCCGCACTACAAGCAACTCTCACTTCCCACCGATCAAAAGGGCCCTCCGAAAAAAAGTGTAAAATCCAGAGAGGCAGGACAGGCCATGGAGAACCGGCAGCCATGTTATGCTGATGGGCGGCATGTAAATTGCCAACAACCACTCTGGAGAAGTGGATGGTGTTTCCTGGAACAAAGGGAAAACCAAGCTAGAGAGCCTAGGGCACTTCCACTTATGGTGCCATAGATTCGGAAAATTTAAATGAAAAAGACACAGCCACACCAAAGTTTGGGGCTGCGCTCTTTTCGGGAACCTTGACTATGGTACAACTTCAATAGCCCAGAGAGAGAAAAATGGATATAAAAGCTGTGGTACATCCCTACAATGGAATATCACTCAACAATGAAATCAATGGCAACAGACCAGTAGCAGCATAATGAGTGGATTTAGTTACGATGATTCTAAGTGAAATAAGTCACACAGAAAAAGAAACATCATAAGGTATCACGAAAACCAGGACCGTAAACACGGCTACGCGTGAACTGCATTACAAAACACAACAGAGTCTCACATTTACAAAAGAAACTGATGCTTGCTTAAGGGGAAAGGAGAGTGGGGAGGCTGCATAAAACCAGAGGTTGACATTAGGACAGATACCATTCCATAAGCCAAATATATATTAGACAAGACCTCCTCCTCGCTCAACCACATGGACTCAGCACCCCGTGTTCAAAACCGAGGAATATACCTGACTATGAAGAAAATTAAAACCCATACATTTATAGGTCTCCATAAGAAAATCATTTGTGTACAGCAGCATACACACAGCAGTGAACATAAGCTAAATCCCCTTATAAAAATAAATTTGAAAAAGAAAACACAAGGACTGTGAAATAGAGAGAAATTCTTAAATAAGTCCTTCAGGGCTTGTGTGGAATCTTGGATTTACCACCTCTACATCCACAGCCGTGGGAGAGATAAGGCTGGACACTTGGGGCTGATGCTATTGGTGAGGGAATGCAGACCCTTTGAGGTAATGGTGCATGGTTCCCATTCCACGGGTCCCAAATCTCCACATTTAAGGGATTTATCCTTCAGCTAAAATATGGATGGAAAACCCAGAATATGGTCCACGAAGTGATCAGGCAAAGTTTCTAAAACTCATCGCCATTTTCGAACCCTGGGGCTCGAGTTTGCCGTTCCAGAGGCGATATTAACATTCTCCCCACTTGGAGAGTCAGTGCCTTTGACCTCTTGTTTGGCACAGTTTGCAATTTCGGTAGAAGATGATCAGGAATAAGGAGAACCAATGAGCGGATAACTCGATGTGTTTGGACGGGCACATTGAACTCTGATTTCCCTACAGGAAGAAGAGTTCACCAAAGGCTCAGCGTGCCATGCCGGAACGAGATTAGGGCCTGAAGCAATTATTCGGGTTTGCGGTCAGCTCACAAGAAAGCGAGTTGAGAAAAGGAGATTTCTGGCACTGTAACTCACAATCCTGCAGAGTTCCAAATGACCCCTATCATCCAAAAATTTATTGAAGGAAGGCTGTGAGGAGAACTTGAACGCGACGCAGAATTGCAGAAAACAGATATCGGGGGGTAGATAAGAATTGCTCTGAAAGCGTAGGAAAAGAGGCAGCAGTTCGACAGTGATGCACTTGGCCAAAAAGGGCGTATGCGTTTTATCCTGAATATATTCAGGAAAAAACGCATACGCCCTTTTTGGCCAACCAAGCAAGCCTGCAATGGAAATCCGCACTACAAGCAACTCTCACTTCCCACCGATCAAAAGGGCCCTCCGAAAAAAAGTGTAAAATCCAGAGAGGCAGGACAGGCCATGGAGAACCGGCAGCCTTGTTATGCTGATGGGCGGGATATAAATTGCCAACAGCCACTCTGGAGAAGTGGATGGTGTTTCCTGGAACAAAGAGAAAACCAAGCTAGAGAGCCTAGGGCACTTCCACTTATGGTGCCATAGATTCGGAAAATTTAAATGAAAAAGACATAGCCACACCAAAGTTTGGGGCTGCTCTCTTTATGGGAACCTTGACTATGGTACAACTTCAATAGCCCAGAAAGAGAAAAATGGATATAAAAGTTGTGGTACATCCCTACAATGGAATATCACTCAACAATGAAATCAATGGCAACAGACCAGTAGCAGCATAATGAGTGGATTTAGTTACGATGATTCTAAGTGAAATAAGTCACACAGAAAAAGAAACATCATAAGATATCACGAATACCGGGAACGTAAACACGGCTACGCATGAACTGCATTACAAAACACAACAGAGTCTCACATTTACAAAAGAAACTGATGCTTGCTTAAGGGGAAAGGAGAGTGGGGAGGCTGCATAAAACCAGAGGTTGATATTAGGACAGATACCATTCCATAAGCCAAATATATATTAGACAAGACCTACTCCTCGCTTAACCACATGGACTCAGCACCCCGTGTTCAAAACCTAGGAATATACCTGACTATGAAGAAAATTAAAACCCATACATTTATGGGTCTCCATAAGAAAATCATTTGTGTACAGCAGCATACACACAGCAGTGTAAATAAGCTAAATCCCCTTATAAAAATAAATTTGAAAAAGAAAACACAAGGACTGTGAAATAGAGAGAAATTCTTAAATAAGTCCTTCAGGGCTTGTGTGGAATCTTGGATTTACCACCTCTACATCCACAGCTGTGGGAGAGATAAGACTGGACACTTGGGGCTGATGCTATTGGTGAGGGAATGCAGACCCTTTGAGGTAATGGTGCATGGTTCCCATTCCACGGTTCCCAAATCTCCACGTTTAAGGGATTTATCTTTCAGCTAAAATATGCATGGAAAACCCAGAATATGGTCCACGAAGTGATCAGGCAAAATTTCTAAAACTCATCGCCATTTTCGCCCCCTGGGACTCGAGTTCGCCGTTCCAGAGGCGATATTAACATTCGCCCCACTTGGAGAGTCAGTGCATTTGACCTCTTGTTTCGCACAGTTTGCAATTTCTGTACAAGGTGATCAGGAATAAGGAGAACCAATGAGCGGCTAACTCGATGTGTTTGGACGGGCACATTGAACTCTGATTTCCCTACTGGAAGAAGAGTTCACCAAAGGCTCAGCGTGCCATGCCGGAACGAGAGTAGGGCCTGAAGCAATTCTTCTGGTTTGCGGTCAGCTCACAAGAAAGCGAGTTGAGAAAAGGAGATTTTTGGCACTGTAACTCACAATCCTGCAGAGTTCCAAATGACCCCTATAATCCAAAAATTTATTGAAGGAAGGCTGTGAGGAGGACTTGAACGCGACGCAAAATTGCAGAAAACAGATATCAGGGGGTAGATAAGAATTGCTCTGAAAGCGTAGGAAAAGAGGCAGCAGTTCGACAGTGATGCACTTGGCCAAAAAGGGCGTATGCGTTTTTTCCTGAATATATTCAGGAAAAAACGCATACGCCCTTTTTGGCCAACCAAGCAAGCCTGCAATGGAAATCCGGACTACAAGCAACTCTCACTTCCCACCGATCAAAAGGGCCCTCCGAAATAAGTGTAAAATCCAGAGAGGCAGGACAGGCAAATGAGAACCGGCAGCCTTGTTATGCTGATGGGCGGGATGTAAATTGCCAACAGCCACTCTGGAGAAGTGGATGGTGTTTCCTGGAACAAAGAGAAAACCAAGCTAGAGAGCCTAGGGCACTTCCACTTATGGTGCTATAGATTCGGAAAATTTAAATGAAAGACACACAGCCACACCAAAGTTTGGGGCTGCTCTCTTTACGGGAACCTTGACTATGGTACAATTTCAATAGCCCAGACAGAGAAAAATGGATATAGAAGTTGTGGTATATCCCTACAATGGAATATCACTCAACAATGAAATCTCACTCAACAATGAAATCAATGGCAACAGACCAGTAGCAGCATAATGAGTGGATATAGTTACGATGATCCTAAGTGAAATAAGTCACACAGAAAAAGAAACATCATAAGATATCACTAATACCGGGAATGTAAACACGACTACGCAGGAACTGCATTTCAAAACACAACAGAGTATCACATTTACAAAAGAATCTTATGCTTGCTTAAGGGGAAAGGAGAGTGGGGGGGCTGCATAAAACCAGAGGTTGACATTAGGACAGATACCATTCCATAAGCCAAATATATATTAGACAAGACCTACTCCTCGCTCAACCAAATGGACTCAACACCCCGTATTCAAAACCTAGGAATATACCTGACTATGAAGAAAATTAAAACCCATACATTTATAGGTCTCCATAAAAAAATCATTTGTGTACGGCAGCACACACGCAGCAGTGTAAATAAGCTAAATCCCCTTATAAAAATAAATTTGGAAAAGAAAACACAAGAACTGTGAAATAGAGAGAAATTCTTATATAAGTCCTTCAGGGCTTGTGAGGAATCTTGGATTTACCACCTCTACATCCACAGCTGGGGGAGAGATAAGGCTGGACACTTGCGGCTGATACTATTGGTAAGGGAATGCAGACCCTTTGAGGTAATGGTGCATGGTTCCCATTCCACGGGTCCCAAATCTCAACGTTTAAGGGATTTATCCTTCAGCTAAAATATGCATGGAAAGCCCAGAATATGTTCCACGAAGTGATCAGGCAAAATTTCTAAAACTCATCGCCATTTTTGCCCCCTGGTACTCGAGTTCGCCGTTCAAGAGGCGATATTAATATTCTCCCCACTTGGAGAGTCAGTGCCTTTGATCTCCTGTTTCGCACAGTTTGCAATTTCTGTGGAAGATGAACAGGAATAAGGAGAACCAATGAGCGGCTAACTCGATGTGTTTGAACGGGCACATTGAACTCTGATTTCCCTACAGGAAGAAGAATTCACCAAAGGCTCAGCGTGCCATGCTGGAACGAGATTAGGGCCTGAAGCAATTCTTCGGGTTTGCGTTCAGCTCACAAGAAAGCGAGTTGAGAAAATGAGATTTTTGGCACTGTAACTCACAATCCTGCAGATTTCCAAATGACCCTTATCATCCAAAAATTTATTGAAGTAAGGCTGTGAAGAGGACTTGAACGCCTCGCAGAATTGAAGAAAACAGATATCAGGTGGTAGATAAGAATTGCTCTGAAAGCGTAGGAAAAGAGGCAGCAGTTCGACAGTGATGCACTTGGCCAAAAATGGCGTACGCGTTTTTTCCTGAATATATTCAGGAAAAAACGCATACGTCCTTTTTGGCCAACCAAGCAAGCCTGCAATGGAAATCCGCACTACAAGGAAGTCTCACTTCCCACCGATCCAAAGGGCCGTCCGAAAAAACTGTAAAATCCAGAGAGGCAGGACAGGCCACGGAGAACCGGCAGCCTTGTTTTGCTGATGAGCGGGATGTAAATGGCCAACAGCAACTCTGGAGAAGTGGATGGTGTTTCCTGGAACAAAGAAAAAACCAAGCTAGAGAGCCTAGGGCACTTCCACTTATGGTGCTATAGATTCGGAAAATTTAAATGAAAAAGACACAGCCACACCAAGGTTTGGGGATGCTCTGTGTACGGTAACCTTGACTATGGTACAACTTCAATAGCCCAGACAGAGAAAAATGGATATAGAAGTTGTGGTACATCCCTACAATGCAATATCACTCAACAATGAAATCTCACTCAACAATGAAATCAATGGCAACAGACCAGTAGCAGCATAATGAGTGGATATAGTTACGATGATCCTAAGTGAAATAAGTCACACAGAAAAAGAAACATCATAAGATATCACTAATACCGGGAATGTAAACACGACTACGCATGAAGTGCATTTCAAAACACAACAGAGTCTCACATTTACAAAAGTAACTTATGCTTGCTTAAGGGGAAAGGAGAGTGGGGAGGCTGCATAAAACCAGAGGTTGACATTAGGACAGATACCATTCCATAAGCCAAATATATATTAGACCAGACCTACTCCTCGCTCAACCAAATGGACTCAACACACCGTATTCAAAACCTAGGAATACACCTGATTATGAAGAAAATTAAAACCTATACATTTATAGGTCTCCATAAGAAAATCATTTGTGTACAGCAGCATACACACAGCAGTGTAAATAAGCTAAATCCCCTTATAAAAATAAATTTGGCAAAGAAAACACAAGGACTGTGAAATAGAGAGAAATTCTTAAATAAGTCCTTCAGGGCTTGGGAGGAATCTTGGATTTACCACCTCTACATCCACATCTGGGGGAGAGATAAGGCTGGACACTTGGGGCTGATACTATTGGTGAGGGAATGCAGACCCTTTGAGGTAATGGTGCATGGCTCCCATTCCACGGGTCCCAAATCTCCACGTTTAAGGGATTTATCCATCAGCTAAAATATGCATGGAAAGCCCAGAATATGGTACACGAAGTGATCAGGCAAAATTTCTAAAACTCATCGCCATTTTCGCCCCCTGGTACTCGAGTTCGCCGTTCCAGATGCGATATTAACATTCTCCCCACTTGGAGATTCAGTGCCTTTGACCTCTTGTTTCGCACAGTTTGCAATTTCTGTGGAAGATGAACAGGAATAAGGAGAACCAATGAGCGGCTAACTCGATGTGTTTGGACGGGCACATTGAACTCTGATTTCCCTACAGGAAGAAGAATTCACCAAAGGCTCAGCGTGCCATGCCAGAACGAGATTAGGGCCTGAAGCAATTCTTCGGGTTTACGGTCAGCTCACAAGAAAGCGAGTTGAGAAAAGGAGATTTTTGGCACTGTAACTCACAATCCTGCAGAGTTCCAAATGACCCTTATCATTAAAAATTTATTGAAGAAAGGCTGTGAAGAGCACTTGAACACGACGCAGAATTGCAGAAAACAGATATCACGTGGTATTTAAGAATTGCTCTGAAAGCGTAGGAAAAGAGGCAGCAGTTCGACAGTGATGCACTTGGCCAAAAAGGGCGTATGCGTTTTTTCCTGAATAGATTCAGGAAAAACCGCATACGCCCTTTTTGGCCAACCAAGCAAGCCTGCAATGGAAATCCGCACTACAATGAAGTCTCACTTCCCACCGATCAAAAGGGCCTTCCAAAAAAAGTGTAAAATCCAGAGAGGCAGGACAGGCCACGGAGAACCGGCAGCCTTGTTATGCTGATGGGCGGGATGTAAATTGCCAACAGCCACTCTGGAGAAGTGGATGGTGTTTCCTGGAACAAAGAAAAAAACAAGCTAGAGAGCCGAGGGCACTTCCACTTATGGTGCTATAGATTCGGAAAATTTAAATGAAAAAGACACAGCCACACCAAATTTGGGCCTGCTCTGTGTACGGGATCCTTCACTATGGTACATCTTTAATAGCCCAGAAAGAGAAAAATGGATATAGAAGTTGTGGTACATCCCTACAATGGAATATCACTCAACAATGAAATCAATGGCAACAGACCAGTAGCAGCATAATGAGAGGATTTAGTTATGATGATTCTAAGTGAAATAAGTCACACAGAAAAAGAAACATCATAAGATATCACTAATACCGGGAATGTAAGCACGGCTACGTATGAACTGCATTACAAAACACAACAGAGTCTCACATTTACAAAAGAAACTTATGCTTGCTTAAGGGGAAAGGAGAGTGGGAAGGCTGCATAAAACCAGAGGTTGACATTAGGACAGATACCATTTCTTAAGCCAAATATATATTAGACAAGACCTACTCCTCACTCAACCAAATGGACTCAACACCCCGTATTCAAAACCTAGGGATATACCTGACTATGAAGAAAATTAAAACCCATACATTTATAGGTCTCCATAAGAAAATCATTTGTGTACAGCAGCATACACACAGCAGTGTCAATAAGCTAAATCCCCTTATAAAAATAAATTTGAAAAAGAAAACACAAGGACTGTCAAATAGAGAGAAATTCTTAATTAAGTCCTTGAGGGCCTGTGAGGAATCTTGGATTTACCACCTCTACATCCACAGCTGGGGGAGGGATAAGGCTGGACACTTGAGGCTGATACTATTGGTAAGGGAATGCAGACGCTTTGAGGTAATGGTGCATGGTTCCCATTCCACGGGTCCCAAATCTCCACGTGTAAGGGGTTTATCCTGCAGCTAAAATATGCATGGAAAACCCAGAATATGGTCCACGAAGTGATCAGGCAAAATTTCTAAAACTCATCGCCATTTTAGCCCCCTGGTACTCGAGTTCGCCGTTCCAGATGCAATATTAACATTCTCCCCACTTGGAGAGTCAGTGCCTTTGACCTCTTGTTTGGCACAGCTTGCAATTTCTGTGGAAGATGAACAGGAATAAGGAGAAGGAATGAGCAGCTAACTTGATGTGTTTAGACGGGCATATTGAACTCTGATTACCCTACAGGAAGCAGAATTCATCAAAGGCTCAGCGTGCCATGCCGGAACGAGATTAGGGCCTGAAGCAATTCTTCGGGTTTGCGGTCAGCTCACAAGAAAGCGAGTTGAGAAAAGGAGATTTTTGGCACTGTAACTCACAATCCTGCAGAGTTCCAAATGACCCCTATCATCCAAAAATTTATTGAAGGAAGGCTGTGAAGAGGACTTGAACGTGACGCAGAATTGCAGAAAACGGATATCAGGGGGTAGATAAGAATTGCTCTGAAAGCGTAGGAAAAGAGGCAGCAGTTCGACAGTGATGCACTTGGCCAAAAAGGGCGTATGCGTTTTTTCCTGAATAGATTCAGGAAAAAACGCATACGCCCTTTTTGGCCAACCAAGCAAGCCTGCAATGGAAATCCACACTACAAGGCAGTCTCACTTCCCACCGATCCAAAGGGCCGTCCGAAAAAAGTGTAAAATCCAGAGAGGCAGGACAGGCCATGGAGAACCGGCAGCCTTGTTCTGCTGATGGGCGGGATGTAAATTGCCAACAGCCACTCTGGAGAAGTGGATGGTGTTTCCTGGAACAAAGAAAAAAACAAGCTAGAGAGCCGAGGGCACTTCCACTTATGGTGCTATAGATTCGGAAAATTTAAATGAAAAAGACACAGCCACACCAAATTTGGGCCTGCTCTGTGTACGGGATCCTTCACTATGGTACATCTTTAATAGCCCAGAAAGAGAAAAATGGATATAGAAGTTGTGGTACATCCCTACAATGGAATATCACTCAACAATGAAATCAATGGCAACAGACCAGTAGCAGCATAATGAGAGGATTTAGTTATGATGATTCTAAGCGAAATAAGTCACACAGAAAAAGAAACATCATAAGATATCACTAATACCGGGAATGTAAGCACGGCTACGTATGAACTGCATTACAAAACACAACAGCGTCTCACATTTACAAAAGAAACTTATGCTTGCTTAAGGGGAAAGGAGAGTGGGAAGGCTGCATAAAACCAGAGGTTGACATTAGGACAGATACCATTTCTTAAGCCAAATATATATTAGACAAGAGCTACTCCTTGCTCAACCAAATGGACTCAACACCCCGTATTCAAAACCTAGGAATATACCTGACTATGAAGAAAATTAAAACCCATACATTTATAGGTCTCCATAAGAAAATCATTTGTGTACAGCAGCATACACACAGCAGTGTCAATAAGCTAAATCCCCTTATAAAAATAAATTTGAGAAAGAAAACACAAGGACTGTCAAATAGAGAGAAATTCTTAAATAAGTCCTAGAGGGCTTGTGAGGAATCTTGGATTTACCACCTCTACATCCACAGCTGGGGGAGAGATAAGGCTGGACACTTGGGGCTGATACTACTGGTGAGGGAATGCAGACGCTTTGAGGTAATGGTGCATGGTTCCCATTCCACGGGTCCCAAATCTCCACGTGTAAGGGGTTTATCCTGCAGCTAAAATATGCATGGAAAACGCAGAATATGGTCCAAGAAGTGATCAGGCAAAATTTCTAAAACTCATCGCCATTTTAGCCCCCTGGTACTCGAGTTCGCCGTTCCAGATGCAATATTAACATTCTCCCCACTTGGAGAGTCAGTGCCTTTGACCTCTTGTTTGGCACAGCTTGCAATTTCTGTGGAAGATGAACAGGAATAAGGAGAAGGAATGAGCAGCTAACTTGATGTGTTTGGACGGGCATATTGAACTCTGATTACCCTACAGGAAGCAGAATTCATCAAAGGCTCAGCGTGCCATGCCGGAACGAGATTAGGGCCTGAAGCCATTCTTCGGGTTTGCGGTCAGCTCACAAGAAAGCGAGTTGAGAAAAGGAGATTTTTGGCACTGTAACTCACAATCCTGCAGAGTTCCAAATGACCCCTATCATCCAAAAATTTATTGAAGGAAGGCTGTGAAGAGGACTTGAACGTGACGCAGAATTGCAGAAAACGGATATCAGGGGGTAGATAAGAATTGCTCTGAAAGCGTAGGAAAAGAGGCAGCAGTTCGACAGTGATGCACTTGGCCAAAAAGGGCGTATGCGTTTTTTCCTGAATAGATTCAGGAAAAAACGCATACGCCCTTTTTGGCAAACCAAGCAAGCCTGCAATGGAAATCCGCACTACAAGGCAGTCTCACTTCCCACCGATCCAAAGGGCCGTCCGAAAAAAGTGTAAAATCCAGAGAGGCAGGACAGGCCATGGGGAACCGGCAGCCTTGTTCTGCTGATGGGCGGGATGTAAATTGCCAACAGCCACTCTGGAGAAGTGGATGGTGTTTCCTGGAACAAAGAAAAAAACAAGCTAGAGAGCCAAGGGCACTTCCACTTATGGTGCTATAGATTCGGAAAATTTAAATGAAAAAGACACAGCCACACCAAATTTGGGCCTGCTCTGTGTACGGGATCCTTCACTATGGTACATCTTTAATAGCCCAGAAAGAGAAAAATGGATATAGAAGTTGTGGTACATCCCTACAATCGTATATCACTCAACAGTGAAATCAATGGCAACAGACCAGTAGCAGCATAATGAGTGGATTTAGTTACGCTGATTCTAAGTGAAATAAGTCACACAGAAAAAGAAACATCATAAGATATCACGAATACCGGGAATGTAAACACGGCTACGCGTGAACTGCATTACAAAACACAACAGAGTCTCACATTTACAAAAGAAACTGATGCTTGCTTAAGGGGAAAGGAGAGTGGGGAGGCTGCATAAAACCAGAGGTTGATATTAGGACAGATACCATTCCATAAGCCAAATATATATTAGACAATACCTACTCCTCGCTCAACCAAATGGACTCAACACCCCGTATTCAAATCCTAGGAATATACCTGACTATGAAGAAAATTAAAACCCATACATTTATAGGTCTCCATAAGAAAATTATTTGTGTACAGCAGCATACACACAGCAGTGTCAATAAGTTAAATCCCCTTATAAAAATAAATTTGAAAAAGAAAACACAAGGACTGTGAAATAGAGAGAAATTCTGAAATAAGTCCTTCAGGGCTTATGTGCAATCTTGGATTTACCACCTGTACATCCACAGCCGTGGGAGAGATAAGGCTGGACAATTGGGGCTGATGCTATTGGTGAGGGAATGCAGACCCTTTGAGGTAATGGTGCATGGTTCCCATTCCACGGGTCCCAAATCTCCACGTTTAAGGGATTTATCCTTCAGCTAAAATATGCATGGAAAACCCGGAATATAGTCCACGAAGTGATCAGGCAAAGTTTCTAAAACTCATCGCCATTTTCGCCCCCTGGGCCTCGAATTCGCTGTTCCAGAGGCGATATTAACATTCTCCCCACTTGGAGAAACAGTGCCTTTGACCTCTTGTTTCACACAGTTTGCAATTTCTGTAGAAGATGATCAGGAATAAGGAGAACCAATGAGCGGCTAACTCGATGTGTTTGGACGGGCACATTGAACTCTGATTTCCCTACAGGAAGAAGAGTTCACCAAAGGCTCAGCGTGCCATGCCGGAACGAGATTAGGGCCTGAAGCAATTCTTCGGGTTTGCGGTCAGCTCACAAGAAAGCGAGTGGAGAAAAGGAGATTTTTGGCACTGAACTCACAATCCTGCAGAGTTCCAAAAAGCCCCTATCATCCAAAAATTTATTGAAGGAAGGCTGTGAGGAGGACTTGAACGCTACGCAGAATTGCGGAAAACAGATATCAAGGGGTAGATAAGAATTGTTCTGAAAGCGAAGGAATAGAGGCAGCAGTTCGACAGTGATGCACTTGGCCAAAAAGGGCGTATGCGTTTTTTCCTGAATATATTCAGGAAAAAACGCATACGCCCTTTTTGGCCAACCAAGCAAGCCTGCAATGGAAATCCGCACTACAAGCAACTCTCACTTCCCACCGATCAAAAGGGCCCTCCGAAAAACGTGTAAAATCCAGAGAGGCAGAACAGGCCATGGAGAACCGGCAGCCTTATTATGCTGATGGGCAGGATGTAAATTGCCAACAGCCACTCTGGAGAAGTGGGTGGTGTTTCCTGGAACAAAGAGAATACCAAGCTAGAGAGCCTAAGGCACTTCCACTTATGGTGCTATAGATTCGGAAAATTTAAATGAAAAAGACACAGCCACACCAAAGTTTGGGGCTGCTCTCTTTATGGGAACCTTGACTATGGTACAACTACAATAGCCCAGAAAGAGAAAAATGGATATAAAAGTTGTGGTACATCTCTACAATGGAATATCACTCAACAGTGAAATCAATGGCAATAGACCAGTAGCAGCATAATGAGTGGATTTAGTTACGCTGATTCTAAGTGAAATAAGTCACACAGAAAAAGAAACATCATAAGGTATCACGAAAACCAGGACCGTAAACACGGCTACGCGTGAACTGCATTACAAAACACAACAGAGTCTCACATTTACAAAAGAAACTGATGCTTGCTTAAGGGGAAAGGAGAGTGGGGAGGCTGCATTAAACCAGAGGTTGACATTAGGACAGATACCATTCCATAAGCCAAATATATATTAGACAAGACCTCCTCCTCGCTCAACCACATGGACTCAGCACCCCGTGTTCAAAACCGAGGAATATACCTGACTATGAAGAAAATTAAAACCCATACATTTATAGGTCTCCATAAGAAAATCATTTGTGTACAGCAGCATACACACAGCAGTGAACATAAGCTAAATCCCCTTATAAAAATAAATTTGAAAAAGAAAACACAAGGACTGTGAAATAGAGAGAAATTCTTAAATAAGTCCTTCAGGGCTTGTGTGGAATCTTGGATTTACCACCTCTACATCCACAGCCGTGGGAGAGATAAGGCTGGACACTTGGGGCTGATGCTATTGGTGAGGGAATGCAGACCCTTTGAGGTAATGGTGCATGGTTCCCATTCCACGGGTCCCAAATCTCCACATTTAAGGGATTTATCCTTCAGCTAAAATATGGATGGAAAACCCAGAATATGGTCCACGAAGTGATCAGGCAAAGTTTCTAAAACTCATCGCCATTTTCGAACCCTGGGGCTCGAGTTTGCCGTTCCAGAGGCGATATTAACATTCTCCCCACTTGGAGAGTCAGTGCCTTTGACCTCTTGTTTGGCACAGTTTGCAATTTCGGTAGAAGATGATCAGGAATAAGGAGAACCAATGAGCGGATAACTCGATGTGTTTGGACGGGCACATTGAACTCTGATTTCCCTACAGGAAGAAGAGTTCACCAAAGGCTCAGCGTGCCATGCCGGAACGAGATTAGGGCCTGAAGCAATTCTTCGGGTTTGCGGTCAGCTCACAAGAAAGCGAGTTGAGAAAAGGAGATTTCTGGCACTGTAACTCACAATCCTGCAGAGTTCCAAATGACCCCTATCATCCAAAAATTTATTGAAGGAAGGCTGTGAGGAGGACTTGAACGCGACGCAAAATTGCAGAAAACAGATATCGTGGGGTAGATAAGAATTGCTCTGAAAGCGTAGGAAAAGAGGCAGCAGTTCGACAGTGATGCACTTGGCCAAAAAGGGCGTATGCGTTTTTTCCTGAATATATTCAGGAAAAAACGCATACGCCCTTTTTGGCCAACCAAGCAAGCCTGCAATGGAAATCCGCACTACAAGCAACTCTCACTTCCCACCGATCAAAAGGGCCCTCCGAAAAAAAGTGTAAAATCCAGAGAGGCAGGACAGGCCATGGAGAACCGGCAGCCTTGTTATGCTGATGGGCGGGATGTAAATTGCCAACAGCCACTCTGGAGAAGTGGATGGTGTTTCCTGGAACAAAGAGAAAACCAAGCTAGAGAGCCTAGGGCACTTCCACTTATGGTGCCATAGATTCGGAAAATTTAAATGAAAAAGACACAGCCACACCAAAGTTTGGGGCTGCTCTCTTTACGGGAACCTTGACTATGGTACAACTTCAATAGCCCAGAGAGAGAAAAATAGATATAAAATTGTGGTACATCCCTACAATGGAATATCACTCAACAATGAAATCAATGGCAACAGACCAGTAGCAGCATAATGAGTGGATTTAGTTACGATGATTCTAAGTGAAATAAGTCACACAGAAAAAGAAACATCATAAGGTATCACGAAAACCAGGACCGTAAACACGGCTACGCGTGAACTGCATTACAAAACACAACAGAGTCTCACATTTACAAAAGAAACTGATGCTTGCTTAAGGGGAAAGGAGAGTGGGGAGGCTGCATTAAACCAGAGGTTGACATTAGGACAGATACCATTCCATAAGCCAAATATATATTAGACAAGACCTCCTCCTCGCTCAACCACATGGACTCAGCACCCCGTGTTCAAAACCGAGGAATATACCTGACTATGAAGAAAATTAAAACCCATACATTTATAGGTCTCCATAAGAAAATCATTTGTGTACAGCAGCATACACACAGCAGTGTACATAAGCTAAATCCCCTTATAAAAATAAATTTGAAAAAGAAAACACAAGGACTGTGAAATAGGGAGAAATTCTTAAATAAGTCCTTCAGGGCTTGTGTGGAATCTTGGATTTACCACCTCTACATCCACAGCCGTGGGAGAGATAAGGCTGGACACTTGGGGCTGATGCTATTGGTGAGGGAATGCAGACCCTTTGAGGTAATGGTGCATGGTTCCCATTCCACAGGTCCCAAATCTCCACGTTTAATGGATTTATCCTTCAGCTAAAATATGCGTGGAAAACCCGGAATATGGTCCACGAAGTGATCAGGCAAAGTTTCTAAAACTCATCGCCATTTTCGAACCCTGGGACTCGAGTTCGCCGTTCCAGAGGCCATATTAACATTCTCCCCACTTGGAGAGTCAGTGCCTTTGACCTCTTGTTTTGCACACTTTGCAATTTCGATAGAAGATGATCAGGAATAAGGAGAACCAATGAGCGGCTAACTCGATGTGTTTGGACGGGCACATTGAACTCTGATTTCCCTACAGGAAGAAGAGTTCACCAAAGGCTCAGCGTGCCATGCCGGAACGAGATTAGGGCCTGAAGCAATTCTTCGGGTTTGCGGTCAGCTCACAAGAAAGCGAGTTGAGAAAAGGAGATTTCTGGCACTGTAACTCACAATCCTGCAGAGTTCCAAATGACCCCTATCATCCAAAAATTTATTGAAGGAAGGCTGTGAGGAGGACTTGAACGTGACGCAGAATTGCAGAAAACAGATATCGTGGGGTAGATAAGAATTGCTCTGAAAGCGTAGGAAAAGAGGCAGCAGTTCGACAGTGATGCACTTGGCCAAAAAGGGCGTATGCATTTTTTCCTGAATATATTCAGGAAAAAACGCATACGCCCTTTTTGGCCAACCAAGCAAGCCTGCAATGGAAATCCGCACTACAAGCAACTCTCACTTCCCACCGATCAAAAGGGCCCTCCGAAAAAAAGTGTAAAATCCAGAGAGGCAGGACAGGCCATGGAGAACCGGCAGCCATGTTATGCTGATGGGCGGCATGTAAATTGCCAACAACCACTCTGGAGAAGTGGATGGTGTTTCCTGGAACAAAGGGAAAACCAAGCTAGAGAGCCTAGGGCACTTCCACTTATGGTGCCATAGATTCGGAAAATTTAAATGAAAAAGACACAGCCACACCAAAGTTTGGGGCTGCGCTCTTTTCGGGAACCTTGACTATGGTACAACTTCAATAGCCCAGAGAGAGAAAAATGGATATAAAAGCTGTGGTACATCCCTACAATGGAATATCACTCAACAATGAAATCAATGGCAACAGACCAGTAGCAGCATAATGAGTGGATTTAGTTACGATGATTCTAAGTGAAATAAGTCACACAGAAAAAGAAACATCATAAGGTATCACGAAAACCAGGACCGTAAACACGGCTACGCGTGAACTGCATTACAAAACACAACAGAGTCTCACATTTACAAAAGAAACTGATGCTTGCTTAAGGGGAAAGGAGAGTGGGGAGGCTGCATAAAACCAGAGGTTGACATTAGGACAGATACCATTCCATAAGCCAAATATATATTAGACAAGACCTCCTCCTCGCTCAACCACATGGACTCAGCACCCCGTGTTCAAAACCGAGGAATATACCTGACTATGAAGAAAATTAAAACCCATACATTTATAGGTCTCCATAAGAAAATCATTTGTGTACAGCAGCATACACACAGCAGTGAACATAAGCTAAATCCCCTTATAAAAATAAATTTGAAAAAGAAAACACAAGGACTGTGAAATAGAGAGAAATTCTTAAATAAGTCCTTCAGGGCTTGTGTGGAATCTTGGATTTACCACCTCTACATCCACAGCCGTGGGAGAGATAAGGCTGGACACTTGGGGCTGATGCTATTGGTGAGGGAATGCAGACCCTTTGAGGTAATGGTGCATGGTTCCCATTCCACGGGTCCCAAATCTCCACATTTAAGGGATTTATCCTTCAGCTAAAATATGGATGGAAAACCCAGAATATGGTCCACGAAGTGATCAGGCAAAGTTTCTAAAACTCATCGCCATTTTCGAACCCTGGGGCTCGAGTTTGCCGTTCCAGAGGCGATATTAACATTCTCCCCACTTGGAGAGTCAGTGCCTTTGACCTCTTGTTTGGCACAGTTTGCAATTTCGGTAGAAGATGATCAGGAATAAGGAGAACCAATGAGCGGATAACTCGATGTGTTTGGACGGGCACATTGAACTCTGATTTCCCTACAGGAAGAAGAGTTCACCAAAGGCTCAGCGTGCCATGCCGGAACGAGATTAGGGCCTGAAGCAATTATTCGGGTTTGCGGTCAGCTCACAAGAAAGCGAGTTGAGAAAAGGAGATTTCTGGCACTGTAACTCACAATCCTGCAGAGTTCCAAATGACCCCTATCATCCAAAAATTTATTGAAGGAAGGCTGTGAGGAGAACTTGAACGCGACGCAGAATTGCAGAAAACAGATATCGGGGGGTAGATAAGAATTGCTCTGAAAGCGTAGGAAAAGAGGCAGCAGTTCGACAGTGATGCACTTGGCCAAAAAGGGCGTATGCGTTTTATCCTGAATATATTCAGGAAAAAACGCATACGCCCTTTTTGGCCAACCAAGCAAGCCTGCAATGGAAATCCGCACTACAAGCAACTCTCACTTCCCACCGATCAAAAGGGCCCTCCGAAAAAAAGTGTAAAATCCAGAGAGGCAGGACAGGCCATGGAGAACCGGCAGCCTTGTTATGCTGATGGGCGGGATATAAATTGCCAACAGCCACTCTGGAGAAGTGGATGGTGTTTCCTGGAACAAAGAGAAAACCAAGCTAGAGAGCCTAGGGCACTTCCACTTATGGTGCCATAGATTCGGAAAATTTAAATGAAAAAGACATAGCCACACCAAAGTTTGGGGCTGCTCTCTTTATGGGAACCTTGACTATGGTACAACTTCAATAGCCCAGAAAGAGAAAAATGGATATAAAAGTTGTGGTACATCCCTACAATGGAATATCACTCAACAATGAAATCAATGGCAACAGACCAGTAGCAGCATAATGAGTGGATTTAGTTACGATGATTCTAAGTGAAATAAGTCACACAGAAAAAGAAACATCATAAGATATCACGAATACCGGGAACGTAAACACGGCTACGCATGAACTGCATTACAAAACACAACAGAGTCTCACATTTACAAAAGAAACTGATGCTTGCTTAAGGGGAAAGGAGAGTGGGGAGGCTGCATAAAACCAGAGGTTGATATTAGGACAGATACCATTCCATAAGCCAAATATATATTAGACAAGACCTACTCCTCGCTTAACCACATGGACTCAGCACCCCGTGTTCAAAACCTAGGAATATACCTGACTATGAAGAAAATTAAAACCCATACATTTATGGGTCTCCATAAGAAAATCATTTGTGTACAGCAGCATACACACAGCAGTGTAAATAAGCTAAATCCCCTTATAAAAATAAATTTGAAAAAGAAAACACAAGGACTGTGAAATAGAGAGAAATTCTTAAATAAGTCCTTCAGGGCTTGTGTGGAATCTTGGATTTACCACCTCTACATCCACAGCTGTGGGAGAGATAAGACTGGACACTTGGGGCTGATGCTATTGGTGAGGGAATGCAGACCCTTTGAGGTAATGGTGCATGGTTCCCATTCCACGGTTCCCAAATCTCCACGTTTAAGGGATTTATCTTTCAGCTAAAATATGCATGGAAAACCCAGAATATGGTCCACGAAGTGATCAGGCAAAATTTCTAAAACTCATCGCCATTTTCGCCCCCTGGGACTCGAGTTCGCCGTTCCAGAGGCGATATTAACATTCGCCCCACTTGGAGAGTCAGTGCATTTGACCTCTTGTTTCGCACAGTTTGCAATTTCTGTACAAGGTGATCAGGAATAAGGAGAACCAATGAGCGGCTAACTCGATGTGTTTGGACGGGCACATTGAACTCTGATTTCCCTACTGGAAGAAGAGTTCACCAAAGGCTCAGCGTGCCATGCCGGAACGAGAGTAGGGCCTGAAGCAATTCTTCTGGTTTGCGGTCAGCTCACAAGAAAGCGAGTTGAGAAAAGGAGATTTTTGGCACTGTAACTCACAATCCTGCAGAGTTCCAAATGACCCCTATAATCCAAAAATTTATTGAAGGAAGGCTGTGAGGAGGACTTGAACGCGACGCAAAATTGCAGAAAACAGATATCAGGGGGTAGATAAGAATTGCTCTGAAAGCGTAGGAAAAGAGGCAGCAGTTCGACAGTGATGCACTTGGCCAAAAAGGGCGTATGCGTTTTTTCCTGAATATATTCAGGAAAAAACGCATACGCCCTTTTTGGCCAACCAAGCAAGCCTGCAATGGAAATCCGGACTACAAGCAACTCTCACTTCCCACCGATCAAAAGGGCCCTCCGAAATAAGTGTAAAATCCAGAGAGGCAGGACAGGCAAATGAGAACCGGCAGCCTTGTTATGCTGATGGGCGGGATGTAAATTGCCAACAGCCACTCTGGAGAAGTGGATGGTGTTTCCTGGAACAAAGAGAAAACCAAGCTAGAGAGCCTAGGGCACTTCCACTTATGGTGCTATAGATTCGGAAAATTTAAATGAAAGACACACAGCCACACCAAAGTTTGGGGCTGCTCTCTTTACGGGAACCTTGACTATGGTACAATTTCAATAGCCCAGACAGAGAAAAATGGATATAGAAGTTGTGGTATATCCCTACAATGGAATATCACTCAACAATGAAATCTCACTCAACAATGAAATCAATGGCAACAGACCAGTAGCAGCATAATGAGTGGATATAGTTACGATGATCCTAAGTGAAATAAGTCACACAGAAAAAGAAACATCATAAGATATCACTAATACCGGGAATGTAAACACGACTACGCAGGAACTGCATTTCAAAACACAACAGAGTATCACATTTACAAAAGAATCTTATGCTTGCTTAAGGGGAAAGGAGAGTGGGGGGGCTGCATAAAACCAGAGGTTGACATTAGGACAGATACCATTCCATAAGCCAAATATATATTAGACAAGACCTACTCCTCGCTCAACCAAATGGACTCAACACCCCGTATTCAAAACCTAGGAATATACCTGACTATGAAGAAAATTAAAACCCATACATTTATAGGTCTCCATAAAAAAATCATTTGTGTACGGCAGCACACACGCAGCAGTGTAAATAAGCTAAATCCCCTTATAAAAATAAATTTGGAAAAGAAAACACAAGAACTGTGAAATAGAGAGAAATTCTTATATAAGTCCTTCAGGGCTTGTGAGGAATCTTGGATTTACCACCTCTACATCCACAGCTGGGGGAGAGATAAGGCTGGACACTTGCGGCTGATACTATTGGTAAGGGAATGCAGACCCTTTGAGGTAATGGTGCATGGTTCCCATTCCACGGGTCCCAAATCTCAACGTTTAAGGGATTTATCCTTCAGCTAAAATATGCATGGAAAGCCCAGAATATGTTCCACGAAGTGATCAGGCAAAATTTCTAAAACTCATCGCCATTTTTGCCCCCTGGTACTCGAGTTCGCCGTTCAAGAGGCGATATTAATATTCTCCCCACTTGGAGAGTCAGTGCCTTTGATCTCCTGTTTCGCACAGTTTGCAATTTCTGTGGAAGATGAACAGGAATAAGGAGAACCAATGAGCGGCTAACTCGATGTGTTTGAACGGGCACATTGAACTCTGATTTCCCTACAGGAAGAAGAATTCACCAAAGGCTCAGCGTGCCATGCTGGAACGAGATTAGGGCCTGAAGCAATTCTTCGGGTTTGCGTTCAGCTCACAAGAAAGCGAGTTGAGAAAATGAGATTTTTGGCACTGTAACTCACAATCCTGCAGATTTCCAAATGACCCTTATCATCCAAAAATTTATTGAAGTAAGGCTGTGAAGAGGACTTGAACGCCTCGCAGAATTGAAGAAAACAGATATCAGGTGGTAGATAAGAATTGCTCTGAAAGCGTAGGAAAAGAGGCAGCAGTTCGACAGTGATGCACTTGGCCAAAAATGGCGTACGCGTTTTTTCCTGAATATATTCAGGAAAAAACGCATACGTCCTTTTTGGCCAACCAAGCAAGCCTGCAATGGAAATCCGCACTACAAGGAAGTCTCACTTCCCACCGATCCAAAGGGCCGTCCGAAAAAACTGTAAAATCCAGAGAGGCAGGACAGGCCACGGAGAACCGGCAGCCTTGTTTTGCTGATGAGCGGGATGTAAATGGCCAACAGCAACTCTGGAGAAGTGGATGGTGTTTCCTGGAACAAAGAAAAAACCAAGCTAGAGAGCCTAGGGCACTTCCACTTATGGTGCTATAGATTCGGAAAATTTAAATGAAAAAGACACAGCCACACCAAGGTTTGGGGATGCTCTGTGTACGGTAACCTTGACTATGGTACAACTTCAATAGCCCAGACAGAGAAAAATGGATATAGAAGTTGTGGTACATCCCTACAATGCAATATCACTCAACAATGAAATCTCACTCAACAATGAAATCAATGGCAACAGACCAGTAGCAGCATAATGAGTGGATATAGTTACGATGATCCTAAGTGAAATAAGTCACACAGAAAAAGAAACATCATAAGATATCACTAATACCGGGAATGTAAACACGACTACGCATGAAGTGCATTTCAAAACACAACAGAGTCTCACATTTACAAAAGTAACTTATGCTTGCTTAAGGGGAAAGGAGAGTGGGGAGGCTGCATAAAACCAGAGGTTGACATTAGGACAGATACCATTCCATAAGCCAAATATATATTAGACCAGACCTACTCCTCGCTCAACCAAATGGACTCAACACACCGTATTCAAAACCTAGGAATACACCTGATTATGAAGAAAATTAAAACCTATACATTTATAGGTCTCCATAAGAAAATCATTTGTGTACAGCAGCATACACACAGCAGTGTAAATAAGCTAAATCCCCTTATAAAAATAAATTTGGCAAAGAAAACACAAGGACTGTGAAATAGAGAGAAATTCTTAAATAAGTCCTTCAGGGCTTGGGAGGAATCTTGGATTTACCACCTCTACATCCACATCTGGGGGAGAGATAAGGCTGGACACTTGGGGCTGATACTATTGGTGAGGGAATGCAGACCCTTTGAGGTAATGGTGCATGGCTCCCATTCCACGGGTCCCAAATCTCCACGTTTAAGGGATTTATCCATCAGCTAAAATATGCATGGAAAGCCCAGAATATGGTACACGAAGTGATCAGGCAAAATTTCTAAAACTCATCGCCATTTTCGCCCCCTGGTACTCGAGTTCGCCGTTCCAGATGCGATATTAACATTCTCCCCACTTGGAGATTCAGTGCCTTTGACCTCTTGTTTCGCACAGTTTGCAATTTCTGTGGAAGATGAACAGGAATAAGGAGAACCAATGAGCGGCTAACTCGATGTGTTTGGACGGGCACATTGAACTCTGATTTCCCTACAGGAAGAAGAATTCACCAAAGGCTCAGCGTGCCATGCCAGAACGAGATTAGGGCCTGAAGCAATTCTTCGGGTTTACGGTCAGCTCACAAGAAAGCGAGTTGAGAAAAGGAGATTTTTGGCACTGTAACTCACAATCCTGCAGAGTTCCAAATGACCCTTATCATTAAAAATTTATTGAAGAAAGGCTGTGAAGAGCACTTGAACACGACGCAGAATTGCAGAAAACAGATATCACGTGGTATTTAAGAATTGCTCTGAAAGCGTAGGAAAAGAGGCAGCAGTTCGACAGTGATGCACTTGGCCAAAAAGGGCGTATGCGTTTTTTCCTGAATAGATTCAGGAAAAACCGCATACGCCCTTTTTGGCCAACCAAGCAAGCCTGCAATGGAAATCCGCACTACAATGAAGTCTCACTTCCCACCGATCAAAAGGGCCTTCCAAAAAAAGTGTAAAATCCAGAGAGGCAGGACAGGCCACGGAGAACCGGCAGCCTTGTTATGCTGATGGGCGGGATGTAAATTGCCAACAGCCACTCTGGAGAAGTGGATGGTGTTTCCTGGAACAAAGAAAAAAACAAGCTAGAGAGCCGAGGGCACTTCCACTTATGGTGCTATAGATTCGGAAAATTTAAATGAAAAAGACACAGCCACACCAAATTTGGGCCTGCTCTGTGTACGGGATCCTTCACTATGGTACATCTTTAATAGCCCAGAAAGAGAAAAATGGATATAGAAGTTGTGGTACATCCCTACAATGGAATATCACTCAACAATGAAATCAATGGCAACAGACCAGTAGCAGCATAATGAGAGGATTTAGTTATGATGATTCTAAGTGAAATAAGTCACACAGAAAAAGAAACATCATAAGATATCACTAATACCGGGAATGTAAGCACGGCTACGTATGAACTGCATTACAAAACACAACAGAGTCTCACATTTACAAAAGAAACTTATGCTTGCTTAAGGGGAAAGGAGAGTGGGAAGGCTGCATAAAACCAGAGGTTGACATTAGGACAGATACCATTTCTTAAGCCAAATATATATTAGACAAGACCTACTCCTCACTCAACCAAATGGACTCAACACCCCGTATTCAAAACCTAGGGATATACCTGACTATGAAGAAAATTAAAACCCATACATTTATAGGTCTCCATAAGAAAATCATTTGTGTACAGCAGCATACACACAGCAGTGTCAATAAGCTAAATCCCCTTATAAAAATAAATTTGAAAAAGAAAACACAAGGACTGTCAAATAGAGAGAAATTCTTAATTAAGTCCTTGAGGGCCTGTGAGGAATCTTGGATTTACCACCTCTACATCCACAGCTGGGGGAGGGATAAGGCTGGACACTTGAGGCTGATACTATTGGTAAGGGAATGCAGACGCTTTGAGGTAATGGTGCATGGTTCCCATTCCACGGGTCCCAAATCTCCACGTGTAAGGGGTTTATCCTGCAGCTAAAATATGCATGGAAAACCCAGAATATGGTCCACGAAGTGATCAGGCAAAATTTCTAAAACTCATCGCCATTTTAGCCCCCTGGTACTCGAGTTCGCCGTTCCAGATGCAATATTAACATTCTCCCCACTTGGAGAGTCAGTGCCTTTGACCTCTTGTTTGGCACAGCTTGCAATTTCTGTGGAAGATGAACAGGAATAAGGAGAAGGAATGAGCAGCTAACTTGATGTGTTTAGACGGGCATATTGAACTCTGATTACCCTACAGGAAGCAGAATTCATCAAAGGCTCAGCGTGCCATGCCGGAACGAGATTAGGGCCTGAAGCAATTCTTCGGGTTTGCGGTCAGCTCACAAGAAAGCGAGTTGAGAAAAGGAGATTTTTGGCACTGTAACTCACAATCCTGCAGAGTTCCAAATGACCCCTATCATCCAAAAATTTATTGAAGGAAGGCTGTGAAGAGGACTTGAACGTGACGCAGAATTGCAGAAAACGGATATCAGGGGGTAGATAAGAATTGCTCTGAAAGCGTAGGAAAAGAGGCAGCAGTTCGACAGTGATGCACTTGGCCAAAAAGGGCGTATGCGTTTTTTCCTGAATAGATTCAGGAAAAAACGCATACGCCCTTTTTGGCCAACCAAGCAAGCCTGCAATGGAAATCCACACTACAAGGCAGTCTCACTTCCCACCGATCCAAAGGGCCGTCCGAAAAAAGTGTAAAATCCAGAGAGGCAGGACAGGCCATGGAGAACCGGCAGCCTTGTTCTGCTGATGGGCGGGATGTAAATTGCCAACAGCCACTCTGGAGAAGTGGATGGTGTTTCCTGGAACAAAGAAAAAAACAAGCTAGAGAGCCGAGGGCACTTCCACTTATGGTGCTATAGATTCGGAAAATTTAAATGAAAAAGACACAGCCACACCAAATTTGGGCCTGCTCTGTGTACGGGATCCTTCACTATGGTACATCTTTAATAGCCCAGAAAGAGAAAAATGGATATAGAAGTTGTGGTACATCCCTACAATGGAATATCACTCAACAATGAAATCAATGGCAACAGACCAGTAGCAGCATAATGAGAGGATTTAGTTATGATGATTCTAAGCGAAATAAGTCACACAGAAAAAGAAACATCATAAGATATCACTAATACCGGGAATGTAAGCACGGCTACGTATGAACTGCATTACAAAACACAACAGCGTCTCACATTTACAAAAGAAACTTATGCTTGCTTAAGGGGAAAGGAGAGTGGGAAGGCTGCATAAAACCAGAGGTTGACATTAGGACAGATACCATTTCTTAAGCCAAATATATATTAGACAAGAGCTACTCCTTGCTCAACCAAATGGACTCAACACCCCGTATTCAAAACCTAGGAATATACCTGACTATGAAGAAAATTAAAACCCATACATTTATAGGTCTCCATAAGAAAATCATTTGTGTACAGCAGCATACACACAGCAGTGTCAATAAGCTAAATCCCCTTATAAAAATAAATTTGAGAAAGAAAACACAAGGACTGTCAAATAGAGAGAAATTCTTAAATAAGTCCTAGAGGGCTTGTGAGGAATCTTGGATTTACCACCTCTACATCCACAGCTGGGGGAGAGATAAGGCTGGACACTTGGGGCTGATACTACTGGTGAGGGAATGCAGACGCTTTGAGGTAATGGTGCATGGTTCCCATTCCACGGGTCCCAAATCTCCACGTGTAAGGGGTTTATCCTGCAGCTAAAATATGCATGGAAAACGCAGAATATGGTCCAAGAAGTGATCAGGCAAAATTTCTAAAACTCATCGCCATTTTAGCCCCCTGGTACTCGAGTTCGCCGTTCCAGATGCAATATTAACATTCTCCCCACTTGGAGAGTCAGTGCCTTTGACCTCTTGTTTGGCACAGCTTGCAATTTCTGTGGAAGATGAACAGGAATAAGGAGAAGGAATGAGCAGCTAACTTGATGTGTTTGGACGGGCATATTGAACTCTGATTACCCTACAGGAAGCAGAATTCATCAAAGGCTCAGCGTGCCATGCCGGAACGAGATTAGGGCCTGAAGCCATTCTTCGGGTTTGCGGTCAGCTCACAAGAAAGCAAGTTGAGAAAAGGAGATTTTTGGCACTGTAACTCACAATCCTGCAGAGTTCCAAATGACCCCTATCATCCAAAAATTTATTGAAGGAAGGCTGTGAAGAGGACTTGAACGTGACGCAGAATTGCAGAAAACGGATATCAGGGGGTAGATAAGAATTGCTCTGAAAGCGTAGGAAAAGAGGCAGCAGTTCGACAGTGATGCACTTGGCCAAAAAGGGCGTATGCGTTTTTTCCTGAATAGATTCAGGAAAAAACGCATACGCCCTTTTTGGCCAACCAAGCAAGCCTGCAATGGAAATCCGCACTACAAGGCAGTCTCACTTCCCACCGATCCAAAGGGCCGTCCGAAAAAAGTGTAAAATCCAGAGAGGCAGGACAGGCCATGGAGAACCGGCAGCCTTGTTCTGCTGATGGGCGGGATGTAAATTGCCAACAGCCACTCTGGAGAAGTGGATGGTGTTTCCTGGAACAAAGAAAAAAACAAGCTAGAGAGCCAAGGGCACTTCCACTTATGGTGCTATAGATTCGGAAAATTTAAATGAAAAAGACACAGCCACACCAAATTTGGGCCTGCTCTGTGTACGGGATCCTTCACTATGGTACATCTTTAATAGCCCAGAAAGAGAAAAATGGATATAGAAGTTGTGGTACATCCCTACAATGGAATATCACTCAACAATGAAATCAATGGCAACAGACCAGTAGCAGCATAATGAGAGGATTTAGTTATGATGATTCTAAGCGAAATAAGTCACACAGAAAAAGAAACATCATAAGATATCACTAATACCGGGAATGTAAGCACGGCTAGGTATGAACTGCATTACAAAACACAACAGAGTCTCACATTTACAAAAGAAACTTATGCTTGCTTAAGGGGAAAGGAGAGTGGGAAGGCTGCATAAAACCAGAGGTTGACATTAGGACAGATACCATTTCTTAAGCCAAATATATATTAGACAAGAGCTACTCCTTGCTCAAACAAATGGACTCAACACCCCGTATTCAAAACCTAGGAATATACCTGACTATGAAGAAAATTAAAACCCATACATTTCTAGGTCTCCATAAGAAAATCATTTGTGTACAGCAGCATACACACAGCAGTGTCAATAAGCTAAATCCCCTTATAAAAATAAATTTGAGAAAGAAAACACAAGGACTGTCAAATAGAGAGAAATTCTTAAATAAGTCCTTGAGGGCTTGTGAGGAATCTTGGATTTACCACCTCTACATCCACAGCTGGGGGAGAGATAAGGCTGGACACTTGGGGCTGATACTACTGGTGAGGGAATGCAGACGCTTTGAGGTAATGGTGCATGGTTCCCATTCCACGGGTCCCAAATCTCCACGTGTAAGGGGTTTATCCTTCAGCTAAAATATGCATGGAAAACCCAGATTATGGTCCACGAAGTGATCAGGCAAAATTTCTAAAACTCATCGCCATTTTAGCCCCCTGGTACTCGAGTTCGCCGTTCCAGATGCAATATTAACATTCTCCCCACTTGGAGAGTCAGTGCCTTTGACCTCTTGTTTGGCACAGCTTGCAATTTCTGTGGAAGATGAACAGGAATAAGGAGAAGGAATGAGCAGCTAACTTGATGTGTTTGGACGGGCATATTGAACTCTGATTACCCTACAGGAAGCAGAATTCATCAAAGGCTCAGCGTGCCATGCCGGAACGAGATTAGGGCCTGAAGCCATTCTTCGGGTTTGCGGTCAGCTCACAAGAAAGCAAGTTGAGAAAAGGAGATTTTTGGCACTGTAACTCACAATCCTGCAGAGTTCCAAATGACCCCTATCATCCAAAAATTTATTGAAGGAAGGCTGTGAAGAGGACTTGAACGTGACGCAGAATTGCAGAAAACGGATATCAGGGGGTAGATAAGAATTGCTCTGAAAGCGTAGGAAAAGAGGCAGCAGTTCGACAGTGATGCACTTGGCCAAAAAGGGCGTATGCGTTTTTTCCTGAATAGATTCAGGAAAAAACGCATACGCCCTTTTTGGCCAACCAAGCAAGCCTGCAATGGAAATCCGCACTACAAGGCAGTCTCACTTCCCACCGATCCAAAGGGCCGTCCGAAAAAAGTGTAAAATCCAGAGAGGCAGGACAGGCCATGGAGAACCGGCAGCCTTGTTCTGCTGATGGGCGGGATGTAAATTGCCAACAGCCACTCTGGAGAAGTGGATGGTGTTTCCTGGAACAAAGAAAAAAACAAGCTAGAGAGCCGAGGGCACTTCCACTTATGGTGCTATAGATTCGGAAAATTTAAATGAAAAACACACAGCCACACCAAATTTGGGCCTGCTCTGTGTACGGGATCCTTCACTATGGTACATCTTTAATAGCCCAGAAAGAGAAAAATGGATATAGAAGTTGTGGTACATCCCTACAATGGAATATCACTCAACAATGAAATCAATGGCAACAGACCAGTAGCAGCATAATGAGAGGATTTAGTTATGATGATTCTAAGTGAAATAAGTCACACAGAAAAAGAAACATCATAAGATATCACTAATACCGGGAATGTAAGCACGGCTACGTATGAACTGCATTACAAAACACAACAGAGTCTCACATTTACAAAAGAAACTTATGCTTGCTTAAGGGGAAGGGAGAGTGGGAAGGCTGCATAAAACCAGAGGTTGACATTAGGACAGATACCATTTCTTAAGCCAAATATATATTAGACAAGAGCTACTCCTTGCTCAACCAAATGGACTCAACACCCCGTATTCAAAACCTAGGAATATACCTGACTATGAAGAAAATTAAAACCCATACATTTCTAGGTCTCCATAAGAAAATCATTTGTGTACAGCAGCATACACACAGCAGTGTCAATAAGCTAAATCCCCTTATAAAAATAAATTTGAAAAAGAAAACACAAGGACTGTCAAATAGAGAGAAATTCTTAAATAAGTCCTTGAGGGCTTGTGAGGAATCTTGGATTTACCACCTCTACATCCACAGCTGGGGGAGAGATAAGGCTGGACACTTGGGGCTGATACTACTGGTGAGGGAATGCAGACGCTTTGAGGTAATGGTGCATGGTTCCCATTCCACGGGTCCCAAATCTCCACGTGTAAGGGGTTTATCCTTCAGCTAAAATATGCATGGAAAACCCAGAATATGGTCCACGAAGTGATCAGGCAAAATTTCTAAAACTCATCGCCATTTTAGCCCCCTGGTACTCGAGTTCGCCGTTCCAGATGCAATATTAACATTCTCCCCACTTGGAGAGTCAGTGCCTTTGACCTCTTGTTTGGCACAGCTTGCAATTTCTGTGGAAGATGAACAGGAATAAGGAGAAGGAATGAGCAGCTAACTTGATGTGTTTGGACGGGCATATTGAACTCTGATTACCCTACAGGAAGCAGAATTCATCAAAGGCTCAGCGTGCCATGCCGGAACGAGATTAGGGCCTGAAGCCATTCTTCGGGTTTGCGGTCAGCTCACAAGAAAGCAAGTTGAGAAAAGGAGATTTTTGGCACTGTAACTCACAATCCTGCAGAGTTCCAAATGACCCCTATCATCCAAAAATTTATTGAAGGAAGGCTGTGAAGAGGACTTGAACGTGACGCAGAATTGCAGAAAACGGATATCAGGGGGTAGATAAGAATTGCTCTGAAAGCGTAGGAAAAGAGGCAGCAGTTCGACAGTGATGCACTTGGCCAAAAAGGGCGTATGCGTTTTTTCCTGAATAGATTCAGGAAAAAACGCATACGCCCTTTTTGGCCAACCAAGCAAGCCTGCAATGGAAATCCGCACTACAAGGCAGTCTCACTTCCCACCGATCCAAAGGGCCGTCCGAAAAAAGTGTAAAATCCAGAGAGGCAGGACAGGCCATGGAGAACCGGCAGCCTTGTTCTGCTGATGGGCGGGATGTAAATTGCCAACAGCCACTCTGGAGAAGTGGATGGTGTTTCCTGGAACAAAGAAAAAAACAAGCTAGAGAGCCAAGGGCACTTCCACTTATGGTGCTATAGATTCGGAAAATTTAAATGAAAAAGACACAGCCACACCAAATTTGGGCCTGCTCTGTGTACGGGATCCTTCACTATGGTACATCTTTAATAGCCCAGAAAGAGAAAAATGGATATAGAAGTTGTGGTACATCCCTACAATGGAATATCACTCAACAATGAAATCAATGGCAACAGACCAGTAGCAGCATAATGAGAGGATTTAGTTATGATGATTCTAAGCGAAATAAGTCACACAGAAAAAGAAACATCATAAGATATCACTAATACCGGGAATGTAAGCACGGCTAGGTATGAACTGCATTACAAAACACAACAGAGTCTCACATTTACAAAAGAAACTTATGCTTGCTTAAGGGGAAAGGAGAGTGGGAAGGCTGCATAAAACCAGAGGTTGACATTAGGACAGATACCATTTCTTAAGCCAAATATATATTAGACAAGAGCTACTCCTTGCTCAACCAAATGGACTCAACACCCCGTATTCAAAACCTAGGAATATACCTGACTATGAAGAAAATTAAAACCCATACATTTCTAGGTCTCCATAAGAAAATCATTTGTGTACAGCAGCATACACACAGCAGTGTCAATAAGCTAAATCCCCTTATAAAAATAAATTTGAAAAAGAAAACACAAGGACTGTCAAATAGAGAGAAATTCTTAAATAAGTCCTTGAGGGCTTGTGAGGAATCTTGGATTTACCACCTCTACATCCACAGCTGGGGGAGAGATAAGGCTGGACACTTGGGGCTGATACTACTGGTGAGGGAATGCAGACGCTTTGAGGTAATGGTGCATGGTTCCCATTCCACGGGTCCCAAATCTCCACGTGTAAGGGGTTTATCCTTCAGCTAAAATATGCATGGAAAACCCAGAATATGGTCCACGAAGTGATCAGGCAAAATTTCTAAAACTCATCGCCATTTTAGCCCCCTGGTACTCGAGTTCGCCGTTCCAGATGCAATATTAACATTCTCCCCACTTGGAGAGTCAGTGCCTTTGACCTCTTGTTTGGCACAGCTTGCAATTTCTGTGGAAGATGAACAGGAATAAGGAGAAGGAATGAGCAGCTAACTTGATGTGTTTGGACGGGCATATTGAACTCTGATTACCCTACAGGAAGCAGAATTCATCAAAGGCTCAGCGTGCCATGCCGGAACGAGATTAGGGCCTGAAGCCATTCTTCGGGTTTGCGGTCAGCTCACAAGAAAGCAAGTTGAGAAAAGGAGATTTTTGGCACTGTAACTCACAATCCTGCAGAGTTCCAAATGACCCCTATCATCCAAAAATTTATTGAAGGAAGGCTGTGAAGAGGACTTGAACGTGACGCAGAATTGCAGAAAACGGATATCAGGGGGTAGATAAGAATTTCTCTGAAAGCGTAGGAAAAGAGGCAGCAGTTCGACAGTGATGCACTTGGCCAAAAAGGGCGTATGCGTTTTTTCCTGAATAGATTCAGGAAAAAACGCATACGCCCTTTTTGGCCAACCAAGCAAGCCTGCAATGGAAATCCGCACTACAAGGCAGTCTCACTTCCCACCGATCCAAAGGGCCGTCCGAAAAAAGTGTAAAATCCAGAGAGGCAGGACAGGCCATGGAGAACCGGCAGCCTTGTTCTGCTGATGGGCGGGATGTAAATTGCCAACAGCCACTCTGGAGAAGTGGATGGTGTTTCCTGGAACAAAGAAAAAAACAAGCTAGAGAGCCAAGGGCACTTCCACTTATGGTGCTATAGATTCGGAAAATTTAAATGAAAAAGACACAGCCACACCAAATTTGGGCCTGCTCTGTGTACGGGATCCTTCACTATGGTACATCTTTAATAGCCCAGAAAGAGAAAAATGGATATAGAAGTTGTGGTACATCCCTACAATGGAATATCACTCAACAATGAAATCAATGGCAACAGACCAGTAGCAGCATAATGAGAGGATTTAGTTATGATGATTCTAAGCGAAATAAGTCACACAGAAAAAGAAACATCATAAGATATCACTAATACCGGGAATGTAAGCACGGCTAGGTATGAACTGCATTACAAAACACAACAGAGTCTCACATTTACAAAAGAAACTTATGCTTGCTTAAGGGGAAAGGAGAGTGGGAAGGCTGCATAAAACCAGAGGTTGACATTAGGACAGATACCATTTCTTAAGCCAAATATATATTAGACAAGAGCTACTCCTTGCTCAACCAAATGGACTCAACACCCCGTATTCAAAACCTAGGAATATACCTGACTATGAAGAAAATTAAAACCCATACATTTCTAGGTCTCCATAAGAAAATCATTTGTGTACAGCAGCATACACACAGCAGTGTCAATAAGCTAAATCCCCTTATAAAAATAAATTTGAGAAAGAAAACACAAGGACTGTCAAATAGAGAGAAATTCTTAAATAAGTCCTTGAGGGCTTGTGAGGAATCTTGGATTTACCACCTCTACATCCACAGCTGGGGGAGAGATAAGGCTGGACACTTGGGGCTGATACTACTGGTGAGGGAATGCAGACGCTTTGAGGTAATGGTGCATGGTTCCCATTCCACGGGTCCCAAATCTCCACGTGTAAGGGGTTTATCCTTCAGCTAAAATATGCATGGAAAACCCAGATTATGGTCCACGAAGTGATCAGGCAAAATTTCTAAAACTCATCGCCATTTTAGCCCCCTGGTACTCGAGTTCGCCGTTCCAGATGCAATATTAACATTCTCCCCACTTGGAGAGTCAGTGCCTTTGACCTCTTGTTTGGCACAGCTTGCAATTTCTGTGGAAGATGAACAGGAATAAGGAGAAGGAATGAGCAGCTAACTTGATGTGTTTGGACGGGCATATTGAACTCTGATTACCCTACAGGAAGCAGAATTCATCAAAGGCTCAGCGTGCCATGCCGGAACGAGATTAGGGCCTGAAGCCATTCTTCGGGTTTGCGGTCAGCTCACAAGAAAGCAAGTTGAGAAAAGGAGATTTTTGGCACTGTAACTCACAATCCTGCAGAGTTCCAAATGACCCCTATCATCCAAAAATTTATTGAAGGAAGGCTGTGAAGAGGACTTGAACGTGACGCAGAATTGCAGAAAACGGATATCAGGGGGTAGATAAGAATTGCTCGGAAAGCGTAGGAAAAGAGGCAGCAGTTCGACAGTGATGCACTTGGCCAAAAAGGGCGTATGCGTTTTTTCCTGAATAGATTCAGGAAAAAACGCATACGCCCTTTTTGGCCAACCAAGCAAGCCTGCAATGGAAATCCGCACTACAAGGCAGTCTCACTTCCCAACGATCCAAAGGGCCGTCCGAAAAAAGTGTAAAATCCAGAGAGGCAGGACAGGCCATGGAGAACCGGCAGCCTTGTTCTGCTGATGGGCGGGATGTAAATTGCCAACAGCCACTCTGGAGAAGTGGATGGTGTTTCCTGGAACAAAGAAAAAAACAAGCTAGAGAGCCGAGGGCACTTCCACTTATGGTGCTATAGATTCGGAAAATTTAAATGAAAAACACACAGCCACACCAAATTTGGGCCTGCTCTGTGTACGGGATCCTTCACTATGGTACATCTTTAATAGCCCAGAAAGAGAAAAATGGATATAGAAGTTGTGGTACATCCCTACAATGGAATATCACTCAACAATGAAATCAATGGCAACAGACCAGTAGCAGCATAATGAGAGGATTTAGTTATGATGATTCTAAGTGAAATAAGTCACACAGAAAAAGAAACATCATAAGATATCACTAATACCGGGAATGTAAGCACGGCTACGTATGAACTGCATTACAAAACACAACAGAGTCTCACATTTACAAAAGAAACTTATGCTTGCTTAAGGGGAAGGGAGAGTGGGAAGGCTGCATAAAACCAGAGGTTGACATTAGGACAGATACCATTTCTTAAGCCAAATATATATTAGACAAGAGCTACTCCTTGCTCAACCAAATGGACTCAACACCCCGTATTCAAAACCTAGGAATATACCTGACTATGAAGAAAATTAAAACCCATACATTTCTAGGTCTCCATAAGAAAATCATTTGTGTACAGCAGCATACACACAGCAGTGTCAATAAGCTAAATCCCCTTATAAAAATAAATTTGAAAAAGAAAACACAAGGACTGTCAAATAGAGAGAAATTCTTAAATAAGTCCTTGAGGGCTTGTGAGGAATCTTGGATTTACCACCTCTACATCCACAGCTGGGGGAGAGATAAGGCTGGACACTTGGGGCTGATACTACTGGTGAGGGAATGCAGACGCTTTGAGGTAATGGTGCATGGTTCCCATTCCACGGGTCCCAAATCTCCACGTGTAAGGGGTTTATCCTTCAGCTAAAATATGCATGGAAAACCCAGAATATGGTCCACGAAGTGATCAGGCAAAATTTCTAAAACTCATCGCCATTTTAGCCCCCTGGTACTCGAGTTCGCCGTTCCAGATGCAATATTAACATTCTCCCCACTTGGAGAGTCAGTGCCTTTGACCTCTTGTTTGGCACAGCTTGCAATTTCTGTGGAAGATGAACAGGAATAAGGAGAAGGAATGAGCAGCTAACTTGATGTGTTTGGACGGGCATATTGAACTCTGATTACCCTACAGGAAGCAGAATTCATCAAAGGCTCAGCGTGCCATGCCGGAACGAGATTAGGGCCTGAAGCCATTCTTCGGGTTTGCGGTCAGCTCACAAGAAAGCAAGTTGAGAAAAGGAGATTTTTGGCACTGTAACTCACAATCCTGCAGAGTTCCAAATGACCCCTATCATCCAAAAATTTATTGAAGGAAGGCTGTGAAGAGGACTTGAACGTGACGCAGAATTGCAGAAAACGGATATCAGGGGGTAGATAAGAATTGCTCTGAAAGCGTAGGAAAAGAGGCAGCAGTTCGACAGTGATGCACTTGGCCAAAAAGGGCGTATGCGTTTTTTCCTGAATAGATTCAGGAAAAAACGCATACGCCCTTTATGGCCAACCAAGCAAGCCTGCAATGGAAATCCGCACTACAAGGCAGTCTCACTTCCCACCGATCCAAAGGGCCGTCCGAAAAAAGTGTAAAATCCAGAGAGGCAGGACAGGCCATGGAGAACCGGCAGCCTTGTTCTGCTGATGGGCGGGATGTAAATTGCCAACAGCCACTCTGGAGAAGTGGATGGTGTTTCCTGGAACAAAGAAAAAAACAAGCTAGAGAGCCGAGGGCACTTCCACTTATGGTGCTATAGATTCGGAAAATTTAAATGAAAAACACACAGCCACACCAAATTTGGGCCTGCTCTGTGTACGGGATCCTTCACTATGGTACATCTTTAATAGCCCAGAAAGAGAAAAATGGATATAGAAGTTGTGGTACATCCCTACAATGGAATATCACTCAACAATGAAATCAATGGCAACAGACCAGTAGCAGCATAATGAGAGGATTTAGTTATGATGATTCTAAGTGAAATAAGTCACACAGAAAAAGAAACATCATAAGATATCACTAATACCGGGAATGTAAGCACGGCTACGTATGAACTGCATTACAAAACACAACAGAGTCTCACATTTACAAAAGAAACTTATGCTTGCTTAAGGGGAAGGGAGAGTGGGAAGGCTGCATAAAACCAGAGGTTGACATTAGGACAGATACCATTTCTTAAGCCAAATATATATTAGACAAGAGCTACTCCTTGCTCAACCAAATGGACTCAACACCCCGTATTCAAAACCTAGGAATATACCTGACTATGAAGAAAATTAAAACCCATACATTTCTAGGTCTCCATAAGAAAATCATTTGTGTACAGCAGCATACACACAGCAGTGTCAATAAGCTAAATCCCCTTATAAAAATAAATTTGAAAAAGAAAACACAAGGACTGTCAAATAGAGAGAAATTCTTAAATAAGTCCTTGAGGGCTTGTGAGGAATCTTGGATTTACCACCTCTACATCCACAGCTGGGGGAGAGATAAGGCTGGACACTTGGGGCTGATACTACTGGTGAGGGAATGCAGACGCTTTGAGGTAATGGTGCATGGTTCCCATTCCACGGGTCCCAAATCTCCACGTGTAAGGGGTTTATCCTTCAGCTAAAATATGCATGGAAAACCCAGAATATGGTCCACGAAGTGATCAGGCAAAATTTCTAAAACTCATCGCCATTTTAGCCCCCTGGTACTCGAGTTCGCCGTTCCAGATGCAATATTAACATTCTCCCCACTTGGAGAGTCAGTGCCTTTGACCTCTTGTTTGGCACAGCTTGCAATTTCTGTGGAAGATGAACAGGAATAAGGAGAAGGAATGAGCAGCTAACTTGATGTGTTTGGACGGGCATATTGAACTCTGATTACCCTACAGGAAGCAGAATTCATCAAAGGCTCAGCGTGCCATGCCGGAACGAGATTAGGGCCTGAAGCCATTCTTCGGGTTTGCGGTCAGCTCACAAGAAAGCAAGTTGAGAAAAGGAGATTTTTGGCACTGTAACTCACAATCCTGCAGAGTTCCAAATGACCCCTATCATCCAAAAATTTATTGAAGGAAGGCTGTGAAGAGGACTTGAACGTGACGCAGAATTGCAGAAAACGGATATCAGGGGGTAGATAAGAATTTCTCTGAAAGCGTAGGAAAAGAGGCAGCAGTTCGACAGTGATGCACTTGGCCAAAAAGGGCGTATGCGTTTTTTCCTGAATAGATTCAGGAAAAAACGCATACGCCCTTTTTGGCCAACCAAGCAAGCCTGCAATGGAAATCCGCACTACAAGGCAGTCTCACTTCCCACCGATCCAAAGGGCCGTCCGAAAAAAGTGTAAAATCCAGAGAGGCAGGACAGGCCATGGAGAACCGGCAGCCTTGTTCTGCTGATGGGCGGGATGTAAATTGCCAACAGCCACTCTGGAGAAGTGGATGGTGTTTCCTGGAACAAAGAAAAAAACAAGCTAGAGAGCCAAGGGCACTTCCACTTATGGTGCTATAGATTCGGAAAATTTAAATGAAAAAGACACAGCCACACCAAATTTGGGCCTGCTCTGTGTACGGGATCCTTCACTATGGTACATCTTTAATAGCCCAGAAAGAGAAAAATGGATATAGAAGTTGTGGTACATCCCTACAATGGAATATCACTCAACAATGAAATCAATGGCAACAGACCAGTAGCAGCATAATGAGAGGATTTAGTTATGATGATTCTAAGTGAAATAAGTCACACAGAAAAAGAAACATCATAAGATATCACTAATACCGGGAATGTAAGCACGGCTAGGTATGAACTGCATTACAAAACACAACAGAGTCTCACATTTACAAAAGAAACTTATGCTTGCTTAAGGGGAAAGGAGAGTGGGAAGGCTGCATAAAACCAGAGGTTGACATTAGGACAGATACCATTTCTTAAGCCAAATATATATTAGACAAGAGCTACTCCTTGCTCAACCAAATGGACTCAACACCCCGTATTCAAAACCTAGGAATATACCTGACTATGAAGAAAATTAAAACCCATACATTTATAGGTCTCCATAAGAAAATCATTTGTGTACAGCAGCATACACACAGCAGTGTCAATAAGCTAAATCCCCTTATAAAAATAAATTTGAGAAAGAAAACACAAGGACTGTCAAATAGAGAGAAATTCTTAAATAAGTCCTTGAGGGCTTGTGAGGAATCTTGGATTTACCACCTCTACATCCACAGCTGGGGGAGAGATAAGGCTGGACACTTGGGGCTGATACTACTGGTGAGGGAATGCAGACGCTTTGAGGTAATGGTGCATGGTTCCCATTCCACGGGTCCCAAATCTCCACGTGTAAGGGGTTTATCCTTCAGCTAAAATATGCATGGAAAACCCAGATTATGGTCCACGAAGTGATCAGGCAAAATTTCTAAAACTCATCGCCATTTTAGCCCCCTGGTACTCGAGTTCGCCGTTCCAGATGCAATATTAACATTCTCCCCACTTGGAGAGTCAGTGCCTTTGACCTCTTGTTTGGCACAGCTTGCAATTTCTGTGGAAGATGAACAGGAATAAGGAGAAGGAATGAGCAGCTAACTTGATGTGTTTGGACGGGCATATTGAACTCTGATTACCCTACAGGAAGCAGAATTCATCAAAGGCTCAGCGTGCCATGCCGGAACGAGATTAGGGCCTGAAGCCATTCTTCGGGTTTGCGGTCAGCTCACAAGAAAGCAAGTTGAGAAAAGGAGATTTTTGGCACTGTAACTCACAATCCTGCAGAGTTCCAAATGACCCCTATCATCCAAAAATTTATTGAAGGAAGGCTGTGAAGAGGACTTGAACGTGACGCAGAATTGCAGAAAACGGATATCAGGGGGTAGATAAGAATTGCTCTGAAAGCGTAGGAAAAGAGGCAGCAGTTCGACAGTGATGCACTTGGCCAAAAAGGGCGTATGCGATTTTTCCTGAATAGATTCAGGAAAAAACGCATACGCCCTTTTTGGCCAACCAAGCAAGCCTGCAATGGAAATCCGCACTACAAGGCAGTCTCACTTCCCACCGATCCAAAGGGCCGTCCGAAAAAAGTGTAAAATCCAGAGAGGCAGGACAGGCCATGGAGAACCGGCAGCCTTGTTCTGCTGATGGGCGGGATGTAAATTGCCAACAGCCACTCTGGAGAAGTGGATGGTGTTTCCTGGAACAAAGAAAAAAACAAGCTAGAGAGCCGAGGGCACTTCCACTTATGGTGCTATAGATTCGGAAAATTTAAATGAAAAAGACACAGCCACACCAAATTTGGGCCTGCTCTGTGTACGGGATCCTTCACTATGGTACATCTTTAATAGCCCAGAAAGAGAAAAATGGATATAGAAGTTGTGGTACATCCCTACAATGGAATATCACTCAACAATGAAATCAATGGCAACAGACCAGTAGCAGCATAATGAGAGGATTTAGTTATGATGATTCTAAGTGAAATAAGTCACACAGAAAAAGAAACATCATAAGATATCACTAATACCGGGAATGTAAGCACGGCTACGTATGAACTGCATTACAAAACACAACAGAGTCTCACATTTACAAAAGAAACTTATGCTTGCTTAAGGGGAAGGGAGAGTGGGAAGGCTGCATAAAACCAGAGGTTGACATTAGGACAGATACCATTTCTTAAGCCAAATATATATTAGACAAGAGCTACTCCTTGCTCAACCAAATGGACTCAACACCCCGTATTCAAAACCTAGGAATATACCTGACTATGAAGAAAATTAAAACCCATACATTTCTAGGTCTCCATAAGAAAATCATTTGTGTACAGCAGCATACACACAGCAGTGTCAATAAGCTAAATCCCCTTATAAAAATAAATTTGAAAAAGAAAACACAAGGACTGTCAAATAGAGAGAAATTCTTAAATAAGTCCTTGAGGGCTTGTGAGGAATCTTGGATTTACCACCTCTACATCCACAGCTGGGGGAGAGATAAGGCTGGACACTTGGGGCTGATACTACTGGTGAGGGAATGCAGACGCTTTGAGGTAATGGCGCATGGTTCCCATTCCACGGGTCCCAAATCTCCACGTGTAAGGGGTTTATCCTTCAGCTAAAATATGCATGGAAAACCCAGAATATGGTCCACGAAGTGATCAGGCAAAATTTCTAAAACTCATCGCCATTTTAGCCCCCTGGTACTCGAGTTCGCCGTTCCAGATGCAATATTAACATTCTCCCCACTTGGAGAGTCAGTGCCTTTGACCTCTTGTTTGGCACAGCTTGCAATTTCTGTGGAAGATGAACAGGAATAAGGAGAAGGAATGAGCAGCTAACTTGATGTGTTTGGACGGGCATATTGAACTCTGATTACCCTACAGGAAGCAGAATTCATCAAAGGCTCAGCGTGCCATGCCGGAACGAGATTAGGGCCTGAAGCAATTCTTCGGGTTTGCGGTCAGCTCACAAGAAAGCAAGTTGAGAAAAGGAGATTTTTGGCACTGTAACTCACAATCCTGCAGAGTTCCAAATGACCCCTATCATCCAAAAATTTATTGAAGGAAGGCTGTGAAGAGGACTTGAACGTGACGCAGAATTGCAGAAAACGGATATCAGGGGGTAGATAAGAATTGCTCGGAAAGCGTAGGAAAAGAGGCAGCAGTTCGACAGTGATGCACTTGGCCAAAAAGGGCGTATGCGTTTTTTCCTGAATAGATTCAGGAAAAAACGCATACGCCCTTTTTGGCCAACCAAGCAAGCCTGCAATGGAAATCCGCACTACAAGGCAGTCTCACTTCCCACCGATCCAAAGGGCCGTCCGAAAAAAGTGTAAAATCCAGAGAGGCAGGACAGGCCATGGAGAACCGGCAGCCTTGTTCTGCTGATGGGCGGTATGTAAATTGCCAACAGCCACTCTGGAGAAGTGGATGGTGTTTCCTGGAACAAAGAAAAAAACAAGCTAGAGAGCCGAGGGCACTTCAACTTATGGTGCTATAGATTCGGAAAATTTAAATGAAAAAGACACAGCCACACCAAATTTGGGCCTGCTCTGTGTACGGGATCCTTCACTATGGTACATCTTTAATAGCCCAGAAAGAGAAAAATGGATATAGAAGTTGTGGTACATCCCTACAATGGAATATCACTCAACAATGAAATCAATGGCAACAGACCAGTAGCAGCATAATGAGAGGATTTAGTTATGATGATTCTAAGTGAAATAAGTCACACAGAAAAAGAAACATCATAAGATATCACTAATACCGGGAATGTAAGCACGGCTACGTATGAACTGCATTACAAAACACAACAGAGTCTCACATTTACAAAAGAAACTTATGCTTGCTTAAGGGGAAAGGAGAGTGGGAAGGCTGCATAAAACCAGAGGTTGACATTAGGACAGATACCATTTCTTAAGCCAAATATATATTAGACAAGAGCTACTCCTTGCTCAACCAAATGGACTCAACACCCCGTATTCAAAACCTAGGAATATACCTGACTATGAAGAAAATTAAAACCCATACATTTATAGGTCTCCATAAGAAAATCATTTGTGTACAGCAGCATACACACAGCAGTGTCAATAAGCTAAATCCCCTTATAAAAATAAATTTGAAAAAGAAAACACAAGGACTGTCAAATAGAGAGAAATTCTTAAATAAGTCCTTGAGGGCTTGGGAGGAATCTTGGATTTACCACCTCTACATCCACAGCTGGGGGAGAGATAAGGCTGGACACTTGGGACTGATACTACTGGTGAGGGAATGCAGACGCTTTGAGGTAATGGTGCATGGTTCCCATTCCACGGGTCCCAAATCTCCACGTGTAAGGGGTTTATCCTTCAGCTAAAATATGCATGGAAAACCCAGAATATGGTCCACGAAGTGATCAGGCAAAATTTCTAAAACTCATCGCCATTTTAGCCCCCTGGTACTCGAGTTCGCCGTTCCAGATGCAATATTAACATTCTCCCCACTTGGAGAGTCAGTGCCTTTGACCTCTTGTTTGGCACAGCTTGCAATTTCTGTGGAAGATGAACAGGAATAAGGAGAAGGAATGAGCAGCTAACTTGATGTGTTTGGACGGGCATATTGAACTCTGATTACCCTACAGGAAGCAGAATTCATCAAAGGCTCAGCGTGCCATGCCGGAACGAGATTAGGGCCTGAAGCAATTCTTCGGGTTTGCGGTCAGCTCACAAGAAAGCAAGTTGAGAAAAGGAGATTTTTGGCACTGTAACTCACAATCCTGCAGAGTTCCAAATGACCCCTATCATCCAAAAATTTATTGAAGGAAGGCTGTGAAGAGGACTTGAACGTGACGCAGAATTGCAGAAAACGGATATCAGGGGGTAGATAAGAATTGCTCTGAAAGCGTAGGAAAAGAGGCAGCAGTTCGACAGTGATGCACTTGGCCAAAAAGGGCGTATGCGTTTTTTCCTGAATAGATTCAGGAAAAAACGCATACGCCCTTTTTGGCCAACCAAGCAAGCCTGCAATGGAAATCCGCACTACAAGGCAGTCTCACTTCCCACCGATCCAAAGGGCCGTCCGAAAAAAGTGTAAAATCCAGAGAGGCAGGACAGGCCATGGAGAACCGGCAGCCTTGTTCTGCTGATGGGCGGGATGTAAATTGCCAACAGCCACTCTGGAGAAGTGGATGGTGTTTCCTGGAACAAAGAAAAAAACAAGCTAGAGAGCCGAGGGCACTTCCACTTATGGTGCTATAGATTCGGAAAATTTAAATGAAAAAGACACAGCCACACCAAATTTGGGCCTGCTCTGTGTACGGGATCCTTCACTATGGTACATCTTTAATAGCCCAGAAAGAGAAAAATGGATATAGAAGTTGTGGTACATCCCTACAATGGAATATCACTCAACAATGAAATCAATGGCAACAGACCAGTAGCAGCATAATGAGAGGATTTAGTTATGATGATTCTAAGTGAAATAAGTCACACAGAAAAAGAAACATCATAAGATATCACTAATACCGGGAATGTAAGCACGGCTACGTATGAACTGCATTACAAAACACAACAGAGTCTCACATTTACAAAAGAAACTTATGCTTGCTTAAGGGGAAAGGAGAGTGGGAAGGCTGCATAAAACCAGAGGTTGACATTAGGACAGATACCATTTCTTAAGCCAAATATATATTAGACAAGAGCTACTCCTTGCTCAACCAAATGGACTCAACACCCCGTATTCAAAACCTAGGAATATACCTGACTATGAAGAAAATTAAAACCCATACATTTATAGGTCTCCATAAGAAAATCATTTGTGTACAGCAGCATACACACAGCAGTGTCAATAAGCTAAATCCCCTTATAAAAATAAATTTGAAAAAGAAAACACAAGGACTGTCAAATAGAGAGAAATTCTTAAATAAGTCCTTGAGGGCTTGTGAGGAATCTTGGATTTACCACCTCTACATCCACAGCTGGGGGAGAGATAAGGCTGGACACTTGGGGCTGATACTACTGGTGAGGGAATGCAGACGCTTTGAGGTAATGGTGCATGGTTCCCATTCCACGGGTCCCAAATCTCCACGTGTAAGGGGTTTATCCTTCAGCTAAAATATGCATGGAAAACCCAGAATATGGTCCACGAAGTGATCAGGCAAAATTTCTAAAACTCATCGCCATTTTAGCCCCCTGGTACTCGAGTTCGCCGTTCCAGATGCAATATTAACATTCTCCCCACTTGGAGAGTCAGTGCCTTTGACCTCTTGTTTGGCACAGCTTGCAATTTCTGTGGAAGATGAACAGGAATAAGGAGAAGGAATGAGCAGCTAACTTGATGTGTTTGGACGGGCATATTGAACTCTGATTACCCTACAGGAAGCAGAATTCATCAAAGGCTCAGCGTGCCATGCCGGAACGAGATTAGGGCCTGAAGCAATTCTTCGGGTTTGCGGTCAGCTCACAAGAAAGCAAGTTGAGAAAAGGAGATTTTTGGCACTGTAACTCACAATCCTGCAGAGTTCCAAATGACCCCTATCATCCAAAAATTTATTGAAGGAAGGCTGTGAAGAGGACTTGAACGTGACGCAGAATTGCAGAAAACGGATATCAGGGGGTAGATAAGAATTGCTCGGAAAGCGTAGGAAAAGAGGCAGCAGTTCGACAGTGATGCACTTGGCCAAAAAGGGCGTATGCGTTTTTTCCTGAATAGATTCAGGAAAAAACGCATACGCCCTTTTTGGCCAACCAAGCAAGCCTGCAATGGAAATCCGCACTACAAGGCAGTCTCACTTCCCACCGATCCAAAGGGCCGTCCGAAAAAAGTGTAAAATCCAGAGAGGCAGGACAGGCCATGGAGAACCGGCAGCCTTGTTCTGCTGATGGGCGGTATGTAAATTGCCAACAGCCACTCTGGAGAAGTGGATGGTGTTTCCTGGAACAAAGAAAAAAACAAGCTAGAGAGCCGAGGGCACTTCAACTTATGGTGCTATAGATTCGGAAAATTTAAATGAAAAAGACACAGCCACACCAAATTTGGGCCTGCTCTGTGTACGGGATCCTTCACTATGGTACATCTTTAATAGCCCAGAAAGAGAAAAATGGATATAGAAGTTGTGGTACATCCCTACAATGGAATATCACTCAACAATGAAATCAATGGCAACAGACCAGTAGCAGCATAATGAGAGGATTTAGTTATGATGATTCTAAGTGAAATAAGTCACACAGAAAAAGAAACATCATAAGATATCACTAATACCGGGAATGTAAGCACGGCTACGTATGAACTGCATTACAAAACACAACAGAGTCTCACATTTACAAAAGAAACTTATGCTTGCTTAAGGGGAAAGGAGAGTGGGAAGGCTGCATAAAACCAGAGGTTGACATTAGGACAGATACCATTTCTTAAGCCAAATATATATTAGACAAGAGCTACTCCTTGCTCAACCAAATGGACTCAACACCCCGTATTCAAAACCTAGGAATATACCTGACTATGAAGAAAATTAAAACCCATACATTTATAGGTCTCCATAAGAAAATCATTTGTGTACAGCAGCATACACACAGCAGTGTCAATAAGCTAAATCCCCTTATAAAAATAAATTTGAAAAAGAAAACACAAGGACTGTCAAATAGAGAGAAATTCTTAAATAAGTCCTTGAGGGCTTGGGAGGAATCTTGGATTTACCACCTCTACATCCACAGCTGGGGGAGAGATAAGGCTGGACACTTGGGACTGATACTACTGGTGAGGGAATGCAGACGCTTTGAGGTAATGGTGCATGGTTCCCATTCCACGGGTCCCAAATCTCCACGTGTAAGGGGTTTATCCTTCAGCTAAAATATGCATGGAAAACCCAGAATATGGTCCACGAAGTGATCAGGCAAAATTTCTAAAACTCATCGCCATTTTAGCCCCCTGGTACTCGAGTTCGCCGTTCCAGATGCAATATTAACATTCTCCCCACTTGGAGAGTCAGTGCCTTTGACCTCTTGTTTGGCACAGCTTGCAATTTCTGTGGAAGATGAACAGGAATAAGGAGAAGGAATGAGCAGCTAACTTGATGTGTTTGGACGGGCATATTGAACTCTGATTACCCTACAGGAAGCAGAATTCATCAAAGGCTCAGCGTGCCATGCCGGAACGAGATTAGGGCCTGAAGCAATTCTTCGGGTTTGCGGTCAGCTCACAAGAAAGCAAGTTGAGAAAAGGAGATTTTTGGCACTGTAACTCACAATCCTGCAGAGTTCCAAATGACCCCTATCATCCAAAAATTTATTGAAGGAAGGCTGTGAAGAGGACTTGAACGTGACGCAGAATTGCAGAAAACGGATATCAGGGGGTAGATAAGAATTGCTCTGAAAGCGTAGGAAAAGAGGCAGCAGTTCGACAGTGATGCACTTGGCCAAAAAGGGCGTATGCGTTTTTTCCTGAATAGATTCAGGAAAAAACGCATACGCCCTTTTTGGCCAACCAAGCAAGCCTGCAATGGAAATCCGCACTACAAGGCAGTCTCACTTCCCACCGATCCAAAGGGCCGTCCGAAAAAAGTGTAAAATCCAGAGAGGCTGGACAGGCCATGGAGAACCGGCAGCCTTGTTCTGCTGATGGGCGGGATGTAAATTGCCAACAGCCACTCTGGAGAAGTGGATGGTGTTTCCTGGAACAAAGAAAAAAACAAGCTAGAGAGCCGAGGGCACTTCCACTTATGGTGCTATAGATTCGGAAAATTTAAATGAAAAAGACACAGCCACACCAAATTTGGGCCTGCTCTGTGTACGGGATCCTTCACTATGGTACATCTTTAATAGCCCAGAAAGAGAAAAATGGATATAGAAGTTGTGGTACATCCCTACAATGGAATATCACTCAACAATGAAATCAATGGCAACAGACCAGTAGCAGCATAATGAGAGGATTTAGTTATGATGATTCTAAGTGAAATAAGTCACACAGAAAAAGAAACATCATAAGATATCACTAATACCGGGAATGTAAGCACGGCTACGTATGAACTGCATTACAAAACACAACAGAGTCTCACATTTACAAAAGAAACTTATGCTTGCTTAAGGGGAAAGGAGAGTGGGAAGGCTGCATAAAACCAGAGGTTGACATTAGGACAGATACCATTTCTTAAGCCAAATATATATTAGACAAGAGCTACTCCTTGCTCAACCAAATGGACTCAACACCCCGTGTTCAAAACCTAGGAATATACCTGACTATGAAGAAAATTAAAACCCATACCTTTATAGGTCTCCATAAGAAAATCATTTGTGTACAGCAGCATACACACAGCAGTGTTAATAAGCTAAATCCCCTTATAAAAATAAATTTGAAAAAGAAAACACAAGGACTGTCAAATAGAGAGAAATTCTTAAATAAGTCCTTGAGGGCTTGTGAGGAATCTTGGATTTACCACCTCTACATCCACAGCTGGGGGAGAGATAAGGCTGGACACTTGGGGCTGATACTACTGGTGAGGGAATGCAGACGCTTTGAGGTAATGGTGCATGGTTCCCATTCCACGGGTCCCAAATCTCCACGTGTAAGGGGTTTATCCTTCAGCTAAAATATGCATGGAAAACCCAGAATATGGTCCACGAAGTGATCAGGCAAAATTTCTAAAACTCATCGCCATTTTAGCCCCCTGGTACTCGAGTTCGCCGTTCCAGATGCAATATTAACATTCTCCCCACTTGGAGAGTCAGTGCCTTTGACCTCTTGTTTGGCACAGCTTGCAATTTCTGTGGAAGATGAACAGGAATAAGGAGAAGGAATGAGCAGCTAACTTGATGTGTTTGGACGGGCATATTGAACTCTGATTACCCTACAGGAAGCAGAATTCATCAAAGGCTCAGCGTGCCATGCCGGAACGAGATTAGGGCCTGAAGCAATTCTTCGGGTTTGCGGTCAGCTCACAAGAAAGCAAGTTGAGAAAAGGAGATTTTTGGCACTGTAACTCACAATCCTGCAGAGTTCCAAATGACCCCTATCATCCAAAAATTTATTGAAGGAAGGCTGTGAAGAGGACTTGAACGTGACGCAGAATTGCAGAAAACGGATATCAGGGGGTAGATAAGAATTGCTCTGAAAGCGTAGGAAAAGAGGCAGCAGTTCGACAGTGATGCACTTGGCCAAAAAGGGCGTATGCGTTTTTTCCTGAATAGATTCAGGAAAAAACGCATACGCCCTTTTTGGCCAACCAAGCAAGCCTGCAATGGAAATCCGCACTACAAGGCAGTCTCACTTCCCACCGATCCAAAGGGCCGTCCGAAAAAAGTGTAAAATCCAGAGAGGCAGGACAGGCCATGGAGAACCGGCAGCCTTGTTCTGCTGATGGGCGGGATGTAAATTGCCAACAGCCACTCTGGAGAAGTGGATGGTGTTTCCTGGAACAAAGAAAAAAACAAGCTAGAGAGCCGAGGGCACTTCCACTTATGGTGCTATAGATTCGGAAAATTTAAATGAAAAAGACACAGCCACACCAAATTTGGGCCTGCTCTGTGTACGGGATCCTTCACTATGGTACATCTTTAATAGCCCAGAAAGAGAAAAATGGATATAGAAGTTGTGGTACATCCCTACAATGGAATATCACTCAACAATGAAATCAATGGCAACAGACCAGTAGCAGCATAATGAGAGGATTTAGTTATGATGATTCTAAGTGAAATAAGTCACACAGAAAAAGAAACATCATAAGATATCACTAATACCGGGAATGTAAGCACGGCTACGTATGAACTGCATTACAAAACACAACAGAGTCTCACATTTACAAAAGAAACTTATGCTTGCTTAAGGGGAAAGGAGAGTGGGAAGGCTGCATAAAACCAGAGGTTGACATTAGGACAGATACCATTTCTTAAGCCAAATATATATTAGACAAGAGCTACTCCTTGCTCAACCAAATGGACTCAACACCCCGTATTCAAAACCTAGGAATATACCTGACTATGAAGAAAATTAAAACCCATACATTTATAGGTCTCCATAAGAAAATCATTTGTGTACAGCAGCATACACACAGCAGTGTCAATAAGCTAAATCCCCTTATAAAAATAAATTTGAAAAAGAAAACACAAGGACTGTCAAATAGAGAGAAATTCTTAAATAAGTCCTTGAGGGCTTGTGAGGAATCTTGGATTTACCACCTCTACATCCACAGCTGGGGGAGAGATAAGGCTGGACACTTGGGGCTGATACTACTGGTGAGGGAATGCAGACGCTTTGAGGTAATGGTGCATGGTTCCCATTCCACGGGTCCCAAATCTCCACGTGTAAGGGGTTTATCCTTCAGCTAAAATATGCATGGAAAACCCAGAATATGGTCCACGAAGTGATCAGGCAAAATTTCTAAAACTCATCGCCATTTTAGCCCCCTGGTACTCGAGTTCGCCGTTCCAGATGCAATATTAACATTCTCCCCACTTGGAGAGTCAGTGCCTTTGACCTCTTGTTTGGCACAGCTTGCAATTTCTGTGGAAGATGAACAGGAATAAGGAGAAGGAATGAGCAGCTAACTTGATGTGTTTGGACGGGCATATTGAACTCTGATTACCCTACAGGAAGCAGAATTCATCAAAGGCTCAGCGTGCCATGCCGGAACGAGATTAGGGCCTGAAGCAATTCTTCGGGTTTGCGGTCAGCTCACAAGAAAGCAAGTTGAGAAAAGGAGATTTTTGGCACTGTAACTCACAATCCTGCAGAGTTCCAAATGACCCCTATCATCCAAAAATTTATTGAAGGAAGGCTGTGAAGAGGACTTGAACGTGACGCAGAATTGCAGAAAACGGATATCAGGGGGTAGATAAGAATTGCTCGGAAAGCGTAGGAAAAGAGGCAGCAGTTCGACAGTGATGCACTTGGCCAAAAAGGGCGTATGCGTTTTTTCCTGAATAGATTCAGGAAAAAACGCATACGCCCTTTTTGGCCAACCAAGCAAGCCTGCAATGGAAATCCGCACTACAAGGCAGTCTCACTTCCCACCGATCCAAAGGGCCGTCCGAAAAAAGTGTAAAATCCAGAGAGGCAGGACAGGCCATGGAGAACCGGCAGCCTTGTTCTGCTGATGGGCGGTATGTAAATTGCCAACAGCCACTCTGGAGAAGTGGATGGTGTTTCCTGGAACAAAGAAAAAAACAAGCTAGAGAGCCGAGGGCACTTCAACTTATGGTGCTATAGATTCGGAAAATTTAAATGAAAAAGACACAGCCACACCAAATTTGGGCCTGCTCTGTGTACGGGATCCTTCACTATGGTACATCTTTAATAGCCCAGAAAGAGAAAAATGGATATAGAAGTTGTGGTACATCCCTACAATGGAATATCACTCAACAATGAAATCAATGGCAACAGACCAGTAGCAGCATAATGAGAGGATTTAGTTATGATGATTCTAAGTGAAATAAGTCACACAGAAAAAGAAACATCATAAGATATCACTAATACCGGGAATGTAAGCACGGCTACGTATGAACTGCATTACAAAACACAACAGAGTCTCACATTTACAAAAGAAACTTATGCTTGCTTAAGGGGAAAGGAGAGTGGGAAGGCTGCATAAAACCAGAGGTTGACATTAGGACAGATACCATTTCTTAAGCCAAATATATATTAGACAAGAGCTACTCCTTGCTCAACCAAATGGACTCAACACCCCGTATTCAAAACCTAGGAATATACCTGACTATGAAGAAAATTAAAACCCATACATTTATAGGTCTCCATAAGAAAATCATTTGTGTACAGCAGCATACACACAGCAGTGTCAATAAGCTAAATCCCCTTATAAAAATAAATTTGAAAAAGAAAACACAAGGACTGTCAAATAGAGAGAAATTCTTAAATAAGTCCTTGAGGGCTTGGGAGGAATCTTGGATTTACCACCTCTACATCCACAGCTGGGGGAGAGATAAGGCTGGACACTTGGGACTGATACTACTGGTGAGGGAATGCAGACGCTTTGAGGTAATGGTGCATGGTTCCCATTCCACGGGTCCCAAATCTCCACGTGTAAGGGGTTTATCCTTCAGCTAAAATATGCATGGAAAACCCAGAATATGGTCCACGAAGTGATCAGGCAAAATTTCTAAAACTCATCGCCATTTTAGCCCCCTGGTACTCGAGTTCGCCGTTCCAGATGCAATATTAACATTCTCCCCACTTGGAGAGTCAGTGCCTTTGACCTCTTGTTTGGCACAGCTTGCAATTTCTGTGGAAGATGAACAGGAATAAGGAGAAGGAATGAGCAGCTAACTTGATGTGTTTGGACGGGCATATTGAACTCTGATTACCCTACAGGAAGCAGAATTCATCAAAGGCTCAGCGTGCCATGCCGGAACGAGATTAGGGCCTGAAGCAATTCTTCGGGTTTGCGGTCAGCTCACAAGAAAGCAAGTTGAGAAAAGGAGATTTTTGGCACTGTAACTCACAATCCTGCAGAGTTCCAAATGACCCCTATCATCCAAAAATTTATTGAAGGAAGGCTGTGAAGAGGACTTGAACGTGACGCAGAATTGCAGAAAACGGATATCAGGGGGTAGATAAGAATTGCTCTGAAAGCGTAGGAAAAGAGGCAGCAGTTCGACAGTGATGCACTTGGCCAAAAAGGGCGTATGCGTTTTTTCCTGAATAGATTCAGGAAAAAACGCATACGCCCTTTTTGGCCAACCAAGCAAGCCTGCAATGGAAATCCGCACTACAAGGCAGTCTCACTTCCCACCGATCCAAAGGGCCGTCCGAAAAAAGTGTAAAATCCAGAGAGGCTGGACAGGCCATGGAGAACCGGCAGCCTTGTTCTGCTGATGGGCGGGATGTAAATTGCCAACAGCCACTCTGGAGAAGTGGATGGTGTTTCCTGGAACAAAGAAAAAAACAAGCTAGAGAGCCGAGGGCACTTCCACTTATGGTGCTATAGATTCGGAAAATTTAAATGAAAAAGACACAGCCACACCAAATTTGGGCCTGCTCTGTGTACGGGATCCTTCACTATGGTACATCTTTAATAGCCCAGAAAGAGAAAAATGGATATAGAAGTTGTGGTACATCCCTACAATGGAATATCACTCAACAATGAAATCAATGGCAACAGACCAGTAGCAGCATAATGAGAGGATTTAGTTATGATGATTCTAAGTGAAATAAGTCACACAGAAAAAGAAACATCATAAGATATCACTAATACCGGGAATGTAAGCACGGCTACGTATGAACTGCATTACAAAACACAACAGAGTCTCACATTTACAAAAGAAACTTATGCTTGCTTAAGGGGAAAGGAGAGTGGGAAGGCTGCATAAAACCAGAGGTTGACATTAGGACAGATACCATTTCTTAAGCCAAATATATATTAGACAAGAGCTACTCCTTGCTCAACCAAATGGACTCAACACCCCGTGTTCAAAACCTAGGAATATACCTGACTATGAAGAAAATTAAAACCCATACCTTTATAGGTCTCCATAAGAAAATCATTTGTGTACAGCAGCATACACACAGCAGTGTTAATAAGCTAAATCCCCTTATAAAAATAAATTTGAAAAAGAAAACACAAGGACTGTCAAATAGAGAGAAATTCTTAAATAAGTCCTTGAGGGCTTGTGAGGAATCTTGGATTTACCACCTCTACATCCACAGCTGGGGGAGAGATAAGGCTGGACACTTGGGGCTGATACTACTGGTGAGGGAATGCAGACGCTTTGAGGTAATGGTGCATGGTTCCCATTCCACGGGTCCCAAATCTCCACGTGTAAGGGGTTTATCCTTCAGCTAAAATATGCATGGAAAACCCAGAATATGGTCCACGAAGTGATCAGGCAAAATTTCTAAAACTCATCGCCATTTTAGCCCCCTGGTACTCGAGTTCGCCGTTCCAGATGCAATATTAACATTCTCCCCACTTGGAGAGTCAGTGCCTTTGACCTCTTGTTTGGCACAGCTTGCAATTTCTGTGGAAGATGAACAGGAATAAGGAGAAGGAATGAGCAGCTAACTTGATGTGTTTGGACGGGCATATTGAACTCTGATTACCCTACAGGAAGCAGAATTCATCAAAGGCTCAGCGTGCCATGCCGGAACGAGATTAGGGCCTGAAGCAATTCTTCGGGTTTGCGGTCAGCTCACAAGAAAGCAAGTTGAGAAAAGGAGATTTTTGGCACTGTAACTCACAATCCTGCAGAGTTCCAAATGACCCCTATCATCCAAAAATTTATTGAAGGAAGGCTGTGAAGAGGACTTGAACGTGACGCAGAATTGCAGAAAACGGATATCAGGGGGTAGATAAGAATTGCTCGGAAAGCGTAGGAAAAGAGGCAGCAGTTCGACAGTGATGCACTTGGCCAAAAAGGGCGTATGCGTTTTTTCCTGAATAGATTCAGGAAAAAACGCATACGCCCTTTTTGGCCAACCAAGCAAGCCTGCAATGGAAATCCGCACTACAAGGCAGTCTCACTTCCCACCGATCCAAAGGGCCGTCCGAAAAAAGTGTAAAATCCAGAGAGGCAGGACAGGCCATGGAGAACCGGCAGCCTTGTTCTGCTGATGGGCGGGATGTAAATTGCCAACAGCCACTCTGGAGAAGTGGATGGTGTTTCCTGGAACAAAGAAAAAAACAAGCTAGAGAGCCGAGGGCACTTCCACTTATGGTGCTATAGATTCGGAAAATTTAAATGAAAAAGACACAGCCACACCAAATTTGGGCCTGCTCTGTGTACGGGATCCTTCACTATGGTACATCTTTAATAGCCCAGAAAGAGAAAAATGGATATAGAAGTTGTGGTACATCCCTACAATGGAATATCACTCAACAATGAAATCAATGGCAACAGACCAGTAGCAGCATAATGAGAGGATTTAGTTATGATGATTCTAAGTGAAATAAGTCACACAGAAAAAGAAACATCATAAGATATCACTAATACCGGGAATGTAAGCACGGCTACGTATGAACTGCATTACAAAACACAACAGAGTCTCACATTTACAAAAGAAACTTATGCTTGCTTAAGGGGAAAGGAGAGTGGGAAGGCTGCATAAAACCAGAGGTTGACATTAGGACAGATACCATTTCTTAAGCCAAATATATATTAGACAAGAGCTACTCCTTGCTCAACCAAATGGACTCAACACCCCGTATTCAAAACCTAGGAATATACCTGACTATGAAGAAAATTAAAACCCATACATTTATAGGTCTCCATAAGAAAATCATTTGTGTACAGCAGCATACACACAGCAGTGTCAATAAGCTAAATCCCCTTATAAAAATAAATTTGAAAAAGAAAACACAAGGACTGTCAAATAGAGAGAAATTCTTAAATAAGTCCTTGAGGGCTTGTGAGGAATCTTGGATTTACCACCTCTACATCCACAGCTGGGGGAGAGATAAGGCTGGACACTTGGGGCTGATACTACTGGTGAGGGAATGCAGACGCTTTGAGGTAATGGTGCATGGTTCCCATTCCACGGGTCCCAAATCTCCACGTGTAAGGGGTTTATCCTTCAGCTAAAATATGCATGGAAAACCCAGAATATGGTCCACGAAGTGATCAGGCAAAATTTCTAAAACTCATCGCCATTTTAGCCCCCTGGTACTCGAGTTCGCCGTTCCAGATGCAATATTAACATTCTCCCCACTTGGAGAGTCAGTGCCTTTGACCTCTTGTTTGGCACAGCTTGCAATTTCTGTGGAAGATGAACAGGAATAAGGAGAAGGAATGAGCAGCTAACTTGATGTGTTTGGACGGGCATATTGAACTCTGATTACCCTACAGGAAGCAGAATTCATCAAAGGCTCAGCGTGCCATGCCGGAACGAGATTAGGGCCTGAAGCAATTCTTCGGGTTTGCGGTCAGCTCACAAGAAAGCAAGTTGAGAAAAGGAGATTTTTGGCACTGTAACTCACAATCCTGCAGAGTTCCAAATGACCCCTATCATCCAAAAATTTATTGAAGGAAGGCTGTGAAGAGGACTTGAACGTGACGCAGAATTGCAGAAAACGGATATCAGGGGGTAGATAAGAATTGCTCGGAAAGCGTAGGAAAAGAGGCAGCAGTTCGACAGTGATGCACTTGGCCAAAAAGGGCGTATGCGTTTTTTCCTGAATAGATTCAGGAAAAAACGCATACGCCCTTTTTGGCCAACCAAGCAAGCCTGCAATGGAAATCCGCACTACAAGGCAGTCTCACTTCCCACCGATCCAAAGGGCCGTCCGAAAAAAGTGTAAAATCCAGAGAGGCAGGACAGGCCATGGAGAACCGGCAGCCTTGTTCTGCTGATGGGCGGTATGTAAATTGCCAACAGCCACTCTGGAGAAGTGGATGGTGTTTCCTGGAACAAAGAAAAAAACAAGCTAGAGAGCCGAGGGCACTTCCACTTATGGTGCTATAGATTCGGAAAATTTAAATGAAAAAGACACAGCCACACCAAATTTGGGCCTGCTCTGTGTACGGGATCCTTCACTATGGTACATCTTTAATAGCCCAGAAAGAGAAAAATGGATATAGAAGTTGTGGTACATCCCTACAATGGAATATCACTCAACAATGAAATCAATGGCAACAGACCAGTAGCAGCATAATGAGAGGATTTAGTTATGATGATTCTAAGTGAAATAAGTCACACAGAAAAAGAAACATCATAAGATATCACTAATACCGGGAATGTAAGCACGGCTACGTATGAACTGCATTACAAAACACAACAGAGTCTCACATTTACAAAAGAAACTTATGCTTGCTTAAGGGGAAAGGAGAGTGGGAAGGCTGCATAAAACC